>CM076976.1:3897001-3939596 GCA_039105355.1 Benthosema pterotum | reverse complement strand
GTCTGTGTTCTCCTGTAGGCAATGCACTCTACTATATGAAGAGTAAAGCTTGGGAAAGTAATACCCCGATCTGGGAGGAACTTATACAGGTTAAACCTCCCAACCCTGTGTGTGAAGCCATTGTTTAAAACATCTTCCTGAATAAACGCTTTGACATAAAAAAGGGATAAAATAAACCTGGTGTGTGTGTGTGTGTGTGTGTGTGTGTGGTGTGTGTGTGTGTGTGTGTGTTGTGGGTGTGTGTGTGTGTGGTGTGTGTGTGTGTGTGTGTGTGTTAGGGCATTAACTAAATATTCGACTAGTCGATTATTCGACTAGCAGAACACTATTCGACTATTAATTCACTATTCGTTATTCGGGTAATAATAATTTTTTTGATGTGTATTTTCAATTTTCCTGCAGTAGGCATTGTGGATGTGTGCTGTGGTGTTAGTAGTAATTGTAGGTTGATTGCACATTTTTTCATGTCATAATGTAACTGAGTTACAGTAGTGTAATAGGCACTTATTTTCTCAATGGGAAGTCCAGAATCACACATTTTATTGGCTAAAAAACAAATATATATATCCTATAGACTAGTCGTCACAATATTCGACTACCAACGTATTCGATTCGACTATCAGAAAACGTGTTTGGTTAATGCCCTAGTGTGTGTGTGTGTATAAAAACTCATTTTTGGGATAAAACGCTGTTTTTCACCGAAGTAAACAACGAGGATTTGTGTCCCCTACCGATATTGCCAAGAGGAAAACCTCCATAGAGATTTTTTTTTTCTTTCCCCAGTGATAAAAATATTTGCCAGAGCTAGGTGGGAGATATACTTTTCCAAGCTATACTTAGGATAGCACATGGCAAAGTCAACAGTTACTGTGAGCTGACCTGTGTGACTGTGTGAAGAAGTGGTTGAGAACACACCATGTGAACAAACAGGTCTGTGCTCCGTGGATCAGCGGCCAGAGTGGGCGGAGGAGAAAACAGCGAGGTTTCCCCGGTGCGAACCCCGCAGTCTTCCCCAGAGTTAGTGTCAAAGTGTCCTTGAGCGAGACACTGAACTCCTAGTTGCTTCTGATGTTTGTCCCGCCATCCATCCATCCGTGTATGTGTGTGTGTGTGTATGTGTGTGCGTGCGTGTGTGTGTGTGAATATGTAATTCACAATCTACTGAAGCTATGTGCTTTGGAACAATACGCGATATAAATGCACCATTTACCCGCTTGCACTGCACTGAGAGAGAGAGAGAGAGAGAGAGAGGAGAGAGAGAGAGATTGTAGCGTAAGCTATTTTTCAAACCGCCATGCCAAGTTGTATAACGTGTTAGTTGTCAAGGAGCAGCAGCAGCACTGCAGACATCACTTTACACTGACACGGCATTTCTCCCGCCGGTACATTAAGTGACTCTCGTTGCAATGGATGCAACGCATGAAGCGACAACTCATTCTGCTCATAATGATCACTCAGTACTAAGTGCCACACAGAGAATTTGTACAAACGCAGACAGACAGACGGACGGACAGACAGACACTGTCGTTTCCATGTTGTCCATTCACGTGTCAAGGGTATTATGCAACTTTTACAAGGAAAAAATATTTACCCCAGGGCTTCAACATCTACCATCTACCACCACCACACAAGCTGAATTCGCCCCGTGCAGGAGGGTCGCAAGCGGGCAGATCATGTCCACTGCGACAGGCCCCACCAGCAAAGCCAGATCTAATTAATGAATCAAAATTTGGGATTAGAAATTCTGGGATCGGCTATGACGTTGGAGTCAATGGCGTGACAGATAGGATACCTGCCACGGCCGATAGGATACAGTACCTGCCATGACCAATAGGATACCTGCCACGACCGATAGGATCCTGCCACGACCGATAGGATACCTGCCACGACCGATAGGATACCTGCCGAGACAGATAGGTTACCTGCCGCAACCGATAGGATACCTGCCACGACCGATAGGATACCTGCCACGACCGATAGGATACCTGCCACGACCGATAGGATACCTGCCACGACCGATAGGATACCTGCCACGACCGATAGGATACCTGCCACGACCGATAGGATACCTGCCACGACCGATAGGATACCTGCCACGACCGATAGGATACCTGCCACGACTGATAGGATACCTGTCATGACTGATAGGATACCTGCCACGACCGATTGGATACCTGCCACGACCGATAGGATACCTGCCACGACCGATAGGATACCTACCACGACTGATAGGATACCTGTCATGACTGATAGGATACCTGCCACGACCGATTGGATACCTGCCACGACCGATAGGTAACCTCCCACGACCGATAGGATACCTACCACTACAGATAGGATCCTTATCACGACCGATTGGATACAGTACCTGCCGTGACCGATAGGATACCTGGTGCGACCGATAGGATCCCTACCGCGACTGATAGGAAACCTACCACTACAGATAGGATCCCTATCACGACCGATAGGATACCTACCACTACAGATAGGATCCCTACCACGACCGATTGGATACAGTACCTGCCGTGACCGATAGGATACCTGGTGCGACCGATAGGATCCCTACCGCGACTGATAGGCAACCTACCACTACAGATAGGATCCCTATCACGACCGATAGGATACCTACCACTACAGATAGGATCCCTACCACGACCGATTGGATACAGTACCTGCCGTGACCGATAGGATACCTGGTGCGACCGATAGGATCCCTACCGCGACTGATAGGAAACCTACCACTACAGATAGGATCCCTATCACGACCGATAGGATACCTACCACTACAGATAGGATCCCTACCACGACCGATTGGATACAGTACCTGCCGTGACCGATAGGATACCTGGTGCGACCGATAGGATCCCTACCGCGACTGATAGGATACCTGCCGCGACCGATTGGATACCTGCCGAGACCCATAGGATAATTGATGCGACGGTATAATACATTGCCACAGCCGATAGGATACCTGTCACGACCGATAGGATAACTGCTGCGACCGGCTGGATGTGTGCGTGCGTGTGTGTGCGTGAGTGTGCATGCCCAACACATAGTACAGGCCAAGTATTTTCCAAGGCCGTCGCCTTAGTGCCCTTGACAGGCAACCAATCAGCCACAAGTGTCACTTGTGCCAAACACACACGCAGCGCACGGAGAACGCGACGCAACACACACACACACACACATAAACAAATAAACAAACCCAAACAACCCAAACACACACACACACACACACACACACACACACACACACACACACACAACACACAACACACACACACACACACACACACACAAACACACACACACACACACACACACAAACGGCTCCCGCCGAGCGTGCCTGTCACAGATAACTCGCTCCATGTCCGTCTCGAGGGGCAGCAGCATCGGGTGTTTTTTTTTTTTTTTTTTTGCTGGACTCTCTGTACGAAACAACAAGTGTTTTTCAGATGGTCTGATTATACCCAGGGGCGGATCTAGGCATGGGGGGCATGGGGGGGCAATGCCCACCTAAATGCCCAGACTGCCCCACCAAACACGATGGCATGCAAAACAAACCAAGATATTTCGGAATTTAAGTGCTTCTATTTAAAATGATGTGAAACACTACTACTGCTATTAACTAACTTGTACAGCTGTGTCGCCACTAAACCAACAGCATTTCATCATTGAAAACAGAAAACTCTCTGAGTCAGACCTTTAGCTTTATGCAATGCTGCGTGTCTGTTTCAACTTCAACAACAACTGATGTTATTATTGATGCTTTACTTGCCTAATAAAAATCCTGTAACCGAAAATGGTATGGGTGCGACTTGATCGCCCGTGTCGCTTCGCGCCACGGGCGATGAATCCGCCCCCATACCATTTTCTCCTGCTCCCACCAATTGGGAAATGTTACGTCCGCCCCTGGTTATACCGGCATTTTTCCAAGGAAAGCTCTTAGCTCTATTTCTCTGGTTGTCTGCCCCCACCACCACCACCACCACCTCCATCATCTCCCCCTCCTCCTTCACACTCAGTGAACTCGCCCCTCTCTGGACTCACTATAGTCTCACACTCTCCAAAGCACTACCGGCTGCCATTAGAAAAAGTCTTCATCATGTCATGTCTCAAACTAAATACCAAGGGATGCCGTCCAGCATCCAGTGTTGCCAACTTGGTGCATTTGTCACTATATTTATTTTTTTTTTTTTTTCCCCAGAGCCCCCTAGCTTCAAAATTAGTGAAAAAGTTCTTGTGGAAAATCTAGTGCTTTTTTGCTGATGAGTTGGGGGCGAAATTGGTTGACAGGTGCCAGAAATAAAAAACCTTTTTTACCATTTTTCTCCCTGTGATAGAGTCATCCTTCCTTCCTTGAAAGGACCATTGGTAACCAAATGGACACTTATAGATCTGTAACTCTTTCAATTCTCAAACTCTCTAACTTAATTTAACATTCTCAAGAGTTAAATTGTTATTTAAACATCCGAATGACCTCATTTTCAAGAATCAACACATTTAGAAAATGTAGCAGAATTGCTATTTTGACCAACATTTTTCTAATTATTTCTCCTAAATTAGTTCAAGAGACTAATTTTGGAAGTGCCACTGGTGCATTTTGGATTTTGGCAGTTGGCAACACTGATGCTGTCAGACAGGATGTCTAGGCCGAGGTGGACGGATATCTGGACATGGAACACAGGTTCGAGAGCGTAGACATGTTTACGCTCTCAAAGAGTTACATCTGGTCAACCAACTCCTCATCATTTAGCCTGGGGACCACCTGGACCACGCCGGACCCCTGGTTGAAAACCACTGAAGGACTAGGACAGGTCCCTTGACGGTTGTATATATATTCTCACCTATAGCTGTCAAAGAAAATGTAAAAGGTGACACTGGTGACAGGTGATTGATCTCAAAAGAGCCCTAAGCGATAAGACAGCTGTGTTTTATAATTCTTTATTTACTGTTTATTTCATGTTTTTTTGGGGGGGTCCGGGTTGTTTTCAGTTCAGGGTGAGGGGATGTTGATTCTTGTTGCCTTTTTATTGTACCTTTTTTTTGTGTGCCATCTGTTGCCTTCTGTTATCTCCATATCGGGTTTATTTCCAACTCCCGCCAAGTCCTGTGTGTTTTATTATTTTGTTTGCCACTCTTTTATTTAGAAAGGTGTCGGGTTTACTTTTTTATGACCACTGTAACTCTGATGAGTCTGTGTGTCACTTGACTACGGGGTCTCTTCCCATACTGATGTAAGTCGTTTGTGCACCCACAGTATAGAGCTGCACAGCCCCGCCCCTTTCATGATGTTGCCTTGGTTCCAGAAATGGAATCCTCATTCATTTTCCTCATAGACTTTTTGAAAATGGTTCATAAAAACACGAGAGCGCCGTGGACAAAGCCAATTCGGGTTGTGACAAATCATGACAACAAACACAATATTATCATGCAATATTTAATTTGCAAGAAGTAAAAAATCAAATCAAACACTTATTGTTTCGTTTTTCCTCTTAGAAATTATTTGATTGTCCCAAAAGATTGTGAGTATCACCATGATTCGTCACGACCCGAGTTGGCTTTGTCCGCGGTGTAATCATCTTTATATGAATCATTTTTTTTAAAAGTCTATGAGAAAAATGAATGGGGAATCCGTTTCTGGAACCTGGGCGACGCCACAATGGAGGCGGGACTGCACAGTTCTATTCTGACACCATGATATAATCACTCATTATTTCAACTCATTATTTTTGTGTCTTTTCCATCTTTTGAGTACTCTGACAGATTGCACAGACACAGCCAGAAAATGATTCCACGATTTCTGAATTCTACATACAGTAGGGTGTGGAACTACAACTCCCAAAGTCAATTAGTCTATTAACATTTCTGATGAAGCAACCAATCCATTTCCCGGCAGTGGCATTGCCCTTGGCATACCCTGATCGTAAACTTAACCTTTGGTTAAGTTTAGGATTAGGGTAAGGGTTTGGTAAGGAGGTTATGGCAAAGGTTTGGTTAAGGTTTGGTTATGGGTTGTCGCATAAAACACTACCGACTGCCGCGGCAATGCTGGCGGCAACACTGCTGCTGGTAAATGCACTCGCTCTCTCATTTCCACTGACAAAACGTTATTTTACAATGTCTCTAGAGCTATTTTTTGTTTTTTTTTATTTCCATTTCTGCTAAGCAGCAAGTCATATACATACTTAGATGATTCTGCGTTTAATACTTCCCAATAATTACTTAGGAGGGGTTGCAAATTATAACAGGCAGTCGGTTATCACAATATGACTCCCTAGTTAAAAAAAAAAAAGAAAAAAAAGAGAGAAACAACAACAAAACTGTATTCGAAATAGACACTCCTTTCTAGGATATGATTTGGGGCCCTTAAGATGAATATCTAACTATATATCAATATTGTTCAAGGGAGTGGAATTATGACCGGCAGTTGTTCTTGTAAAAATATGACTCCCCAGTAAAAAAAATAATAATAATAATAAAAAATAAAAACAACACTTTGTTTGAAGTAGACACTCGTGCTTTCTATGGTATGATTTGTGGCCCTTAAAGACGAATACAAAAATCAATATCATCCTCCTAACTAGGATGAATTTACGTGACTGTAAAGATGAAACAGGGGTGAGCGGAAAGGCTTCGCTACTTTATATTTTACTCACGATCTGAGCTTTCGGTTGCTCCAGACTGTTTGGACGGAAGCGTTTGAACATCGCAGGAGGCAACGGCCTGTCCATGCAAGACTAATGATTATTACTATAAACTCCACACCATAGTGGTGCAATTCACTGACGCCTGTAACAGCCTAGAACGTTTCTGTGGTCTGATCTCCCTCTGGCACACAGCTCCCACCCTGCTGCTCCTAGCCGATCCAATCCACTTTATTTACATACTGTAAAACTGTACATAAATAAATAAATAAAACTAAGTATACTATAGCACAACTGAGAAAATACAGCAGCAAGCTGGTGTGTTTTTTTGTCGACTAAGACTAAGATTAACCGGTTTAGTCCTGACTAGATTCTAGTTTCTGATGAGACTAAATTCTGCTAGATTCTAGTTCCCGACACTATAGATTCTAGTTTCTGACAATGGATTTTTTGTTTTTTCTGGGGGGAAAAAAAAAAAAAAAAAAAAAAAATATGTTCCTGTGTCAGTGATGCTCAACATATTTCATGCCATGGACCATCAGAATGATCTATATCTGAAAACATGTTCTAGGGATCCCCCAGAAGCAAAGATTTGAGTTAAAAATGTTTGCTTTGGAAATACATATTCAAAGATTCGGACCACCTTTTCACAATTTTTCAAAAATAGCAGAGATACAAGCTCATAGCGCGCCACTCGGTGGCGCGCTATATGAGCTTGTAGATCTGCTATTTTTCAATAGCTAAAACATAATGCTTAGAACACCAAAACGTGTGAAGTACACTAAGGGTTAAACACTAAGATGACTAAGGTTTTTGATATGTAGTCGACTAAGACTAGACTTATAATAATAATAATCAGGCTAATTAATACTAGTACTTAATTAGACTAACTAATAAGTAACTTATTAGTCTTTCAGTTATTGCATACCAAAAAAGGAAAGGAGCAACAGTATCAGTACTTTGCGCAAATTCATTACACATCCAGTCTAAAGATAGTCAAAGGTAATAAGTTAATATTGTTGGCAGTCCAACAATCGAGAGCAATTTATTTGACACGAGTTGAAATACGGACGTAAAGGGCAAGGGTATAGTCTTTTTTTTTCTCCCAGACGCGCTGCACCGATATCCTATTTCCATTTAGCGTATTAATAGGAGAAATTATTAATTATGCATGACCGAGAGACATTTGCAGCCATTCACCGTGTGAAATGTCAAGGAGTGTTATTATTATTATTGTTATTATGGGGTGGTGGAATATTCACTGTGTGCAGGAGAGAAAGGAGCTAAACGCTGGCTAATAGAAATGTCTTCAGGTGGGATCAGAGAACGCACTAATGTCAACTGGGTTTAAATAGAAGTGTGTGTGTGTGTGTGTGTGTGTGTGTGTGTGTGTGTGTGTGTGTGTGTGTGTGTGTGTGTGTGTGTGTGTGTGTGTGTGTGTGTGTGTGTGTACGTGCGCACCCCCCCAGAAGGCAGTTGACACACCCCGTCAACCTCGTCATCGAACTGTCGTCTCCTCTCAGACTGATGAAATGCCAGCTCTGTGTGTGTGTGTGTGTGTGCGTGTGTGTGTGTGCGTGTGTGTCTTCGATCTTCGTCAATCACACAATAGTCACGGCCACTGTCATTGCCTTAGATCAGGGGTGTAAAACCCAAATACAGAGTGGGCCAAAATAGAAAAATTGCTGCAAGTCGAGGGCCGGAGATACCGGTCTGTGTTTCAACACCGGTTTACGATGGCGTCCCTGTCAAACAGCAAAAAGTAATTTTCCATCAAAAACCAATGTCTCTTAATGGCAAGATAATTGTAAAGATGAAACTACCTGCATTAAAAAACTGTTTTAAGTTTCAATGAAAAATCTTTTTTTTTTCTATGATCCTCACCAAGTGCTGAGTTAATTGAGAAAGTAAATGAGACTGAGTTGAGGAAGTAAAACAATTAGTTGCATTCATTTCTCATCATGGTGTGTGTAATATACCAGAGGTCCAGTTCTAATACTAATCCAATATCATTCCCGCGGGCCAAAGACAATTCATTCACGGACCTGATTTGACCCATATAGACATCCGTTCTATCCATTTCTTTCAATTGCCAGTATCTCGTATGCCTTATCCCAGATGGCATGTCAAAACAGCGACTATAGTGACTCTACAGAGCAGATGAATTGGCTACTTCCTGTGCAGTGTGCTGTACAGCTACAGTATAATGCCGTATATCTGTAAAGCTACAGTATCATACTGCCGAGCTGTATATCGCAGGGGTTTTCAACCTTTTTGATGCCAGGGCCCACCATTTATTCAGAATTTGAGCCACGGACCACCACTTCAGAACATTTTAGCCCCACAGACCCCAAAAAACTAAAGATTTGTTTTGCTTTTGTCCGTCTTCTAGTTGTGTAGACTTGGGGCTAATTCAGATGATGAATATTTTAACTCTTGAGAGCGTAAAAATGAAACCAAATGGACCCGCAAGGGTCCATTTGGTTTCCTTTTTTACGCTCTCAAGAGTTACATCTGGCTAAACAACTTAGCTGGAGACCACCTGGAACCCTCTCAACAGGGACCACCGGTGGTCCCTGGACCACCTGTTGAAAAACCCTGGTATATCGTATCGCTAAAAAACATGCTCCACCCACATTCACGCCGGGCCACTGCGACGCATACAGGGGTGAATGCTCCGCCCAGCCGCTAATATACATCGGAATGCATGTGGAGAGCAGAGGAGTTGTTGAGACGTAAACACGTGTCACGGTAATCTACGGAAATCTGTTGTACGCTCAGCAGAGAAATAAACACACAAAACTAGAACTGCATTCTCTCTCCCTCTCACCCTCTCTCTCCCACTCCCTCTCATTCACTCAGTTCCAGTCCCTCTGGCGTGTGTCTGTCGAGAAATGAGCTAGTAATATTTATGGCGGTGCTATACCCTCCCCATCTCCCAGGGTTCATAGTAGGAGAGACACTGATCTTCTTCTGCTCTCGACCTACGTAGTCACCTGTCAGCCCATCTCCTCTCCTCCCATCCATCAGAACTCACGGTGATGTGATATTCAGCCCCGCCGGCAATACCTTATTTCCTTTTTTACAGCTGCGCATACACTTGGCACACCAAGGCTATTTAAAAAAAAATGCATAAAACTAGAGAGAGGACACGCGTGGTGAGGCTGGGGGTTGTGTTAGGTAGTGTGTGTGTGTGTGTGTGTGTGTGTGTGTGTGTGTGTGTGTGTGTGTGTGTGTGTGTGTGTGTGTGTGTGTGTGTTGTGTGTGTGCACGGCGACCGGTGTAAACAGAGAACGGAGAGGGGGCGAGAGAGGAGGGTATAGCATGTTTAACAAAAGCCTGCGCCAAGGCACTTCTCAAGGCAAAGAATTAAAGATCTCAACGGGCCTGAAAATGAAGGCCCGGCCCTACCCGGCCCTAACAGTTCAGGCCCTAGGCCCTACCCGGCCCTACTAAATGGAATACATTTTAGGCCCTACCCGGCCCTAAACTGTCGGGTTTGGGCAAAATTTGAGAATTCACCACAGATTAAAATTGAAATGCAATCAGCACCATCTTCATAATGGGTAAATACAGAAAATAACTATTATTCTTACTATATTAAAATAATTCAATATATATTATGTTTTCATGCGGCCCTAGGCCCTACCCGGCCCTATTGATTAGGATAGATTTTCGGCCCTACCCGGCCCTAAATGTCGGGTCGGGCCTGTTCGGGTTCGGTCCTGGTCGGGTTCGGGCAGAGTTTGAGAACTCTACAAAGAATCAATAATGTTTCACCCTTTATATAGACACCCGGCAGATGTTTCCTCCGGATCCTCTTCTGCTTGGAGGAGGAGGAGGAGGAGGAGGATGGTTAGCCACTAGCTGGAACGCTACATCATAGATTCCGCTCCACCTCGGTGAGCATGCCAAAAAAAGCTTTCCAAGCTTCCAAACCAACTCGCGCCAGGGCTGTTTCTGCCTTTTTAACCCGTTTTGGTTCGAAAAAAAAAAAAAAAAATGTTTGGTGTTCCGCAAGGTTGCACATTTGGACCCGGCCGCCTCCGAGTATTGATGTGCCCCTGAGAAAGACACTTAACCCCTAATTGCGCCTGATCTGTTGTTTGGTACGTGGCATGGACATCGGTGTGCGAATGGATGAATGGGATCTACAATCTCTGTAGAGCCCCTGGAATAAAGGTGCTATGTAAATGCACATTTAAATGCATCATTTATTTTGTATTTATTTAGGTTTGAGGGGATCATCAACTGTGTAATACAGTACCTGGGCAGTAAGTAGGTGGCAATAGGTAAGAGGGTAGAATGACTATCGACCTTTAGATTCCAGCTGCCACTTGTTGCTATTGAAAGCCAGCTTCTAGGCCTGCTGTTTTTGAAAGAAAAAAAAGTGAAAATATCACACAAATCTTCTGAATATTCTGTCACAGCAAACTTTTTTTTTTTCAGCCCAAGTACTTTTGCTTCTGTATCAGCAGCCATATACAGCCATATAACTGACACAAAAACATTTTTTTCCAGAAAACTGTGAGGAATTTAAAAAAAGAAAACATTTTGAATATCCTGTTAAACCTCAGGACTGAATGGATTAAACCGCATTCATAACGGGAGGATTGCATCCCTGAGTGTCAGATACTCATTGGGCCAAATCGCAGATCAAACGCTTGAGCGTTTTCATCAAGAGCAACACGATCTGAGAGCCCCTCTTCAGACAAAATAATAATAAAAAAATAAACATGCTTCTTCTTATTCTGAGCCCCTGACATTTCTCTGGCGGTGTGTGAGCACGCAGACCGATAAAAAGGCGTTCTTGGACAAAGCAGTTGAGCTGTGCTTGGATAACACGTTTTGATCTTTTTTTTTTGTCAAATTCCAAGGCTACAGCATGAGTGACAAGTCACATTCACACAGACAGCCTCAAGTAGTATTAGCTCATATCAAAGAATCATTACAGCAGATTTCATTTTTTTTTTTTTTAGGTTACTTGATGTTACTCTGTCTGGATCATTCACTTGATTTTTCTGTGTGTCTGGAGTTTTTCTGTGGTGTTTGGAAGAAAAACCTGTATGTGGGATTTGCAGAATGTGACATCACAAACAACAGAGAAATCAGAGCCACTTGTTTGAGCCAAAACACAGAAAATCTATTGAATGTGAAGAGTTCAGTTTTTTGGGGTGCAACTGAGCTTGTTTTTTGTCTCACAATCCCTTCAAAGTTATTTTCTAAGTCAAGGACAAAGAAAAGTCAATCTAAAATCACCAATTTACAATCGAGTTGTGATGCGACTTGTGAGCCCGTTATTTTTGCTACAGCTGGTACAGCATGGGACCTCCTCAAGGAGGACCCCTGGGGGTCCCCGGTAGAGTTTCTCAAACTCTGCCCGAACCCAACTAGGGCCCAACCCGACATTTTAGGGCAGGGCCTAAAAGGTATGCTGATCAGTTGGGCCGGGCCTATAGGGCTCCATGAAAAATATATATGAAATATACTGTATATTTTTATAATATGATATATTTTTATAATATAATATGATATATATATATATATATATATATATATATATATATATATATATATATATATATATATATATATATATATATATATATATATATATATATACCCACCCTATTGGCCTGAATATAAGACTATGTTTTTTTCCCAATGGAAATATCCCAAAAATGGAGTCGTCTTATATTCAGGGGCTATACTATTTGACATTCAATGTTCCTTTTTCTGTAAATGAGGCTTGAAAAACGACGGTCGTCTTATAAACGAGTCGTCTTATATTCGGGACAATACGGTATATATATATTATTATCTATTATAAAATTATAAAATACTGACTGGCATTTCAATTCTACTCTGGAGAGTTCTCAAATTCTGCCCAAACCCGACCAGGCCCGACCCAACCCCACATTTTAGGGCCGGGTTGGGCCTAAAATCTATGCTAATTATTTGGGCCTGATCAGTTAGGGCTCAGTTAGGGCCAGGCCTCAATTGTCAGGCCCGTTGAGAACTCTAGCCCCCCCCCGGAACCCTATATTTTGTGAACTACTCATTTTCAGGGACAATTTGTGCATGTTGGTAAAGTGGATCGGGGCTAAAATGGTTAAAGAAAATCCAGCATGTTTTACTGGAAATACATAATGAGGCGAAATGCAACCATGTGGAAATGCTGTTAATTTGTGTTTTGTTTCAAGAGGTAGGGAAGGAAGGAGGGAGTTTTTTATTGACAAGGCGCAACTACAAAAGGATTCACCCCCCCCCCCCCCCAACCCCCCTCCCCACCCACAACAACAACAAGGCTGCGGCGTGCAACAGCCCCTATTTGCATGTCAACGTCTTCCCCCTTGGAGAATACAAACGCTCCTGTGTGTATAGGGACCACACAAGGCCAGGAAATTATTATTCACATGCGGTATAAACTCCGTGGAAAAAAAAAAAAAAAAACGTGTTTCACTTAGTGACTTCCCGAAAAACAACAAGAACAACGTCCGTGTGATGATGGCGTCGTCTCGGGGACCCCCACAGACGTGTGGGGAAGTCTTTTGTGCGAAGAAGCTGCTCTGAATGTGTTGCTATATACAGTATATATATACATACTTTCATGTGGTGGAACAGAACAGGGGGGAAAGAAAGTCACTGGGGAGTTGAACGTATACAATCCCTGAAGTCGACCTGCTGCGCGTCTCCGCGGAGATGATGAAACGTGAAGAGGATTCTCCAACCCTCATGCTGCCCTGGTTAACTCAAAGGCATTTAAAGCAAACCGTGTTACGCCACACCAGATTAATTAACGGCGTATGTAATCAGGGGGACGAGGAGTCGAGATGGAACGAGACGAAGAATGAAAAAGACTCCCTCGCGGAGGGCACCGTTTTTACATTCAGCCGCATCTGTTAATTATCCATCTGAAAGGAAGTGGAAGGAGTGTTTCACCTGTTCACAAATGACTGAAGGAAGTCCAATGGGCATGCGTTATAATGCAGTTCAGTGTGTTTTAAAACAATACAAAGGAGAATCGCTAAAAGAGAGTCGCAGAACGCTAGAATCTACATCTGTGTATCCCGTTGATAAACAGATGTGCCAGAACATTCCAACTCTTTACGCTTTCCTGCTGCAATGAACTAACAATGCATGACTTGCTAATGGCAGGACATACGCATATACACACACACACATTTTGATTTTAGGCTAAAAAGTTGCCGATATTACCTTTAAAGTGTACGAGGAAAATTAATGGGGAATTTACTTCTGGGCATTGTACTGAAGGGGCTTTTTTTGCGAAAAGCAAGAAAAAAAAAAGTAACTCCGACTTTATAAGTATTGCCGACTTCAAACAGCGAGCTGGTGCGCTTTTAAAGTATTTCACAAGAGCGCTAAAAGCTCTAAATCTTCAAACACCTGTCGAGTTAATCTGTGCACGGTTTCACCTTCAAAAAGTCGTTCGTCTGGTAGTGGTAAAGGCGTCTAAAATAGATTCCTTCAATAAATAAATAAATAAATAAAAAACCTGATCTTTTAAACAGCCGTTACAAACAGGGGGAAAAAAAAGATCACAGAGCTCAATAATCAAAGAAATAAATAAACACGCCGTCGTCCCGATGGGTTTTTGGATCCGCGGCCTGAATGCCGTTTTTCTTTCCCCCCCTGTACAACAAATCCCAAAGGAAAAGTGCAGGTCGGCTGCCAACTATACGCATCTGGAAATAGCCAACAGTTTGCCTCTTATTTATTTTTAAGCAAACAACCCCCCCCCCGGCGCCGGCGGTGGCTTTATTCTTCTCTGCATACATACAGTATATTATAGCCTAGTTTTTTTTCTCTCTCTCTCTCTCTCTCCCGCGTGGGTTCCTCCAGGGAATGCAATGCAAAGTAATCCTCCCCCTGACAGCATTCACAACCTGTGCTACGCCGCCTAGCAAACCTACTTACATGGGAATCACTCAGGCAGGGGCCGATGTAACATTTCCCAATTGGGGGGGGGGGGGGTGGTATGGGGGCGGCTTCATCGTCGTCGCTTCGCGCCACGGACGATGAAGCCGCACCCATACCATTTTCAGTTACAGGACTTATATTTGCCAAGAAAGAATCAACAATAACATCAGTTGCAACAGACACGCAGCATGCACAAAGCTAAAGGTCTGACTCAGAGAGTTTTCTGTTTTCAATGAGGAAATGCTGTTGATTTAGTGGTGACACGATTGTAGTTAGTTAGTAGCGGTTGTAGTGTTTCAAATATGTTTAATTATAAGCACTTTGATTTGAAATGTGTTGTGTAATAATTTGGGTTGTTTTGCATGCCATCATGTTTGGTGGGGCAGTCTGGGCATTTAGGGGGGCATCCCCCCCTCCCATGCCGATGCCTAGATCCGCCCCATGGAATCACTTCACTGGAAGGAAATCATGCAGGCACACCGTAGCATGCGGGAGGGAGGGAGACGGCCAGTGACCATGAAAAGACGTGGCAGCGACGGCAGCGGCGGCTTTTGGGGTGATGTTTCGCCGCAATCCGCTCTACTGGAATGAAGCGGTCCTAATGCAGCTGGGTCAACAAGCCGCTCTCGACGTATAATCCTCCACCGTCACTCGCAGAAAAGGAATAAACACGGTTGACCTTGAAAGGGGGGAGGAAGGGGGGGCGCGGGGGGTCGTTTTAAAAGCCTGGTTGTGTAATGGAGCGGAGTGGCGGCGGATCGGGGTGGCTGGCTGCCTTTCATATGCTGTCCACGCGCACACACGCGCGCCCATACACACACACGTCGCACGCACTAAATAGTTGATGCCAGACAGACTCATGGCTGCAAGAAGTACTGAATGTCTCTTTGGAAAAGTAATAACATTATATTACTTACTACTTGGAATCAAGAGTGTTACATATTACTTTTATATTACTTTTGCACCCCCGCCCAGAATGAAAGAAGTACAACAACACGTTGTGTTCATTTCAGCTACTTTTAGAACCAAATGGACCCTTGCGGGTCCATTTGATTTATTTCTACACTCTTAAGAGTTAAAATATTTGGCATGGCAATCAGTCCAAGTCTACACCACTGGAGAATGTAGAAAGATTAATGGTCATGTTTGACTGTTTTGTATCCCAAATCCAGCCTGGAAAGAATTGAGGACAAAAGCAAAAATAAATCTTTAGTTTTGGGGTCTGTGGGGGCTAAAATGTCCTCAAATGGTGGTCCGTGGCTCAAATTCTGAATAAATAGTGGGTCCCTGTATCAAAAAGGTGGAAAACCACAGTCCTAAGTGACATTGCCCGACACTGATCACCAGTAACTGGTTACTGCCCAACACTACAAGCAAGGCATGCTTGCTGCAGCCTTGTTTATGCTTGCACACTCTCTCTCTCTCCCTTTCTCTCTCTCTCACACGCACGTGCATACGCACGCACGCACAACAACAACACACAGATGAGTCATCGGCGTGGGTGCTAATATCGGCCAGGCATTGTGATAGAGCGGGTTGCATTTGGAGAGCAGCCGCCGGCAACCTGATTGGCTCAGGCCCTCCCTGGGAGAAGCCGCGATGTCGACTAAAAGCCTTCCGGCCTTCCGCCTGCCAGCCAGCCATGCCTTAAACACCCTCAGTCACACGCAATCACTGTTAACTGGTGACGCGGCCTCATCTTTACACGTTGACCATGGCTGCGGGAAGATATTTACAGTAGGGGGTGCTGGACGTTCACTATGGGGTGCTGCAATATGCGCGCACACACAAAATGTGTGTGAATGCACATTGTGCATGCACATTTTCATGCATTTACACACGGAAAAGTGTCTTTTACCTTCCCTCTCCACATGCATGAGCTAACTGACACAGGTACCATAGCCCCTGATACAGCAATAGAGCATGTTTATAAGGCCTATTATAAAAACAAAACGTTGGAAGTTTGCCAAAACTGCAAAAAAAGTGCACATATGAATGAGGAGTTTGCTATGAACACAACACGAGACACTGGTACGGCATTCGCTATTGCCAACTCAAAAAAGGATCCAAAATAAGTGTATCGGAAGTATCTCCATGTCCTCCTTTAATGAATGAACAATGGATGAAAACTGTGCAACGACATGGTTAACCAGGTCATTGGGCTTTCACTTAATTGGCTCAACACGCTTCATTTGTTATGACATGTCATGATAATTATGTTGTAGAAGATGAATAAATATTGTAAGGCACTTCACTGTTTAGCTGATGAATGGTAAATGGCGCATTTATATAGCGCCTTTATACAAGGCGCTTTACGTAGCTTGTGCATCACATTCACACACACATTCACACACCGTTGGCAGTGGAAACCATGCAAGGTACCTACCAGCACATCCTGGAGCAATTAGGGGTGCAGTGTCTTGCTCAATAACATTTCTATTTAAAGTGATTTAGCCTTAGTCTTTTAATCATAGTCTTAGTGGTCTAGTCTTAAGTCTTTAGGACCTAGGACCTAGATTTTCATCACCACTAAACCCATTAACCCTTAAAACCCATTTAGGCCTGACCTAAGGTTTTTGAAAAACATGAAATATTTATATTTCAGCATGAAATAAAGTTAATTATGGAATACTGTACATACTGTACAGAATCCAAATATGGATTCCCGGCCTGAAAGGGTTAACTTCTTTGTCTTTTTAAACTATTTTGAAAGCTATGGATTTGTTGCGAGATTTTCAGTGCATGTGATCGTCTCGGGTGATAACATTAACCACGGCAATGAAGGGGGAAAAAGGGTTATCATGCCGGTGTGAGGTTACGCCTCGTAAAATCACCCCCACGCTAGATTGAACATCATGCCTTCATGTTTTACAGTGATGACCACACACCCACCCTATAACTTACATTAGGGGATCATAATATTATGGAATAATGTGCAAATCTGTTTCATTTGTTCATTCCTGGCTTTGCTCAACAGACTGCTGAGATTCACAAGTCTTCGCAGCAGTTGGAGCGGAGCTGAGCGGGACGCAGCGCGGCGGGGCGGGCACGTGTCCAGACGTGACTCCACGGTGGTGCCGTCCGCCCGCACCGCTCCTCCTTGCAATATGGCGCGTAGTCGCGGCAAAAGCAGAACTGTGCGCCGTGGACGAACATTTGGCAGACGCTGGTGGAGGACACACGCGGGACAAGGTGTGTGTGTGTGCGTGTGCGTGTGCGTGTGTGTGTGTGTGTGTGTGTGTGTGTGTGTGTGTGTGTGTGTGTGTGTGTGTGTGTGTGTGTGTGCCTCCTAACTGCTGACAGGGACGGCTGTGCCGCTTTTATACACATGCTCCCGTTAACGTCCTCCTCGCTCCACCAACACCTCCCAAAACCACCTCTTAACACAACCGGTGCTTTAGACGTGAAGACGAACTAGATAGGTAAAGACTTACATAGTTTAATCCAATATGTAATCCCCATTTTGTCCTGACATTGTAGATTCTACAAAACATTCGCCCTGAAAAAAAAAAACATACTGAAAGATTTGTGCTGCTTTCTCCCATTCTCCCCAAAAATAGCAGGTGTTCACGACTCATAGCGGTTATGGATACTTGTCGCTTCAAAATAAGGGTTTACGACCGGCTATATTTGGCATGGCACGCCGTGAGTTAAACACTTTCTTTTTTTTTTTCTTCACGTCTCGGCCACAGAGTAAAATCCCTCGGCGTTATTTATTTTTTCCCCCTGTATCTGTTTGTAAGTTGGAGTGTGCAAATTAGTGCGAATAGGACCCTGAGGTTTGCACGATGAGAGGGGCCCTTACTTTAACGAGCCGTTGGGGTCAGGCTGGTTCAGATAAACACGGCGGTGTTGAAAGTGAAACGCTGCGCTCTCCTTCTTTACCTGGTTTGACATCCTGACGCCGTATAAACTCTGCATGGCAGAACCATCTGGCAACTTCCGAGGAGGTGCAAGTCACCGCCAGCAGCTTAGATTTCAAAACAACATTTGACCCGAGCCGCGTCCTGGTGAGTTTATAAACAGCACGGCACTGCTGTGTGTGTGTGTGTGTGTGTGTGTGTGTGTGTGTGTGTGTGTGTGTGTGTGTGTGTGTGTGTGTGTGTGTGTGTGGTACATTAAAGACCATATGCGTATGCCTACACAGCTGTGTAATCAACGTATACAACAACATTTGCATCTGTTCGCCTGTGCGCCGTCGGAACTAATGCCTGCACTTGAATGTACGGGATGAAAGGAGTACTTGTGGTTAACATGAATGGCTGCACATGCTATTTGTGAATATATTTAACCTATTTTCAACCTGACAATATAGATTCTACAAAACACTGCAAGAACATTTGATATTCAAAGGTTTGCGCTGCGTTTTAAACGATTTTCCCCAAAACAGCACGTGTGCCACAAAGTGGTGCGCCATGAGGCGTGCACAATTGCTATTCAGTGGCATTTTTGCCAATAAGTAGACTAGGCAGTTGCCCAGGGCACCGTGAGGAGAGGGGGGGTGGGGGGGGGGGGTTGGGGGATACCGGGACGACCACCAAACCCATAGTAGACGGGAACCCCTAGTGGTAGTTTTACCCTAGTTGACGGGAACACCAATATGCGTTCTGTACAGTATGTACAGTATCAAAAAATGTCAAAATTTGATGGTGTTACACAATAATTTGAAGTTTTCCAGTACACTTAGGTTAGTATTTCAAAGACATTTTTAGAATCGGGATAGTCTACAATGGGTTAAAAAGGATCCCAGGCTAATAAGCCTCATATGGATAAATACATTATACTTGTTATGTCCTATAGATAGAATTGAACATTTAAAAACACATAATATGTTCTTTAGTTCAAAAATATTTCATAATTTTATCCCCTTGGTCGACGCCATTTTACTGTGCCTGTCATAGGTATGACGCCACAGGAGATTTGCCCTGGAGCAACCCCCTTACCAAATGGACCCCTAATTTGGTAAAGGGGGTAAGGTTCCATTTGGTAAGGGGGGCTCCAGTGAAATCCTTGCCTGAGGGTCCAAATTGCTTAGAAACGCCACTGCTGCTATCTTTCAATAAAACTTAAAACACCCTGCACCGAATGGGTTTAGTACTTACACGGTGTATATAGTGCCTTTATGTGGTGTGTTTCGAAGTGGGAATAGGAAGTACGCTCCATTTTTTTGAGTGCAGTAGTGATGCAACGTCATAGAGCGCATTGCTTAGTCACCGATAACATCAAAACAACAACAACAACAACAACACACGCTTCATGTGACATTGAAAGGTACTTCAGAACATTAGCCGGCCGGCTGCTGTGGTCTACATGTTGACGCGTCTGGAATAATTACACGAAAGCGTGTGATTCAACGTGATTCACGGCACGACAGCTCAAAGGAGTGTGTGTGTGTCTGCTGGGCTGTGTGTCTGTTTTCTGGCGGAACTCAGAAGTAACGCTATGTGGCTCAGTCATCGCTGTTGACTGGGTGGTCCGTTATTTACACAATCTAGGCCTCAGTAAGGCTTTGCCACTAACCCTGCATCCGGGGGAGCCATTCCCCGGAGTCTCTCTTGCCCTCCACCACGCAGATCCGTGGATCTCTACTGTGGTCCATCAGTGTTGGGACATGTGCACTATGTAACTTAATATATTACATAATATATTACCAAAATACAGTAACTTGTAATATAAATATATTACTCAACAAAAACAATCTAATATATTATACTTTTCTTACTGCATTACTGCATTACTTTCAATATTACTTTCTGTCAATCTGTCTCATTGAAAATGTTCTTGTAAAATTATCTTGACAATTGCAGAAGTTAAATAATTACCATACTTATTTTCTATCATTTGTCATTAAATTATTTATTCAGGAGTGACATTTTTTCAAGTTGATTTCATATGGATTTGGCCAGATAGCAAGTGTGCTTGCTCTATTGTAGGTGTGCCACTGGCCTACGCAATATTTGATTAATAGTGACACTAAATATTTAATTATATATTTTGTAAAAAGTTTTTTTTTTCAAAGTAATATGTAATAGTAATATTAATATATTACACTTGCTCAGACAGTAATATTGTAATATAATATATTGCTTTAGAATGAGGGTAATAATTAATAAGTAATATATTAACAAGGTAAAGTAATATTCCCAACACTGTCCGTCATTAGACTGCCAGGTGCTCTTAGACCAGATCCCTCCCCGAGAACCCCATAAATAAATGACCAGTACCCTCCACGACGTGCATCAACAGCGCCACCGTGCAGCCGCTTCGACCTCTATCCATCGATTGAATAGACACTTATCAACAGAAATGTTACGATCCAATCGTGCCGGTATAGCAGATATTCAGATACCCGCCGGGCAAGTAGATATTTTGTATTCATTGCATCGGTGGATCACGGATACTACTAGTAGGGCGGGGCGAAGCATAGTTTTACTGAAGTTTTGTTTAGGGTTAGTAACCGCATAAAGCACCGTCTAACCCTAACCCTAGCCTAATCCTAAACCCTAAACATAACCCCAGTAAAACTAGGCTATGCCTACACCTAACCCCAACCCTAAACTTAACCTCAGTAAACTTATGCCTAAACCTAACCTAACCCTAACCATAACTTCAGTAAAACTTCCTTCGTCCCGCCCGACTAGTAGTAGCCGTGATCCACCGATGCAATGAACACAAAATATCTACTTGCCCGGCGGGTATCTGAATATCTGCTATACCGGCACGATTGGATCGTAACATTTCTGTTGATAAGTGTCTATTCAATCGATGGATAGAGGTCGAAGCGGGTGCACCGTGGACCACCATGGACCAGGCCTCATCGTCGACGACGACCATGAACTGCTCCCCTACAAACATACCATGCACCCAATAGCTGGCTTTATGCTGTCTCTCTCTATCCCTGCTATAGATGTGTTTTGAAGTCTGTTAAAACAATCCCAGTATTGCCCTGGTGCCACTATATTTACACACTTGCTCCACAGGGGCCACATTGCATGTAGCTGTCCTATCAAAAATAGCTGATCTACAAGCTCAAAACGCAACACAGCGCGATGCGTTTTTGGTCAAAACCACGGAGATCACCCTTTACGGTCGTGAGACAATCTAAACCAGGAAGTGAAAGGCAGTGTGCACGCCGTGCACCAACACACACACACAAACATCCTCAAGAACGACAAGCACGTCATCAGCATAAGAACAATAGTATTCAGCGTTGACTCACTCTGCGTGAAGCGCGGCGGGTTGTCGTTGACGTCCGACAGCCTGACGGTCACCGTGGTGGTCCCCGAGAGCCCGCCCAGGTGGCCTCCCATGTCCTTAGCCTGGAGGACCACGTGGTACTCGTCCTGGGTCTCCCGGTCCATGTCGGGGACGGCCGTGCGCAGGATACCTGGACAGAGACACACACACACACATCGGAATTTGGTTATTTGGATCTACACGAGAGATACAACACAATAGATTTAAACACTGATTAGAAGATGGTTGCATCATATGGTCCAACATTACAGTATATGGTATAGGGCTTTAACCAAAAAATCGATACATCGATGCATCGATTTGCATAACAAATTCCAAAAAGGACGACTCCAAAAAGCACGAGTCGATAAGTTGTTTTTTCCCTTCCTCCGAAGGAAAGGAGGAAAGAGGAGGAATTAAACATTTACCTTTGTTTTCCCCTTTTTTTCTTTCTCTATGTGTGCGACGCGTGTGTATATAATTCAAATGTAATATTGGTTACTGTCACTCACGGACAGAAGTCTCCTTTGAAGTTTCCTTTGCATATAT
Source organism: Benthosema pterotum (assembly GCA_039105355.1). NCBI lineage: Eukaryota > Metazoa > Chordata > Actinopteri > Myctophiformes > Myctophidae > Benthosema > Benthosema pterotum. Next base: position 3,917,223 of record CM076976.1, on the reverse strand, counting down.
CGGAGTTAAGCTTTAATTTAGGCTTACCAATCTTATGCAGCTGCATTCGCAGCGCGCTCTTGCGCTCTGGGCGCGCGGCGTTCCACTGATCATTACGTACAGGGATCAGATACAGAACTTCATCAACCAACATCTCCCCGTGCTACAGTGACCGTCTTTTTCTTCGTTTCACATTAGGCTACGCACGGGAGGCATGCTTCTGTCCGCGTCATTCTCATTAATATACTGAATGAATCATAAAGAAAAGCGGCGCGATGGTGGTGTTGGAGGAGGAGGAGGCTACATGTAAATAGATCGTATTCTGCGTTCTAACGTGTGGACTGATGCGTATTGATAATGTTGTGTGTTTTCATGGCTGGCCTGGGAGTGGACGATGTGCAGCTGTGTGCCAATATTGTTTTCATATTAAGCTTGCCACATGCGCCATGCGTAGCCTCGCGATGTGTTTTGTATAAGCACTGCGCCGGCATATAGCGGCACCATTTGATCCCCACCCCCCTCGGGACCCCCGGGGACCCCCCCCCCCCCCCCCCCCCCGCGCCATAAAACGATAAATCGATACAACTTCGACTTGACTGTCTGACAAGTCGACTTGAAAAAATCTCAAGTCGTTAATGCCCTAATATGGTACAATAAAGACCTGCTGCACATGCTTAACACACAGAGGAAAAAACATTGATGGCATGTCCCTCAAGAGGGGAGTGAAGGTATAAGGTATAATATCTGACCATATCTACTTATTCATTAGTGGTGGGCAAAATAAAAAAAATTGATATGCCAATATATCGCTATTCTTGATGCCATGATATCAATATCGAATCGCCAGGTTCAAAATCAATTATTTTGATATTTATGTCGGCCTATTCATTAATGTGTTCAGTAATGAATAGGCCATCAAATAGGCAGTCAAGACTGGCTGACTGTATCAGGCTGTACTGATGTGTATGATTGAACTTTTTGTTATTCATATTGTTTAAAATTGCTTTAAGTTCCCCCATTCGGTGTTGCCTAGAAATGGAGGTCTGAAAAAAATCATTAGCACGGTGAAATACATCTCGATGACATCATCAAGATGTGGTTCACCATGTTAATGAAAATGGGTGGAATTCCCCTTTAAGAGGCGAGCCCCCACCCCCCCCCCCCCCAACACACACACACACTTCTAAAAGTTCCACTACAACACTGCTTATACTCAAAGATTTTTGTTCAATAAAAGAGTCCAACTGAGCAACAGAGAAACCTCTCCATGCCTGCCTTCTTTCTTCATGGCGACAGACAAACAGGGAACCGGTCCAATTGATAACAGAATACAACATACACTATCACATGGCACTACAAAACAGGATGCTCTTTTTGGTTGTTGCTTTATTAGTTTGTTTGTTTGTTTTTCCTTCTAAGGATAGATGAAACCTCACCTTCTCCAGATAGACACGCTGCCCATATTGGCTCAGGCAGAACAGTATTTAGCCAACTTTTTTTGTTTTCTGCCATTCACCCAATTGCAAGCCTCTGAGCACAGGTTTATGCATCAACATGGCCCAGACTTCCAAATACAGGGCGATATGTTGACAATTATAACCCTAGTGCAGGGGTGTCAAACCCAAATACAGAGTGGGCCAAAATAGAAAAATTGGTACAAGTTGAGGGCCGAAGACACCGAGGGCCAGTTGCAATACTAATTAAATATCATCCCGCGGGCCGAAGATAACCCCGGGCCTCGAGTTTGACCCCTAAGGTGTGCCCTAAGGTGTGCCCTATGTGCCCTAAGGTCATAATAGATTCCACCAAAGGCTGACATTTCTCAGGAACCTTCTGCCTGTGCCCTAGAAAACACTGGTACATAAAATGGTATATTTTATTGAGTTCCCTTTTTTAATTCATACAACGGACATACAGATTACCCAAATTATGAAGAAAAAAAAAAGTTAAACTAAAAACTTATAGATGGCCATTTCCTGAATAATAATTTATTCTTATCCTTTAAGTACAACGTACCATATGATACCTATACGGTTCTTTTACTGAACTACATCTAATCCCATGTTTTCACTTGGAACAGAGTTATTGATTAAAAAAAAAAAAAAAAAACAGTGTTGTTGACACAGAGGGCCGTATTTTGATTGTCTTAAGTATCATGTCTTATGACTTCAAAACTTGGAGGTGTAGCAAAGCTGTTTGGCAGTTTTGAGAGACCAAACAGCTTTGCCACACCTCAAAGTTTTAGTCATAAGACATGATACTTAAGACATTCAAAATAGGGCCCTGAGTACTATTTATGGCAAACACATGATTAGTTTATATTGAGACAGAGTGTTAACTCGCAACTTTCAAACCTCTTCCAAAAAAAAAAATGTCTGCAATGTCGGAAGTGCCGAAAATAAAGCGGATGTCATGCTTCGCCTTCGCAGCGACACAAATAAGTCGTTTCTTTTTTTTCCCCCGCCCCCTTCCTTCCTTCGCTAAATCAAATTAGTCAAAGCCTTTCTGGCTCGATGCCGATTAGCAGAAATAGAAAGTCAAAAATATATTTTAACCCTTTCTGTATTGGTAACACGTTTTGGTGTTCTAAGCATTATGTTAAACTTTAGTTATTGAAAAATAGCAGAGCTACAAGCTCATAGCGCGCCACTCGAGTGCGCGCTATGAGCTTGTAGCTCTGCTATTTTTGAAAAATCGTGAAAATCGTGGCATAAATCTTTGAATATATAATGTTAGAAGCAGAGATTTTTTAACTCAAATCATTGCTTGCTGATAGATCCCTATAGTACATGTTTTCAGATGGGCGTCCACAGCCAAATATAGACCATTCTTGAAATATGTTGCGCATCACTGACACATAGAAAAATAGAATGTAGTGTCAAAAACTAGAATCTAGCTTCAGAAACTAGAATCTAGCGACAGAAACTAGAATCTAGCGATGGGGACTAGAATCTCGTGTCAGAAACTAGAGTCAAGCATCAGAAACTAGAATCTAGTGACTGCAACTAGAATCTGGTGTCAGGAACTAGAATGCAGTGTCAGAAACTAAAATCTAGTGTCAGGAACTAGAATGTAGCATCAGAAACTAGAATCTAGTGAGGACAAAATGGGTTAAAGATGTAATTATTGCAAAGTGTATTTCTGTTAAAACGGAAATTGCAAACAGACGACAGCTTTTCAAAAGCTGCAGTCGAAGATGCAGATTTCGACGTGGCGCCGAGCATGTCGAAAAGATGGAGGAGCAGTTGTCTGGTGTGAGAGATTACATGACACACAGATGTGCACGTGTGAACCGCACACACACACACACACACACACACACACACACACACACACACACACACACACACACACACACACACACACACACACACACACACACACACACACACACACACACACGTAGGTATTCACAACCCATGGGGGAAGACAGATGGACACTTACAAAAACGCAGGCATGCAAACAGATTGTCTGAACTCTCTGTCTCTCTATGGTGCCTGTGTGTTGCACAACACAGAATCGCACGTACGCGCACACGCACACACACACACACACACACACACACACACACACACACACACACACACACACACACACACACACACACACACTTGGAATCAATCACTTCCTTCCATGTAAATGGCCTCATTCTGCTGGGTGTGATTGGTTGTTACACATCAGCCGCTGGCTGTGCTCAGCCGACAGCAGCCAAAGCGGCGGTTGGTTGTTGGGTCGGGTGGCTACAACATGGGGTGGCTGTAATGTGCGGCTCTGCCAGCTCCAAGAGAAAAAGAGGGATGATCGCTCTGCATGCCAACAAAACATGACCAGGGTGCTGAGCCCAGATGGGTAATATAACGAAGACTGTGTCCTACAAGACAGTAATAATATCACAGTTACGTCTACTAACATTACCAGTTACTTTCGTCATGCTGCTGCTTTCAACAGTATTGCATTGGTGAAGGGAGATGAGCCTAATGCCACTTAACTTTGACCTAAAAAAAATGACATGAAAAGCAACCTAGTATCATTATGATTACAGTCGGACGTACAAAGACATCGAGGGAGCACACAAATGAATGTAACTCAGGGGCGGGTCTAGGCATGGACATGGGGTGGCAATGCCCCCCTAAATGCAGAGACTGCCCCACAAAACATGATGGCATGCAAAACAACCCAAAATATTGCAAATTAAAGTGCTTATATTTAAAATGATTTGAAACACTACTACTGCTACTGAGTATAACTACAGTTGTGGCACAGCTAAACCAACAGCATTTCATCATTGAAAACAGAAAACTCTCTGAGTCAGACCTTTAGCTTTATGCATGCTGCGTGTCTGTTGCAACTTCAACAACAACTGATGTTATTATTGATGCTTACTGATTATTGATGCTTACTTGCCTAATATAATTGGCAATTGAAATATAATGGAAAATGCTACGGGTGCCGCCCCCAATAACATTTTCTCCTGCCCCCCCAATAGGGGAAAAACCACACCCGCCCATGGCGTAACTCCTGGAGCAGCAGTTTTTTACTTCCTGTTTCTGAGTGGAAAAACACTGGAAGTTTTTGAATGTAGCGTGGCTCTATGCAGTACCTCATAGGACCAACAGGGTGGCGTCAGGATTGTTAACTTTGTACCATATCGGTTTCCAATGGACAGAAAGGCTATCGAATCGTTACCAATAAGTATTTGTGCATTGTATCTAGCTAACGGGATGCTAGCGGTTATCAAACGATAGGTATTATTAGGCACTAGAAAAGGATGTTTGCCGCCGATCGGTGCCAGCGGCGGCGAGCGTGACTATTGTTTCGTATCAGTTAATTCTACAGCTGTCATCGGCAATTGCGGGTCTTGTGTTAAATATTGTGAAAGAGAAGAGACCGAGTGGAGTTGAAGAGGAGGAGAGTAGACACCCTCGGAATACTAAAAACCAGCAGTAGAGAGATACTCACTAATGCAGGCTGGGAGATGGTGGTGGTCAGGGGCGGATGTAACATGTCCCATTTGGGGGGGCAAGAGAACATGTTGGAGGGGCAAGAGAAAATGGTATGGGGTCGGCTTCATCGCCCGTGTCGCTTCGCGCCACGGGCGATGAAGCCGCACCCATACCATTTTCGGTTACAGGACTTTTATTAGTCAAGTAAAGCATCAATAATAACATCAGTTGTTGTTGAAGTTGCAACAGACACACAGCATGCATAAAGCTAAAGGTCTGACTCAGAGAGTTTTCTGTTTTCAATGATGCAATGCTGTTGGTTTAGTGGTGACACAGCTGTAGTTAGTAGCAGTAGTAGTGTTTCACATCATTTTAAATAGAAGCACTTTAATTTGAAATATCTTGGGTTGTTTTGCATGGCATCGTGTTTGGGGGGGCAGACTTGGTATTTAGGGGGGCATTGCCCACCCATGCCCATGCCTAGATCCGCCCCTGGTGGTGGTGGTGGTGTTAGGGGCTTACACAGTATTCCCCGGATTAGCATTTCAAAAGACCAACCGCCCCCCCCGCCCTCCCGCGGCTCCCTTGACTCATCGCGGGGGGTCCCTCTCAGTCAGAACGCCTTCCACTGACTGACTGACTGACTCAGTGGCGTTTCTAAGCAAGTTGGGGCCCTAGGCAAGATTACGGGTCCATTTGCAGGGGTACCACTAGGGGCTTCAGGGAAAATCTCCTGTAAAATGCCACCCCCAAGGGATAAAATTATGAACTATTTTTAAAGGTAGGGGAAGTGATTTGAAATTCATGGTGTAGTACCAGCCTGGTGCACTAGGGGCCCCCAAAAGTAGCTACACTATGTGAACCTGCTGCTCTCTCCTGATTGGAGGAGAATTGTGGTGAACTTTTATTAGCTCCTCTGCTAACGTGGGGGAGGGGGAAACTCCATATGTGGTTTCCACACCTTATAATAGAGCATTTTAACAGAAAAAAAATATTTTTGGGTGATATCTGACAAAAGTGAAATCACTTCCCCTACCTTTAAAGAGGGGGTGCCGTGATTTTTGTATTTTTTCCAATTTTGTACATGTTTAAGAGGTGACAGTATGTAAATAGACCCCTAGGTGTGTTTTCTATGTGCAATGATGTCTTCCCTTTGTATTTAGGGTTTCTTCCTGGGGGCTGAACCTTTCCAGTCAAACGTGCCAATGAAAAAAACTTCAATATAGTGACATCACATGCTCAGCCCCTCCCCTAACTCCTCCCCCTTTCTCATGCACTAAAGCCGTGGGTGTGGCTTCAGTTCATTTGGATCTCCACCCATCACCACCCACCAGGCAAACCATACTTAATGAACTGGCTGGGTGGAATCATAAAAATGACAGTTGCACACTGTGCACTTTTTTGAAAAAAAATCTTACTCTTCATATAACAATAATACCTGATGATTATGTTTTAGGGTAGAAAAAATCCTGGCACTCCCATCTTTAAACTAAATAACATGATGTTAATTTAGTTTATTGAACATTTAACCCATTTAGGCCTGACCTAAGGTTTCTAAAAAAGTTCGAATATTTATACTGTATATCAGTATAAAAAGTTACTTCTGGTGTCTGGAATACTGTACATACTGTACAGAATCCAAAAAAAAAAAAAAAATGGCCTGAAAGGGTTCTTAAAACACATGATATTATTATATTGTGCGTTTTAAATGTTCAATTCTAGTTATAGAGGATAAGTATAATGGATTTATCGATATTAGGCTTATTAGTCTGGTATACTTTTAAAGCATATCTGGTAGTCATCCCCTCCCCTCACCCCCCTTCCAAACATAGTCGCCCCCCTCCCCTCATGGCGCCCTAGGCAACTGCCTGGTCTGCCTAATGGTTAAAAACGCCCCTGGACTGACTGACAGACAACCGCACGGCGGTATCGACGCCATGCACCTTGGACGCAGTTCTGACCGGGGCGGATTGGCCATCTGGAGTACAGGGAGTTTTCCGGTGGCCTGCGCCACCTAGTGGCCTGGACAGTTTTTTTTTTTTTTTTTTTTTTCCAAAAGTCCAGGGCAGGCCAGGCAAACTAGTGTTTCTATCCTTCAAAAAAGAAAAGGTGTCCTACACCAGAGCCTTCAAGTAGGAGAGTTGCCATATTCCCGTTCACTCCTGTGCGCCAGGGCCAGTGTTGCCAACTGCAAAGATCCAAAATGCACTAGTGGCACTTCCAAAATGCACTAGAATGTGCTAGATGCTCGCCTGGAACATACAGATCAAAATGACCATTAATCTTCTACATTCTCTAGTTGTGTAGACTAAGTTGGGCTAATTCACATGATGAATATTTTAAAGGTAGGGGAAGTGATTTCACTTTTGTCAGATATCACCCAATTTTTTTTTTTTTTTTTCTGTTAAAATGCTCTATTATAAGGTGTGGAAACCACATATGGAGTTTCCCCCTCCCCCACGTTAGCAGAGGAGCTAATAAAAGTTCCCCAGGTCACCACAATTCTCCTCCAATCAGGAGAGAGCAGCAGGTTCACATAGTGTAGCTACTTTTGGGGGCCCCTAGTGCACCAGGCTGGTACTACACCATGAATTTCAAATCACTTCCCCTACCTTTAACTCTTGAGGGTGTAAAAATGAAACCAAATGGACCCGCAAGGGTTTTTACGCTCTCAAAGAGTTACATCTGGTTAACCAGCTGCCCCCACCAGGGTGGCCTGGCCAAGGCAAAATTGTCCCGGTGGGAGAATATGTGCCAATCCGCCCCTGGTTCTGACTGGTACATATAGGCAGGAGTTTGAAGAGGAAGCACACACAAAGCTCGGTACCAAGGCTTTTATTTTTGTTCAAGTGCAAATAACATGCATTCCTAAAAATTGTTTTTAAAGGGAAGTCCACCCATTTTCAACATTCATGTCATTATACCCTAGAGGTGCTGGGTGGACATGATAAAAAAAAAAAAAAAAAAAAACTTCCCCCATTCTGTGTTCCCACGAAATGGAGGTCTGAAGAAAACCACTAACATGGTGAAACAGAGCGTACAAATGCAACCAAATTTGGTCCTATTCATTCATTTGTTCGTGTCAGAAAGACTGACTGACGTATCAGGCTGTGCTGATGTGTATGATTGAACATTGCTATTCATATTGTTTTAATTGGCTTTAAAACGTTATAGTTGATTGAACTTGTCATAGTCCATATTGTTCAGAATTGTTTTAAAGGGGAATTCCGCCCATTTTCAACATTCTACTGCACTGTATTTTACTTGATGATGAGTGTTTGTGTTGCGTTTGTTAATGATTTTTTGGGTGGGGATTCCACCCGGGTCCATTTGGTTCCATTTGTACACCCTCAGAAAAAAATCTTGAAAACGGATGGAATCCCCCTTGTCCTAGTATAATAAAAGCAGTCATTTGTGCTCATAACTCTACAAAAACGCTCCAATATCCTTGAGTGATGCATCATATGAAAGCTTACATTGTATACTTTAATAATCTGTAAAAACAGAAAATTGATCCTGGCCTACATGAGGCACAAAGTACCAGGTGCTGTCACAAATGCAATATATTGATAGATCAAATCGAATTGCAGCATAAGAATAAGAATAAGCATAAGAATCGCAATATAAATCATCCCACCCCTATACTGAGGCTAGATTTTCCCAGCTTGGGGAAAGAATGGATGGAATTCCCCTTTTTAGTAGGATCGACTCTACCCTACAACTATCTATCATGAGCATCAGAAAGCTGTGACACGTCATCTTATCTACCATGACAGTCGTACAGTATATGTATGATGTTGCGCCAGAGGCTCAGCGCTATTAAAAAGAGATATATCACCATGTCCCACTTCCACACGCCATACTAGAATATTATATACGATGTACTGACTCTGAGCTCTGTTTTGACTGTGACGCACATACACAGTGGGGGAAAAAAAAAACATCAAATACAGCAGCGGTTTTTCAAACCCGTTTCATGTCGAGGGTCCATTATTTATTAAGTCCTTTGGGCCGTAGACCACCGTTTGAAGAGATTTTAGCCTTTGGCCCCCCAATAAAACGCAAGAACGTTTCTTGTGGTAGAGTTTCGATTTTGTCCACAATTTCATGGCTGCATTGATGTCGGTACCAAACATAAGGAGATAACAGGCAATACGTTGATGAAAGCCACTGTAATACATTAGGATATACGTACATTCAAATCCCCCTCCTACTGTATGCACTGTATACTAATCGCTGGATTTGTGTGTGTGTGTGCGTGTGTGTGTGTGTGTGTGTGTGTGTGTGTGTGTGCGTGCGTGCGTGCGTGCGTGCGTGCGTGCGTGCGCATCCTGTATGTGTATGTGCTATAAAGACACCAGGCCCCCCCCCCCCCCCCATTTATTCAGCATTTGAGCCACGGACCACCTTTTGATGTCATGTTTAGCCTCACAGACCTAAAACTAAAGATTTGTTTTTGATTTTGTCCACAATTCCAGGTTGGATTTGGGGAAACAAAACAGTCCAACATACAGATCAAAATGATATAAATGATATAAATATGAATATAAACGTGCCATTTGATGTCATTTTTAAAATAGCATAAATAGGGGAGACCATAGAAGGCATTCAAATTCGCCAACATGCAAATTCACTGGCTAAGCTGCGGTTAGCCTGGCTAAAGCCCGACCGAATCAGCAAATTTGCAAAAATAAAATAAAAAATAAAAAATCAGACCAATCAGCAGATTGGTCTGGAATAGCTCAACTGTACAACAATTTCCTACTCCAGAAAACCGGGATGGCCAATCAGGGCACAGTATGTAAACATCCTTTGAATACTGAATGACCAACCCCAATTTTCTGGAGTAGGAAATGGTTGCACAATTGAGCTATTCCAGACCAATCTGCTGAGGGACCATTTTCTTTGCCAACAGCGGATTTGGTCTGGCTTTAGCCAGGCTTAGCTGTATGTAAGCTGTGTCTCCTGAGTCAAAGTCGCCCCTCGGCGTGCACGTGTACGTACCTGCGTGCGTGTGTGTGTGTGTGTGTGTGTGTGTGTGTGTGTGTGTGTGTGTGTGTGTGTGTTGTGTGTGCGTGTGCGTGTGCGTGTGCGTGTGCGTGTGCTGTTTAAGGACACCGGCGACAGACATATTCACAGCTGGGAACAAGTAATTAATGGACTGTCATCACAGAGAGCGTTACATCTGCTTTCTCCAAGGAGGAACCAATCCAACAGACCACAGAGAGACACAAACCTGGATATACATTATATCTGCTGAAATAGCAATAGTTTGCAGCTGTTTAAATAACTCTGCGATTTGATTTCATCATTTAATTATCCCAGGGGTCAGCAACCTGCGGCTCAGGAGCCGCATGCGGCTCCAGAACACAGCCCTAGTGGCTCAGTGGCTGTAGCATTATTACATACACACACTGGGGTGTTTCGCACCAAAATAATATAAACATTTCAGTCACCCAAAACGCGTTGCGCTGTCTGACAGTTGCCAGTTATCAGAGGTGGAGCTTTCAATCTGAACCACCCATTTTCAAAGGTTTACTCAGTTTACTATGTCATTAATATACCTTAGAGATGTTGTGTGGACTAGAAATGGAGTTCTGTAAAACTCCTTTATTTTTTTTAGAAACTCCATTTCTGAAGAAAGGTTGTGTTTCACCATGTTAATGATTTTTCTTTGAGGACCTTTTTTTTCTGAGAGTGTGCAAATGGAACCAAATGGACCCGCCAGGGTCCATTTGGTTCACATTTGCACACTCTCAGGAAAAAAATAATAAAATGCGGCTCCAGACAGATTTTGAATTTAATTTTGGGTCGAAAATGGCTCTTTCAACATTTTGGGTTGCCGACCCGTTAATTAGCCCAAGTCTACACAACTAGAGAATGTAGAAGATTAATTGTCATTTTGATCTGTATGTTTGACTGTTTTGTTCCCCAAATCCGTGTTGTGGACAAAAAAAGCAAAATAAATCTTTAGTTTTTGGGGTCTGCGGGGCTAAAATGTCATCAAATGGTGGTCCGTGGCTCAAATACTGAATAAATATTGGGTCCTGGTATAAAAAAAATCAGCGGCGCTTCACAATGAGAGATATGGCACCGTTCCGTCACTGACAGTTGGGTTGTTTCAGTACAATATGAACAGACTTTTGTTTTGAATCCGTAGATTAGCTACAGAATGTGGCTTCATGCCGTTTCCACAACTTTGGGTGACTTCTTGGATATAGTCAGAACAACCATTGTCAGTTTTTATTCAGAGTTTTTTATTTGTCGAACTGGGGGCCATCCACATTGCCTCGGCCACATTCGGCAATGTTTGTATTCACACAAACAATCAGTAAATTGGATGAAGACATTGTCTCCCAAAGCCCAAAATGAAACTAGGGTTTTTTGACACCTGCCAAAAGTCAAACTGGGGGGGGTGGGCCGAAACCTATACACTGCAGACCAGGGGTTTTCAACCAGTGGTCCGGGGACCACCAGTGGTCCTTGGCTAAATGATGGAAAGTTGGTTAACCAGATGTAACTCTTGAGAATGTAAAAAATAAACCAAATGGACCCTTGCGGGTCCATTTGGTTTCATTTTCACACTCTCAAGAGTTAAATTATTCTTTGTCTGAATTAGCACCACTTAATGAAGTCTACACTGTTTGGTTTCCCAGATACAGCCTGGAATTGTGAACAAAACCAAAGGAATTCTTTAGTTTTAGGTCTTTGGGGCTGAAATGTCATCAAATGGTGGTCCGTGGCTGAAATGCTGAATAAAATGGTGGTCCCTGGAGTCAAAAAGGTTGAAAACCACTGCTGTAGACTATTATCAGCGGAAGTTGTATTTCGTCGGAAAAGTACCACCCAAGGATTGGCGTTGAGCTACGAACCACATCTCCGTGAATTAACCCTTTGTTCCTGTGGATCTGTTGAAAAATAGCAGATCAACGCTCACGCGTGACTGACGTTCTGCATGAAAAATTGTGAAAATGTGCTGCAAATCTAGAATACATTATATCTCGCTTCTGGGGTGTTTTCAGATGGCGGTCTGCAGCCAAATATGGATAATTCTGGTGGTCCTTGGCTAGAAATATGTTAGCATCACTGACACAGGAGCACAGATTTTTCAGAAAAAATAGAATCTAGTGTCAGAAACTATAGAATCTAGTGTCAAAAACTCGATTCTAGCGCCAGAAAGTAGATTCTAGTGTCAAAAAGGAGATCCTAGCATCAGAAACTATCATTTAGTGTCAATAACTAGAATCTAGTGTCGGAAACTACTGTAGATTCTAGTGTCAAAAAGGAGATCCTAGCATCAGAAACTATAATTTAGTGTCAATAACTAGAATCTAGTGTCGTAAACTACTGTAGAATCTAGCGTCAAAAGCTAGAATGTTGCTGCAGCTATAATCTGGTGTCAGGAACTACTGTATAATCTGGTGTCAGGAACTACTGTATAATCTGGTGTCAGAAACTCGAATCGAGGGCCAGGACACAATGGGTTAAGCAAGCGCTGTGAGTGACTGGTCATGAAAATGCCGCATATCCGGGGGGTAATACATCTGACGGATGTTCTGACAGACATTTTGGTCTGATAGACTCTCTGCCCAGCAGGCTGTTTTCTCTCTTCTCCTCGCAGTGCAGATGAGGTTAAGTCTGGGGCTAACCAAAAACTCGGGCTGGCGTACAGAACACCTGTTAGCTTCCAGCAAAGACGCGAGAAGAAAAAAAAAATATATATATATAATGTATAATTCAAAGACAGGCCCTTTGAGGGCTGTGTGTAATCTGGTGTTTGTGTAAGGGTTCACAAACCTTTGCTGACGCAACAACCTTCCCCTCCCCCCACCCTACTGGCACTTTGAAAGACTTGTGAAAGACTTGTTATTTTCCTTCAAACCTCCTTGTCCAAACTTACTAACGCAATGCTTTTTGTTAGCTCATTATGTACAGCAGGGGTTGTCAACCTTTTTGGCACCAGGGAACACCATTTATTCAGAATTTGAGCCACGGACCACCATTTGATGACATTTTAGCCCCAAAGACCTAAAACTAAAGAATTCTTTTGGTTTTGTTCACAATTCCAGGCTGGATTTTGCGAACAAAACAGTGTAGACTTCTTAATTAAATGGTGCTAATTCAGATGAATATTTTAACTCTTGAGAGTGTGAAAATGAAACCAAATGGACCCGCAAGGGTCCATTTGGTCTCATTTTTACATTCTCAAGAGTTACATCTGGTTAACCAACTTTCCATCATTTAGCCTGGGGACCACCTGGAACCCTCTCAAGGACCACTGGTGGTCCCCGGACCACCTGTTGAAAACCCCTGATATACAGGAATACCTTTTGTCTTTTTTTTTTTTTAATATATAGCATAAGCTTTAGCTATTAAAAAAGCAGATCTACAAAGCTCATGGGCTCGTAGATGTGAATATTCTGTCGTAGCGAACATTTTTAACTCAAGTCTTTGGTTGTGAGAGGTCCCTGGGACTGCATATTTTTGGGTGTGGGTCCGTAGACAAACACAGGTAATTTCTGGGGGTCCTTGGCATGAAACACTAACAGCATCAGTGACACAGAAACAGCATGAAACAAAACAAAAAAATAAGACATTTCTTGTGTCAGGTCGCAATCGGTTAAATACAGGGGGAGGGTTGCTGGTAGCGTGAATATATTTATAAAAATTCATACCAGTTTGGACCGGAGGGATGAGGACACGCACACGCACACACACACACACACACACACACACACACACACACACACACACACAGAAAACCAAAGGCACAAGGGAGGAAGGCAGAACTAGAGAAAAGGTATAAATGAAAGTGAGAAGAAAGAAGAGAAGAGCAAATAGGTTAAGTTGTTGTTGTTGCTGTCGGGCAGCAGAAACCTATATAGTTTCCCTCTTTTTATGTTGCTTTTTTCCCCCCTTCCCCCCGTTGAAAAACTGAACGGATTTACCTTTGGCATACTGCAGTGTCACACGAAAAGTAGTGACAATAAGCCTAGACCATCTGAATTAGCCCAAAGTCTACACAATCAATCCGTGAAATTCTCACGGTCACACGGTTTAGAAACAAGATCAGAACTCGGTACAGTGCCAACTTGTGTGTTGTGCACAAGTAGACCATGACCTATATGACCGATACGAGATGGTCAATCAATGTTTTATTGACAGACAATATATTAACTAAGAAACCAATATTAACTAAGAAACCAAGTGAGCAACTTAAAAATTCTTTTGGTTAATTGTGTACGATTGTATGTGTAGGGCATTTCACACATGGGTTTATTAAAACATGCCTCTAGTTCATTTTCTAGAGAGAGAGCTGTGTTTTGTGCTGAGAAGATTCTGTGCCATGATCACCATCATCGCACAGCATCCCTTGACTTGGTTTGTTTGCGTACTCCTTTGGTGGACATGCCTGCATATGATTTTAGACCTCGATTCTGGTTGCCACATACCTAGAGCAGGGGTTTTCAACAGGTGGTCCTGAGACCACCTGTGCTCCCTGAGAAGATTCCAGGTGGTCCCCAGGCTAAATGATGGAAAGTTGGTCAACCAACTTTCCCCAAGAGATTAATGGTAATTTTGATCTGTGTGTTTGCCTGTTTTGTTTTCTCTCCGAAATCCAGCCTGGAGAAAAGCAGAAGAAATCTTTAGTTTTGGGGTCTGTGGGGCTAAAATTTCATCAAATGGTGGTCCGTGGCTCAAATTTTGAATAAATAGTGTGCCCTGGTTGAAAAGTTGAAATCTTCTGACCTGTTGTGCTAAAGCTTGTCGAGCCATATGCACTCTCTGTGGTGCTGAAGCCAGGGTAGAGCTATATGCACTGTCCGTGGTGCTGAAGCCAGGGTAGAGCTATATGCACTGTCCGTGGTGCTGAAGCCAGGGTAGAGCTATATGCACTGTCCGTGGTGCTGAAGCCAGGGTAGAGCTATATGCACTGTCCGTGGTGCTGAAGCCAGGGTAGAGCTATGTGCACTGTCCGTGGTGCTGAAGCCGGGGTAGAGCTATATGCACTGTCCGTGGTGCTGAAGCCAGGGTAGAGCTATATGCACTGTCCGTGGTGCTGAAGCCGGGGTAGAGCTATAGAGATGCGCAGTGACGTCACCGCCCCGGTTCCGGAAGTCTTTTCCCCATTCATTTTTCTCATAGACTTTTCGAAAATAATTTATATCAAGACGATTACGCCGCGGCCAAAGCCAACTCAGGTCGTGACAAATCATGACAACAAACACAATATCGTCATATAATATATAATTAGGAAGAAGTAGAAAACGGCATGATACAAGACTTTTTGTTTCGTTTTTCATCTTAGAAATTATTTTATTGTTCCAAAAGTTTGTGTGTGTCATCATGATTCGTCACGACTCGAGTTGGCTTTGTCCGCGGCGTAATCGTCTTGATATAAATTATTTTCGAAAAGTCTATGAGAAAAATGAATGGGGAAAAGACTTCCGGAACCGGGGCGGTGATGTCACTGCACATCTCTATATGCACTGTCCGTGGTGCTGAAGTGAGTTTTTTTTTTACACTAAAGGCCCTGATACACTAGCAAGTTTGATAATATCAACTAACAATGTCAACATCAACGGGCAACATGATGAGACACAAGGCAACAGGCAACACCTTCCCATGGGAATTCCACCCATTTTACATTTTTTCTTTAGTGTGCAAATGTGAACCAAAATTTGGTTCCATTTGCACACTCTCGGAAAAAAAGGTCCTAAAAGAACCAAATGTTCAATCAATAGACTAAAAAAGGTCATGAAATGTTCTGTCCAGTGAGGCATCTGTGGGAGGAGAAAGGATCAGGTGACGCCAAGGAGGGCTGTGATTGGAGGATTCCAATACAGTATGTTGACCAGTAGAGGGAGCTAATGATCTGAGATTGCTGAACAACCAGGAGTTGATCATTTTGTATAGAGAAGTGAAAGTCAACATTGATAATTAACGTTGCTTGTTGATGTTGATCAAAACATTGCTAGGTGTATCAGGGCCTTTAGCGATGGTGTTTATGTAGACAGTGAGGGGCAGGTTTTAGGTTGTTATTACAGAAGGTAAAAGATGGGCGTTAATTGTTTTAGAGTCCTTGCTTTTTCTTTAGTTTTCATGGATTTTAGCTATGAGAGGGGCCATTTGAACATGGTCCTAAAGACATATTTGTTTACAAAATTGTGAAGCTCCGCCACGGTCATGCCATTTTTACGAAAACTCACGATTTTGATAACTTTTCACGTTAACGTCTTTTCTGCATGCTGGGTTCTGCATATGGAAATGGGCTAAATTGCACCACAATGCAACATTTGTTTTGAAATAACCGACTTCCTGTTTGGGTTCAGACACGGCACCCAGAGGCTTTTCTAAGTTGAGTGGCATAAGTGGCATAATAGTCCGGTCATGAGTCTTATCTCCTGGAGGTGAAAAAAGCGTTACTCTAGAAACAACAATAAAGTGGCACAATAACAATTGACCACTAACAAGTCCATATTTGGCCAATGGTTTGTGCTACGTCTCTGCTCACATCGTCACGCCTAAGGCATTAACCGATCATATGAAGACGGTCTGGCCTGTCATAGACTAACAGATAACTCCTTCACATAGCAGAATTCCCTGGCAGGAAGATGGCCGATTTTAACTCCACAATTGACAGGTTACATTCAATCGTAAAGCGCGATGTCCAACAGAGCGATGCGGAGGCTGTCCGTGAAAAGGAGCAGAGCATCCTCGAGTTGGGCCGTCTGCTGGCCAAGACCGGACAGGCCGCAGAGCTCGGGGGCCTGCTGAAGTACGTGCGTCCCTTCCTCAACTCCATCTCCAAGGCCAAAGCGGTGCAGATGGTGCGCTCGCTGCTGGACCTCTTGCTGGACATGGAGGCCGCCACGGGCCAGGAGGTGGAGCTCTGCCTGGAGTGCATCGAGTGGGCGAAGACCGAGAAGAGGACCTTCCTCAGACAGGCGCTGGAGGCCCGGCTCGTCTCGCTGTACGTGGACACGAAGCGGTACGAGGAGGCACTACAATTAGGCTCCCAGCTTGTACGGGAGCTGAAGAAGATGGACGACAAGGCTCTGTTGGTGGACGTTCAGCTGCTGGAGAGCAAAGCGTACCACGCCCTCAGCAACCTGCCCAAGGCCCGCGCCGCCCTCACCTCCGCCAGGACCACTGCCAACGCCATCTACTGCCCGCCAAAACTGCAGGCCTCGCTGGACATGCAGTCGGGGGTCATCCATGCGGCGGAGGAGAAGGACTGGAAGACGGCCTGCTCGTACTTCTACGAGGCCTTCGAGGGCTACGACTCCATAGACAGCCCCAGGGCTATCACTGCTCTCAAATACATGCTGCTCTGCAAAATCATGCTCAATGCAGCAGAGGACGTGCAGGCTTTGTTCAGCGGGAAGCTAGCGCTGCGGTATGCAGGCCGGCAGATAGACTCGTTGAAGTCTGTGGCACAGGCCAGCAAGAACAGGTCTCTGGAGGACTTTGTAAAGGCCCTGCTGGAGTACAGGGCGGAACTAAGCGATGACATCATCAGCACCCACCTGACCAAGCTCTACGACAACCTACTGGAACAGAACCTCCTCAGGGTCATAGAGCCGTTCTCCAGGGTGCAGATAGCGCACATTTCCACCCTCCTCAAACTCCCCAAGGGCGACGTGGAGAAGAAACTGTCACAGATGATTCTGGATAAGAGGTTCCATGGCATTTTGGACCAAGGCGAAGGTTTGTTGATCACCCTTGAGGAGCCGCTGGTGGACAAGCAGTACAAAACAGTCCTGGAGATCATTCAGAACACGGGCGCGGTGGTCGATTCGCTATACAACAAAGCCAAGAAGCTGACGTATTTCGACCGTCCATCAAATGTCGTACTGTGCTGACTTTTGTGATAGGATCTTAGTCATTCCTACACAAGAGACTTCCAAGATTTGTTTTTGTATTTTTCTTTTATTTTTACCTCTTTTTTGTTTTTCTGGCCACGAATGATCTACTGAATGTGACAAACAGCCATATTGAGCCTCTGGGTCAGACAATCAAAAATATAGAGACTGTAGTGCAGTGCTATGTGCTGCCCCCTTCACATTCAGTAGATCTTGTGAACTTCCGTGGCCAGTTGTAATTTCCTGGGGTTAGGACTGTAGCCTCGACACCCAGGCTTTCATTTTCGTTCGCCTTGCGCGAAAACGGAAAGCCTGGACTAACGCGCGTTGGAAAGTGGCCTCAAGGGGAGTGTCAACCTTCCGGGGTGGGCGTCGCTCTAAATGATGTGACGTAGAACAGCAGTGGACGGGCGCGGGAGGGGCCGGGGATGACGACACGTTAGTGAGATCAAATCAGAGCGCAGCACTTCCGCCGTGTGGATCCCACGACACCCTCGCCCCCCAAGGCCAAAATCATTGAGGGCTAGACCAGGCTATTAGGACTGTAGAAGATAAGAAGAGGAATTGCTTTAAAAGTTTGTAAACAAATATGTCTTTAGGACCATGTTCAAATGGCCCCTCCCATAGCTAAAAATCATGAAAACTAAAGAAAAGCAAGCACTGTAAAACAATTAGCGCCCATCTTTTACCTTCTGTAATAACAACCTAAAACCTGCCCCTCACTGTCTACGTAAACACCATCGCTTAGCGTAAAAAAAAAGCTCACCAGAATCGAGGTCTAAAATCAGATGCAGGCATGTCCACCAAAGGAGTACGCAAACAAACCAAGTCAAGGGATGCTGTGCGAAGATGGTGACCATGGCACAGAATCTTCTCAGCACAAAACACAGCTCTCTTTGAAAATGAACTAGAGGCATGGTTTTATCCATCCATGTGTGAAAATACAATCTTTCACAATTAACCAACACTTACAACATTTTTAAGTTGCTCACTCGGTTTCTTAGTCAATATTGGTTTCTTTGTTAATATACTGTCCATCAATGAAACATTGATAGACAATCTTATATGTTGGTTTACCAGACTGATGCCAGTGTGCTCTATGTCAGGGGTTTTCAACACGTGGTCCGGGGACCACCAGTGGTCCTTGAGAGGGTTCCAGGTGGTCCCCAGGCTAAATGATGGAAGGTTGGTTAACCAGATGTAACTCTTGAGAATGTAAAAATGAAACCAAATGGACCCTTGCGGGTCCATTTGGTTTCATTTTCACACTCTCAAGAGTTAATTAAATAGTGCTAGTCCAGATGATGAATATTTTAAGAAGTCTACACTGTTTGTTCCCAAATCCAGCCTGGAATTGTCAAAAAAAAAGAGAAAAAATTTTAAGTCCTTGGGGCTAAAATGTCATCAAGTGGTGGTCCGTGGCTCAAATGCTAAATAAATGGTGGTCCCTGGTGCCAAAAAGGTTGAAAACCCCTGCTCTATGTAATAATTTCATGTATTTTGGAGAATAATAATAACTAGACCAGCACCCCTTCGGGGCGCATGTCTCCACCATCTCGGGTCATGTGAGGGCAACAGTCACCCCCACAGGGTGGCTGTTACGTCACCCTGTGAGGGCAACAGTCACCCCCACAGGGTGACTGTTACGTCACCATGTGAGGTTGACGTAACAGTCACTGGTGGTGACTGGACGATGCTTTACTCTCATAATAAAAGTCCTGTAACCGAAAATGGTATGGGTGCGACTTCATCGCCCGTGGCGATGAAGTCGCACCCAAATTGGGAAATGTTACATCCACCCCTGGTTCACTGTCTTGGCCAAGGACAACACACACACACACACACACACACACACACACACACACACACACACACACACACACACACACACACACACACACACACACACACACACACACACACACACACACACACACACACACACACACACACTAAATCAGACAGAGGTAAACAGAGTTGTACCCGAACACGTTCGTTCATTGTCTCCATCGTAAGGTGGTGACTATGGATCGTACCCCGTCATTCCGCCCGTGTCTGTCCGCCATCATGTCTATGACTATGGATCGTACCCCGTCATTCCGCCCGTGTCTGTCCGCCATCATGTCTATGACTATGGATCGTACCCCGTCATTCCGCCCGTGTCTGTCTGCCATCATGTCTATGACTATGGATCGTACCCCGTCATTCCGCCCGTGTCTGTCCGCCATCATGTCCGTGCATAGGATGATGTCATGATGACGTCATAAATCTCATACCCTCTCCATCCGAAAAAAACAATGTCACGTTCCTGTGCTCCTCATTGTCTCCACTGTCTCCACCGTAAGGTGGTGACTATAAATTGTACCCCGACCTCACAGTAAACACGTTCAAACCTGAGCCGGACGGTGGAGACCTGTGCCCCGTAGGGGCACA
>CM076976.1:3833105-3885605 GCA_039105355.1 Benthosema pterotum | reverse complement strand
TCTGCGTCTTCAATGTCTCAGCCATTTCTCGCCATGAATTGTAGGCCATCTGTTGCTAATCTGCCATTGAGGATTCATAAAAGGCGTTCATATTGCCTGACCTCCATCGACAACATCTCCTCAAATTCATACATTTTAACTCTTTCCCTTCCTTCACCTCCTCCTCCTCCTCTTCTACTTTTTGTTTCTCTCTAGACTACTACCTATATTATTCTACTTTCGGTTTCTATTTGTTTTCTATCTGCTTGTGATCTCAACCTCCAGCGCCTTTGAGCATGGCACTTTCTAGACCAGGGGTTTTCAACAGGTGGTATCATCTAAATTAGCACCACTTAATGAAGAAATAATGAAGAAAATACAGCCTGGAATTGTGGACAAAACCAAAACAATTCTTTAGTTTTAGGTCTTTGGGGTGAAAATGTAATCGAACGGTGGTCCGTGGCTCAAATGCCGAATAAATGGTGGTCCCTGGAGTCAAAAAAGGTTGAAAACCCCTGCTCTAAAGCAAAGATAAACACACGCAGACATTTCAGCCGGTCTAGTCCCTAACCGACGCATGGAAACACATGAATGCAGCCAGCAGCCTCAAAGAGCCATTCCTTATGTTGGACTCAAAAACAGCATGCCATGATGAGATACCTGAACTTACTAAAGCTTAGCGCGCGTCATTCAAGTCAGACGAAATGAAATCCTTGACTTCCAGTGAAATCTTTTAAAAGGATCCCTGGCTAATAAGACAAATATGCCTTAAAACACTATACTTGCCTTCTATAACTAAAACATGCAGATAAAAACACCTTCAATACTTTATTTCTTTCATAAATAGGGAATCTTTCACTCAATAGGAGGTGCTCCGGTCGCAGGATGATGATGTCACATGAGCATGTTCATCCATATATTCTACAGAGCTAGACCACATGTGACATCATCATCCTGCGCCAGGAGCAGTTCCTGTTGAGTGAAATATTCTCTATTTATGAAAGAAATAAGATGCCATTGGTGTTTTTATTTGTTTATTATAGGGGAAGTATGATGTTTTAAACGATGTTTATCTTATTAATCAGGGATCCTTTTAAGAATAACTACGTAAGAGCAGCCTTTTGAGGTCGTTTTCTGTGGTGTTGAACGGAACTGAATTACATTCAACACGTCCCTCGCGTTGCTCTACAGCTTTCTTCAGAACTGTATCGTTCAAGGCCGATGCTACCGTATGCCTGCTTGCGCACTGCGTTCAGCGCGTCTAAAAAAGGCAATCCTACAAGCATGCTGTGGGCTTGTAGATGTACCATTTATGCCGTACAACCCCCCGCTGCACACAACCCAATAATGTAGGCCATACATCAGTGAGTAAGTCAGTTGTTAAAGGAGAATTCCACCCATTTTCAACGTTGGTTGAAGACTGTACCAATGTGAACTGGTCAATTTGACCAGTCACAGGGGAAAAAAGGTCCTAAAAGTAAATT
This sequence comes from Benthosema pterotum, assembly GCA_039105355.1. NCBI lineage: Eukaryota > Metazoa > Chordata > Actinopteri > Myctophiformes > Myctophidae > Benthosema > Benthosema pterotum. The sequence continues at coordinate 3,884,142 of CM076976.1, read as the reverse complement.
TATTAGTGAATCAGATGACTTTTCCAGACCTCCATTTCGAGGAAACACAGAATGGTGTGCCACTTAAATGAGCAGCACTTTGGTAGCACGGTTTCACTGCATGGAGTCACTCATAGAGCTGCTCTTCAATCTAATGGTTTCCTTCTTTCCCGTTCTTCCCCTCCATCACCCTTTCTCTCTCTCATCTCTCACCAGTCCTCCTACAAAACACCTCCTTCTCCCTCTCCCTCTCCCTCTCTCTCTCTCCCTCTCCCCCTCATGCCTGTGGGACAAAAGGGAAGGTCATCAGTCACCATACATCAACGTCTCGCTCCGGCATGCCACAGGCTTACAGTCCAGGGCTGGCCCTATAGATGTATGAGCGCCGCTGCTGCTGCTGCCACGATAATCACAATCATTACCACGATCATAATTGCGGGCTCCAAACACTTCGCCTCACACAATCGAAAACGTTAAAACCCGAGTGACCCTTCTACGCGTTCTTCTACGCGTTAGAAACGTGGAGCCAGTCACGGCGAATTCCCTGTGAAAAGGCGATGATTGTGCAGCGTGCCGTGGCGTGCGGGGCTACGCGGTTCTGAATGTTCTCCGCCGACGCCTCTCTAACGCGTTGGCCAGTTGAGATCGTTATCGCCATTTTAAACATGGTAATGAATGAAGTGTCAGGGGAGATACGGAGATACGGGGGTGAAACAACGCTTCTTCGGACTTTTGAGATTCTAGCGCGAGAGTGTTTTGCCTGATTCCGTGTGCATTGTCCTCGGCCTTCTCCCTCTCTCACAGTCCAGTGCACTGATGCATTATTCTCTTCTGTCTGATGATTGTCATTCTGGGGAAAAAGAAGAAGAAAGCGGCCAGAGCACCCTTTTCCCCGTTCGCTATGAACAACTGAGCGTTATAGGAAATTCAGCTGACGTCTGTTCTCTTGCATCGTTGTCGAAAATCTACTAGAATTAATAATATGTTGCACTTCTACTGTTTTAATAACAATATATTTTTCTGTATATTGTTGTGGTATTGGTGGATATATTTATGTCACGTATACTACATCAGGGATTTTCAACAGGTGGTCCGGGGACCACCAGTGGTCCTTGAGAGGGTTCCAGGTGGTCCCCAGGCTAAATGATGGAAAGTTGGTTAACCAGACGTAACTCTTGAGAATGTAAAAATGAAACCAAATGGACCCTTGCGGGTCCATTTGGTTTCATTTTCACACTCTCAAGAGTTAAAATATCCATCATCTGAAGCACTATTTAATTAAGAAGTCTGTCACCGTTTTGTTTGCAAAATCCAGCCTGGAATTGTGAACAAAACCAAAAGAATTCTTTAGTTTTAGGTCTTTGGGGCTAAAATGCCCTCAAATGGTGGTCAGTGGCTCAAATGCTGAATAAATGGTGGTCCCTGGTGTCAAAAAGGTTGAAAACCCCTGTACTACATGTATGTATCTTTTCTTTCATCATAACAAATCCAGTGTGCTAGGAAAGGAAGCCGTCCTGTAATGTGATTTGAGTCGCTGCCTATGTAAATTTTGCAGCTTTTTATGACGTGTATTTTCAGTAGGCAGCGCAGAGGCAGCGCAGGAACATAAACACGTCAATGCTGCAGGTTGCGGTTGCTGTACATGGCGGTTCAAATATACTGCCAGCACAAATGAAATGGTATGAAGAACCTGTTCATATCAGGTCAGGGTAGCTGAATAGAGAAACTGAATCGCAAGACCAAGGCTGCAAGGTTAGAAGTAAGAATAACGTGCCAAATTCATGCGCAGAATGTGTGGTTTCAGTCTGCCTTGGCTGTCAACTCAATCCTTTAGCGTTTGGGGGTGGTGTTTGATGTTGTTATGTGTCACCTGCCAGACCGTATTATGATTATGGCTGTAGGTGGTTACATACACTGTACATGTAATGTCCTCAATAATCTGTGTTTTTTTTTACATTGGCTACGCATGTACTGCCGAGGGCTATAGTGCAGTTCCCAATGCTAGGGTAGAACACCATGAAAATAAATGCAGGCTGGCTGATGCTGATTATGTTTCGGGGAGTGTGTGTGTGTGTGCGTGTGTGTGTGTGTGTGTGTGTGTGTGTGTGTGTGTGTGTGCGTGTGTGTGTGTGCGTGCGTGACGTGTGAGCTCACTGGAGAGCAGTGTGTGTGTTTGGAGGAACTTAAAAAGGCTAAGACCACTTCAGTAGAGGTTTGGGTTGTGCAATCATCTAGCCAAATGTTATCCTACACGTCCAGCTAATAAAACAATACATACATTAGTGGGGTCCCACGACACACCGTCATTTACAACTCTTGTAAAAGTTTGACTTTCGCTTCTAATTTGTAGATGATGACCTATAGAACAATTTTAGTTCGAGTGGCCCATCTGTAGATGAAAAAAATATGCATTTTTTGCCTAATTTCAAAATTGACCAAAATCGGATTTTTGATTTTCTTAAAAGTCTTTATTTTCTCACAATTGCTATTTTTTCTTTGTTTTCTTTTGCTATATCTAGTCAATACTAACCCAGGAATTAACTGGATTTCAAATATTAATGTTTGGAATATGATATGGAAAAAATGGACGCCCATGTACATCAAATTACTTCAAATGGCACCTAATTTAAATTCTGTTGAACCTAGAAGGATGAAGTTAGTGCCTACCTATAATGAATGAGTAATGGTATAAATTGTAAATAAATAGAAACAATACAGTATTGGGGGGATTAAAGTTAGGCATACCCACTTATAGCCCAGCCTCTGTGTGAAAATTGTGCACTTTTCAATGAAAGCATGACATTTGGCACAAAGTTAAAGCCTGCCATAAGGAATTGTTTTGGCTATGGGTCTGTGATGACAGCTATGGTGGCCATCATCTGCTGTTATTTTACCAATTCAGCTCATACAACATACAATCTTGATTCTGATGACAAAACGTTTTCAAGGATTATGATTTTTTATAAAATGCTAGATAATAGTCAAATCATCAAAATGTGTAATATTGATGTATTGATGTAGGCAGTAAATCCATGTCTTCTACCCTATATGTGAAAATCAAGTGAGCCCATGAAATCAGCTGACATATTCTTAGTACTCACTCCAACTCAAACCAGCTCTACCGATTGACCAGTACCCAGTGAGGTCAGAACACCAGTCTGTGTACTTCTAACCAGATCCCCATCCAGATCCAACACCAGTCTGTGTACTTCTAGCCAGATCCCCACCCAGATCCAACACCAGTCTGTGTACTTCTATAGCCAGATCCCCACCCAGATCCAACACCAGTCTGTATACTTCTAACCAGATCCCCATCCAGATCCAACACCAGTCTGTGTACTTCTAGCCAGATCCCCACCCAGATCCAACACCAGTCTGTATACTTCTAGCCAGATCCCCACCCAGATCCAACACCAGTCTGTGCACTTCTAGCGAGATCCCCATCCAGATCCAACACCAGTCTGTGTACTTCTAGCCAGATCCCCATCCAGATCCAACACCAGTCTGTGTACTTCTAGCCAGATCCCCATTCAGATCCAACACCAGTCTGTGTACTTCTAGCCAGATCCCCACCCAGATCCAACACCAGTCTGTGTACTTCTAACCAGATCCCCACCAAGATGCAACACCATTCTGTGTACTTCTAGCCAGATCCCCACCCAGATCCAACACCAGTCTGTATACTTCTAACCAGATCCCCATCCAGATCCAACACCAGTCTGTGTACTTCTAGCCAGATCCCCACCCAGATCCAACACCAGTCTGTATACTTCTAGCCAGATCCCCACCCAGATCCAACACCAGTCTGTGCACTTCTAGCGAGATCCCCATCCAGATCCAACACCAGTCTGTGTACTTCTAGCCAGATCCCCATCCAGATCCAACACCAGTCTGTGTACTTCTAGCCAGATCCCCATTCAGATCCAACACCAGTCTGTGTACTTCTAGCCAGATCCCCACCCAGATCCAACACCAGTCTGTGTACTTCTAACCAGATCCCCACCAAGATGCAACACCATTCTGTGTACTTCTAGCCAGATCCCCACCCAGATCCAACACCAGTCTGTGTACTTCTAACCAGATCCCCACCAAGATGCAACACCATTCTGTGTACTTCTAGCCAGATCCCCATCCAGATCCAACACCAGTCTGTGTAATTCTAGCCAGATCCCCACCCAGATCCAACACCAGTCTGTGTACTTCTAGCCAGATCCCATCCAGATCCATACAGTAAAAGCTGTCTGGTGAAAACTCCTGCTGAAGTGCTGTACCTTCACACACAAGCTAGTTGACAGGAAAATAGTCATACTCAAAGTAGTTATATTGCACCATGGTGACCATTCTTTTCGACTCTCATGTCCTTCTTTAAGATGGTTCGGAATGCATAATGCTTCTCCCCATGAAGACTCAACAACAATGTCAATTGAAGGAGCCTTCACCTCATGATACCTGGTGCTGGTGAGAAACTGTCTCCTGTATATAGCCTCCAAAACAAATGCAGACACTTGGCTAGACTGCCACAGTTTGAAAGGGTCAAGCCCCTAATCCTGATTGCGGCAGTCAACCCCACCTAATCACACAAACCGGGGCCTCCAGATGAGCCAGCAGCCATCTGCACAAGTCTGGGTTGGACCTTGCAGGGCTGAGCTAGAGACTTGGAAAGAAACCTTCAGCAAAGACAATGGCATTGACATAGCTGACATAGCCCCAGAACACTGAGGCCATAAGAAGTGAGGAGAAACTCTGGCTGGAAGCCCTCACCCCACGTCATCCTTTAGACCTCGTCCTTGAAAACGTAGGATTAGTTACCAGAATCAGGATCAGAGAATTTTAATTACTGTTAAAATATCAGCAGGTGGTGGCCATTATGAGAAATATCTACCATGGTCACAGGACAAATGTAAATAGTACCAATGAATTCCTCATCATTGACAATGTGGGACTATTTACTAGAATTAATATTTTAGAAAATAGCTGTCAGGATTACCAAGGGACAAATCTGTGATGGTGCCATAGCCAACAATGCTCCTAATGACATGCTCCAACTGTGTTCCAAAATTCATGCTGTTATCATCAAAATACTGCACATAGAGGCTGGACTACGTGCTATTCTTGTGGATACACACAAGGGGGTGGGGAGGGGGGCTGGGGTAATATGGTCTAAATCAGGGTGCCCAACCTTTTTTGACCCAAGATCTACTTTTCAGCAGCCAACCCCTCCGGGATCTACCAGTCCAATATCAACATTTCAAACCACACGCATCGTTGCCAGCCTACAGTAACTTCGCAACAACACAACACTACTTTGTTTTACCACTTACTTTATGTCCATATAAGCATAAAGTACAGCAGACTTGTCATAAATAGGCCTACAACTGTACAACATAAGTACAACAGACATGGACAAACACTGCCATTGCAAATGCATCACACACAGACGAAAATCGCTCTTTTTCTTTTCCACCCCATTTTTTTCTTTTCCCCCCCACATCTCCCGAGATCTACTTGTGATCAGGCCGAGATCTACCGGTAGATCCCGATCTACTGGTTGGGCTCCCCTGGTCTAAATGACTAAATACTACTTCTGAATGTGAATATGTCATATGTTCAGATTGGATAAGTTACGACAGTCTTATATCATATTTTGGAAGCCCCCCCAATAATCTTTATCTGCGTGCTGGCCACTCTAACCAAAATGGTTACCTCACCTAGAATTTAGTATTGAAAGTTAAACTTTTAAAGTTGTAAACGACAACTAAATTTAACATGGAGATGGAAACTCACTTCGGTTTTAGCTAATTTTAGCTTGTTTTGCTTGCTATTTTTGTCGATATACACCAATAATGGATGAAAAAATATATTTTATGTGTAATTAGGTTTAGGTAGCAAATGCTACTCCTGATTGTGAATCCATAGATATCCCATATGTACAGATTGGACAATTTGATCAAAAGTTACAACAGTTTACATGTTTTGGTAGGGTTGGCACCTTGTTACGCCCCCTACAGGCCAAATATTTAATTTGTGTGCGGGCCACTCGAACCAAAATGGTTCTATAGACCCTCACCAACAAATTAGGACTGAAAGTGAAACTTTTACAAGAGTTGTAAATGACATCCACATTTAACATGGAGACGAAACCCCACATACATCCCTCCACAACCGACCTGACCTAGGCTAAAAGTCAAAGTAAAGTCGCATGATTTGTCACTACGTCACCGCAGCGAAATTGGTTCTCCGCTTTTGACCCATCACTTGGAGTGGTGAGCTCCAAGGAGCGGTGAGCTGCGGCTTGCCGCGCCCGGGAATCATTAGCTGATTTTGACCCCCAATCCATCCCTTTGATGCTGAGTGCCAAGCAGGGAGGAAATTTGGGTCCCATTTTTAGAGTCTTTGGTATGACCCGACCGGGAATAGAACCCCGACCTCCCAATTCCAGGGCAGACACTCTAACCACAAGGCCACTGTTCTGGTAAAACTCCCATATTTTCACATTGCACTGACTATGTTCACCTCGCCTTGCCTGTGATTTTTTTTTTTACTCCCAACCACGTAACGTCATGTGATCAAAGTCAAAATCCAAACCTCCCAGCGACGTTGTTGATGTAATTATTTAAACCCCAATGATTGTGACATTCATTTTATTGATATTGATAAGAATGTTTTTAGCATGGTCGGCTAAGTCACCTAGAAATGCATCACCGACTGTAATCCAACAATCGGTGCGGCATTACGACTTGACTTGACATATTTATGATAAAAAACACGATTGCACCTTTCAAGTCTTCAATGTTGATGAAAACAACACTGTGTTTTGCGGACCCGATGAACCAGAGGTCCTCAGTACAGACTTCCGGTTTTGCGTCCATTTTCCACAGATTGTGTGCATTACTGCCACCAACTGCCACATAATTGTGTAAACTGTTGACAGATTTCCATGGGATAGATAATTATTCTGATTAATTTATTGAATTGGGATTAAGTTAAAGATGGAGTGCCATGATTTTTTCTACCCTAAAACATGATCTTCAGGTCTTAATATTATATGAAAAGTAAGATTTTTTTTCCCAAAAAGTGTACAGTGTTTGTTAAACTGTCATTTTTATGATTCCACCCAGCCAGTTCATTAAGTATGCCTGGTTTGCCTGGTGGGTGGTGATGGGTGGAGATCCACCTGAACTGAAGCCACACCCACAGCTTTAGTTGCATGACAAAGGGGGAGGAGTTAGGGGAGGGGCTGAACACGTGATGTCACTATATTGAAGTTTTTTTCATTGGCACGTTTGACTGGAAAGGTTCAGCCCCCAGGAAGAAACGCTAAATACAAAGGGAAGACATCATTGCACATAAAAAAACACACAAAGGGGTCTATTTACATACTGTCACCGCTTAAACATGTACAAAATTGGAAAAAATACAAAAATTACGGCACCCCCTCTTTAAAACTTCAAATCATCTAAAAAGCGGCCTGTTATAGCAGTGCGGGGAAATGGTTAAAATACTGCCCTGTAACTTATTTTTTTTTTTCTCTCTGCTTTGATGATCTACGGCTCTGTGCAGTGTTACTTTGTGTCACTGTGTTTTCTTGCTGCTACTGTATGGGTTTTTTGTGTGTTTTTTGATGTGTCTTTGTTGTAGTTTTGCTGTGAAGTGAACAGAGAGCCCTGCGGGTGATGTTGTACTATAAATAAATAAAAACTATACTGAAACTGAAGTAATGGGGTTGATTACATCATCTTACTGTACCACTACTGGTGCGATGTGGACAATGAACATCTGTCAATATGAAATATTAACGGTGCATTCATGAAGCCCTTTAAAAGGGATAGTTCAGATATTTTTTTTTTAAATACTTGCCCTTAATGTAGCGGTGTCCGCTGTATTAATTGATGCCCAGAGCCCTGTGGTTTTTGGTTTTGGTAAAATATGAAGTAGGTCATTTTGTGGGGGTCACTGGGGCCACGCAGTGAATTAATAAAAATAAAAAAAAAAAAAAAACCTTTGCCGTATTAGCACATCCTTTGTTCATTTTTGACTCCTCACAGGGAACTAAGTTTTTGTGTCCATATCACTACGCCCAAATAGTAGGTTCATGTGAAAGGGGGCTCAAATGAACGAAGGATAATTATGTGCTAATATTTTAGAAATTTTTCAACAATAAAATTACGTTAGTTTTCTGGATATATTTATTTTTTACTGTGTGTTCCCAGCGACGCCCACAAAACGAGCGGGACTACTTCATATTTCACCAAAACCATAGCAAAACTCCCACCATGCGACTCTGGACATGAATTAATACAGTTGACACCACTATATTAACCCATTATGTCCTGACCTTCGATTCGAGTTTCTGACACCAGATTATACAGTAGTTCCTGACACCAGATTATAGCAGCAGCAACATTCTAGCTTTTGATGCTAGATTCTACAGTAGTTTCCGACACTAGATTCTAGTTATTGACACTAAATGATAGTTTCTGATGCTAGGATCTCCTTTTTGACACTAGAATCTACTTTCTGACGCTAGAATCGAGTTTTTGACACTAGATTCTATAGTTTCTGACACTAGATTCTATTTTTTCTGAAAAATCTGTGTTCCTGTGTCAGTGATGCTAACATATTTCTAGCCAAGGACCACCAGAATTATCCATATTTGGCTGCAGACCTACATCTGAAAACATGCTGTTCTCGGGGTTCCCCAGAAGCGAAAAATTGAGATAAAATGTTTGCTTCCAAAATAATGTATTCAGAGATTTGCAGCACATTTTCACATTTTTTTCAAAAATAGCAGAACAACAAGCTCATGTCGCGCCACGACATGAGCTTGTTGATCTGCTATTTTTCAACAGATAAAACACCAAAACGCGTTCAGGACACAAAGGGTACACAAAGTATTTCATACAACTTAAGTTCCAAAAATCTGAATTAAGCCCACTTTACATTACATTCACCAATTCATACACTGATACACGGATAGCGGCCAGAAACATGGAAGCACATTGGCAGCATTTCGGAGTTCAGTGTCTTGCCCATGGACAACTCGACATGTAGACAGAATCCAGGATTCGAACCGCCGACCCGATGGATCACTGGACAAGCCGATCTACCTCCTGAACTGCAGTCACTCGGGACAAAGTAAACGGAATCACTAATTCATGGTTAACATACAGATACATTTGGACAATTAAGATAATTCCATCAAAGCTCAACCTCACTTGGCTTAGGGAAAAAACTAAAACTAAAAAACGGCACTCCACTTGAGAAGAGTCAACCCAAATGTACCCAAATGGTACTATCAGAAAGGAGATTTCTGAGTCCTGCAGTGTATTAAGAATGGAGATTAGTCAAAAGACAGATTAATTAATCGAAAACGGATCTCTGGAGATTCCTGTCTGATCTCAACTGGCTTCATCCGGCCCTATTCTATCCACTGAGAGAAAGAGAGGGAGAAAAAATTAACTTAATCAAAATCAAACGCTATAGAACTCAATCAAAGCGCTCATTTTTGATGGCCCATGGCGGCCCCCATCGCTATTCATGGTAGGAAGTGTCCCTTTGCTGTGGATCGGTCGTTCTTTGGTTTAACTAGTCCTAGCCGCATCTGCTATGAAGCTCGCGATGATGTCATGCGCGTCTGAAACTCTATCCGGACGGAAAACGATCGCAGACGCACTGATTTCGCCAACGGTTCTGGCAGCTTAACATGTAAAGCATGGGTGTCAAACTCTGGCCCGTGGGCCAAATTTGGCCCGCCGTGTAATTTCATTTGGCCCTTGAGACATTATCAAAGTAAAGGGGAAGACCACCCATTTTCAACATTTTAACATGTCATTAATATACCTTAGAGATGTTGTGTATGTGGACATGATAAAAAAAAAAGTTCCCCCAATTCTGTGTTTCCTAAAAATGGAGGTCTGAAAAAATCATTAACATGGTGAAATACATCTGATGACATCACCAAGATGTATTTCACCATGTTAATGATTTTTCTTTCAGACCCATTTTTTCTTTCTGAGAGGGTACAAATGGAACCAAAGGGACCTGCTAGGTTCCATTTGGTTCACATTTGTACCCTCTCAGGAAATTTTTGAAAATGGGTGGAATTCCCCTTTAAAATGTTAGCTTGCTCAAACTTGGCCCGCGGCTTTGTTCAGTTTTAAATTTTGGCCCACTCTGTATCTGAGTTTGACACCCCTGGTGTAAAGCAATGAAGACACAAACATGGATACCAGTAAAATGTTTAACAGTCTGTGCTACTCATGAGAATACAGGCTCTACATTCCGTAGTGAAATCAGCCTTTGAAAAAATCTGCTGCAATGCTGCTCGACAAACATAAAATTGTCATCTGCCTTCTATCTTGCTAATTTTACAAATCCACCAGAAGCTTTAATGCTCCAGCGGAGAGCGGGGGAGGGAGGGTGTGTGCTGTTTGTGGCTGGTTGTGGGCAGAGTGCCAGGGGGGTGCTGTCTGCCCAAACAGCAGTTAGCACCTGTGATTAATTGGACAGTTTGGCAGCCGGCGGTCCAGTCAGCTCATGTGTCTTTTCGTTGTCTCCGCCAGGCCGAAAGGCTAAATGGTGATCAACAGGGCCAGATCTAGAGGGGTGCAGGGGTAGGCAGAGCCCACCCAAACGTGCATCTTGTATGCCCACCCAATGAAAGATAATATCAGTGGTTTTCAAACCAGTGGTCCGGGGACCACTAGAGGTCCTTGAGAGAGGGCCAGGTGGTTCCTCAAGGCTAAATGGTGGAAGGTTGGTTAACCAGATGTAACTCTTTGAGAGTTAAAATATGCATCATGTGAATTAGCCCAAAGTCTACACAACTAGAGAATGTAGAAGATTAATGGTCATCTTGATCTGTATGTTTGACTGTAGGCATGTCACGATATCCGGTTTTACCGGTATTACCGGTAGGGGGCGCCAAAACCGGTACTTTGCTTGCCCACCGAATATACCGAAAAAAAAAAAAAAAAAAAAAAACTTTTATTTTTAAAGGTGCAGTATGTAGGATTGTGGCCAGAACTGGTACTGCAATCACTTTCAAAATACTGTTGAGCGGTGTGTCCCCTCCCCCTTCCCCCCGACTAGAGGTTGCCAGCTAGGCTGCAGGATCATGCAGGAACGTAGACTGCAGGAGCTTCCATGGCAAGTGATGAATCCTACACAGTAATGTTTGTTACACATTGGCGAAAAAGCGAAACGACTCGAAAAAGCGACCAAAAAAGGCGAAATATTTGCCGGCGAATTTAGTCGCGGCTGCCTGTACACATCTAAGTGCGACTCGAATAAAACGATTAAATTCGCCTTTCCACTCCTCCTCCCCTCCTTCTACTGCTCTCCTCTCTGCTGTGTTGTCATTGATATATTTTATTCATACCATGGAAGGACGCACGCAGGAGCCGATCGAAATGTTGGTCATAAAACTTTTTTGTATCATGAGTCATGACCGGAGATGCCTATGATCGAGTTAATTAATTAATTAATCCGACGGGCTAAGCGCTAAAAAGGCTGAAATACAAGTTGATCGTCTATTCAGCCAAATTAAAAATGCCATATCATCTATCTGATCATACAGATTAGCCTAATCTAGTCGCCGTGCTCTTTTGTCTATAGCCTATAAGTAGACCAGTGGTTTTCAACCATTTTCATACCAGGGCCCACTATTTATTCAGCACTCGAGGACATTTGCTCCACAGGCCCTAAAATTGATTCATTTTTACGAGCTCAAAGAGTTTCATCCGGTTTAACCAACTTTCCATCATTTACGTGGGGACCACCGGGAACTCTCAAGAACCACTGGCGGTCCCCGGACCACCTGTTGAAAATCCCCGACGTACATCAATCAGATAGATCAATCAGTGACAAATGCGCAGCAGCTTTCCCCGCTGTCTAGGCACCACAGCCAATTTCAAGAGGAAATGCCAGGACTACTCACTTGGTAAAGTTCCCAACTTCTCGTGGCTTCATTTCAATGACGGGTATATCCATTTGGGGGTCCGCGGCCGGCAAGATGAGAACACAATACAATATCGCATCACATAATAGGCTAAGATTGTTTCCACCTGTAGCCTACCGTTGTGTTTGCAGCAATTGCAGGGACAGCGCTAAACGTTTTATTTTCCTGTAAATTTGCAGTAGTTGAGTGAAATGCACAGACAGTGTTCCAAAACCAAAACAGAGCTATAGGTTGTGACATTACATCTTTCCCATCCAATGCGTGATGCGCCCTGGATATGGCCACGTGCAATATGGAACAGTGGACACTGTGGTTTAATAACACACACACACACACACAACACACACACACACACACACACACACACACACACACACACACACACACACACACACACAGCAAAATAAATCTTTAGTTTTAGGGTTTGTGGAGCAAATGTCCTCGAGTGGTGGTCCGTGGCTCAAATGCTGAATAAATAGTGGGCCCTGGTATGAAAATGGTTGAAAACTACTGATCTACTTAATAGGCTATAGATAAAAGAGCACGGCGCCTAGATTGGGCTAATCTATATAGGGATATGATCAGATGGATGATATGGCATTTTTAATTTGGCTGAGTAGATGATCAAGTTGTATTTCAGCCATTTTAGCGCCGTCGGATTAATTAATTAATGAACTCGATGTGTGTGCATTCTCCGTCATGTCATGATACAAAAAACTTTTATGAACAACATTTCGATCGGCTCCTGTGTGCGTCCTTCACGGTAGGAACAAGTTGACACGTTGACAACACAGCAGAGAGGACAGCAGTAGAAGGAGGGGAGGAGGAGCGGAAAAGCGAATGTAATCGTTTTATTCGAGTTGCATTTAGATGTGTACGGCAGCCGCGACTAAATGCATCTCCAATGCATATCCTTGTTTTATTTCGGACCTTGTCACGACGTAATTCCAATTCATAACGAGGTCTTTTAGGTTTCGGAAGGTTAGACATTTCTTTATCAACACGTTAGTAGCAGCTGCTGCGGTAACTAGAGCTGAGCTGGCAACCTGGATGCCGAAACTCTTCTGACTTCGTGATTGGGAGATGAGTGGAGGGTGGCGCTTCAGGCCAAAACAAAAAATGACAACAACAACATCAGTTGAGGGCTGCAACTGCACTTTTTAAACGGGATTATCCTGACTTGCATACTGTTGTCAGTGACACAAGTATTGGAAATGAACATGATTTTTAAATGTCTGTTGACATATCAGGGCCATTTTATGATTCGTTTTATTGCAATTCTTACATACTGCACCTTTAATTTTTATTTTTTTATTATTCATTCAATATTGTACGTTATTGGTATGTTAAGTATTGTAATTGTAAGTATGGTAATATTGTTGTCGATGTTTATACTACAAAATATATGCGCCAGAGTTGCCTACAAAATTGTCTCCATCGCTGCAAACCTGATGTGCGCTGCTGAGTAGTACTCCACCAGGGTCGGATATAGTCATGTGTATGGAGGGGGGGCAATGCCCCCTAAAAGGCCTGACTGCCCCACCAAACATGATGGAAACATGATGGAATGCTGCCCCTCCCCCCCAATTGGGAAACGTTATATCCGGGACTGTTAGCTTCACACGGAGCAGCATAATCGCTCGATTCGCTCCTAAACTTTTTCGTGTCAAGGAATACTTCCACATGCCTACTACACACATACAAGGACCACGTAATCAAACCTTCCCAAATCTGTAAGCTGTTTATGGACAACAGGCGCAACAACGTGAGTAGCATCGCAGCGTGTTGTGTTGTGTTGTGTTTTTAGCATGGAGAGCTAACCAGCTGACCAGCAGCTGTTCCTGTTGCAAACTGTTGCAAGGACGAGCAAAGAGTTTTAGAGGGGGGATGGGTGACCATGGCCATACCCAGTCTTATATACTGAGTAAATGGGCACAGGGCAGGGGCTGAAGACTCCTTTGTCTTTGTGTGTGCGCACGGTCTGCTGGCTTCGTATCAGAGCCTGTAGTGTCAGATTTTACGACATTGAGGGGGGCACAAACTGAGCGCTCGAGCTGCTGTTCATAAAGCCTGAATAGAAAAACGCTGGAGTTGCAAATGCATCGCTTTCAACGAGGGCGGCGCAAATAAGAGCTGTTTAGGCATATGCGCAACAAGTCAACTGTTTTAAAGTATTGTACAGTAAGTAAACGATCTAAAATAAAGGGGCTTGAGATAATTCAAAATAGGTTGCTGCCAATGCATTTATATGTAGAAGAGCCGCCATTGGACTGGCCCCATGAAGTAAATGGAGTTGGCGTAACTTTGTCTATTCTCTTAGGCTCCGTGTAGGATGCATATAGCCGATTGGCCGTTACGGGTTACTATGAAAACGGGGGACGTGGGGGGCGGTTTCACCGGTAAAACCGGTATCAAAAGCATTCGGTTTTTCGGTGATAGGACTCTGACACCGTGACATGCCTACTTGACTGTTTTGATTCCCAAATCCAGCCTGGAATTGTGGACACAAACAGAAGAAATCTTTAGTTTTGGGGTATGTGGGGCTAAACTTTCATCAAATGCTGGTCCGTGGCTCAAATGCTGAATAAATAGTGGGCCCTGGTGTCAAAAGGCTTCCAAACCACTGCTTCATATGAAAAACTTTGGAGTTGCCCACTCTGCCATTCTTCCAGCCCACCCTGATAGGGCTTGCTAAATCCGGCCCTGGTGAACAGTATGCTTTGCACTCTGTATGTCTGTGTGTCCGTGTGTCAAGTCGATTTTCGTAAAAACACATTTCATGATTGTCCTCCAGATTCTGTCCCAAAATCAGTCTTTACACAGTATCTGTAGAGTCATGTGATCAAGACAGAACTGTTCTATATTTCGTATTACATCCTAATTGCCTATAATTTACTTTTAAAGTTTGCAAGATTGGCCTGTTTAGAAAAACAAAGGCACTTTCCTCCCAAATACATCCCACCCTTTTAATGTTGGCCTGTTATAGCGCCACCGACAGGTGGATTCATGAAAAAAAAAATAGTTTGAACAAAATTCATAGAATGTTGTTATAAATCACACGCCCACAGCCTGCTTGCATACGCTTTGTGCACATTATAACACGTTAAAGACAATCGTTATATTATTCCATAAGCATTTTGCCAAACATAACACACACTACCATATCCTATCCGTCCTCGTGGAGATTGTGCCCAGAAGGGCCCTTTTTCTAGTTTGTTTTTCAATCAGACAGAGGGAGGGCCACAGAAAAAAAAAAAAAAAAAAAAAAAAAACCGACTTCTCTGAGACGGGGAATGATAATCATCATTATTATTATTTGAGCACATGCGAGCGCGTTATTTCAGTCATATGGACACAGACTTTCTCCTAATTAGCGAAGCGTCCGATGATGAGGCATCATTGCAGTCTCAATCTCCAGGGACCCCCCTCTCTCTCCGAGTGATTCCAGTCTTACTTTGAATCCACTGATCCCTCTCTAGGGGGATTAGACTGTGGCCTTGGTAAGGTAGAAAAGCGGAAACGCAAGCCCAACCGAGTGTGTTCGGATTGGATGCCGTCAGTAATACAGCCAGAGACAATGTCAGACCAACAAACACACATCCAAGATCAGGAGGAAAGCAGAGTATGCAGAGACGACAACTCACTGAACCAAACAGAGGCTGAAACCACAGCGACAGATCTGGAGGAATAATCGATGGTAAAAAACAAATGGAGCATCCAGAGTAGTGTTGCCGACTGCCAAAATCCAAAAATGCACTGGAAGTGGCACTTCCAAAAATGCTCTAGAATGCGCTAGAGCAGTGGGTTTTCAACCATTTTCATACCCGGGCCCACTGTTTTTTCTGCATTTTAGCCACGGAGGAGGACCACCGTTTGATGTTGAGTTTAGTCTCTCGGACTAATTTATAGGAGAAATAACTGGCAAAATGTTGGTCAAAATAACAATTCCTCTGCTTGTTCTAAATGTGTAGATTCTTGAAAATTAGGTAATTCAGATGTGTAAATATAACTCTATAAGGGTCCATTTGGTTACCAATGGTCCTTTCTAGGAAGGAAGGAGGACTCTATCATAGAGGAAAACTGGTGAAAAATGAGGGTTTTATCTCTGGCGCCTGTCAACCAATTACGCTCCAACTCGCCAGCAAAAAAGCACTAGATTTTCCGCCAGGAGTTTTTCCACTAATTTTGGCGCTAGGGGGGTCTGGAAAAGAGCTAAATATAGCGACAAATGCGCCAAGTTGGCAACACTGGTTGGGAGTAACCAGTAATATATTGAGATTACGCCCTATGAAACAGTAATAATATTACAATTACTTCTACTGATATTGGCTTGTATTCTCAAACGCAATGTTGTAGCCTAGCCAGGTATGGTGTTAAGTGTTCTCATTGGCTGCATGGCAGCAAATAAGGTCTGGGGCCTTGTGTGTAGTCCAAAACCCTTGTACCACCAGACCTGAGCCTGCATAGGCTTACCAAATAATTACTCATAATAAAATAATTAAATAATTAAAACCAGCCATGGAGAGCTTCAAGTTACTCACGATGAACAAATCAGGGGAGTACAGTAACATTTTAATTGGGTGATTTCTGGACTTTTTTCAGGTTTTAATTATTCTGGGTAATTATTCGGTAAGCCCAGGCCCAAGTTTGGTGGTATAGGCGTTTGGCTTACACACTAGTTACTTTCATCATGCTGCTGCTTTCAACAGTATTGCATCGGTGAAGGGAGATGAGCCATTAGAGCTACTGCCACTTTTTACTTTTACTTTGAGCTAAAAAAGTGCAATGAGCAGGATGCAACCTAGTATCATTACATTCATTGATTATTACAGTCAGATGTACACAACCATCTAGTGTCAGAGTTGTGACATTGAGGGGTCAGAAACTGAGCGCTCGAGCGCTGTTTGTGCAGCTTTTCTTGCAGATAGGGGTGGAAAAGTACAATATAAAAAAGCAATATGTAACATGTTGTTACATATTACTCTTGAGCCCAAGTAATGGAATATTATTAACTTTCCTAAAGGGATAATAATTCATAATTAATATGTTAGTCTCCTAAGTAATATTGCTCAACACTGGGAGCATCACGACTTTCTTTTCTCTTTCTTCCGCCTCCCTTGGTTCCTAGGGCACTGTTTCCTACTGCCCAGCATGGTGCCTTTCTATCTGGTGCCGTGCCCACACTTTATCCTTCCCCGAGATGCCAGGGACGTGCACATGCATAGATATCAAATGGTGGCTTCATCAGCCCCGAGCTGCCCTTTTGCCTGTAATGCAGGGGCGGATATAAGCATGGGCATGGGGGGGCAATGCCCCCCTAAATACCCAGTATGCCCCCCCAAACACAATGCCATGCAAAACAACCCAAGATATTTCAAATTAAAGTGCTTATATTTAAAATGATTTGAAACACTACTACTGCTATACTAACTACAATTTTGGCACCACTAAACCAACAGCATGTCATCATTGAAAACAGAAAACTCTCTGAGTCAGACCTTTGGCTTGATGCATGCTGTGTGTCTGTTGCGACTTTAACAACAACTGATGTTATTATTGATGCTTTACTTGACTAATAAAAGTCCTGTAACTGAAAATGGTATGGGTGCGGCCTCATCGCCCGTGGCGCGAATACCATTTGAATTAGCCCAACTTAGTCTACACAACTAGAGAATGTAGAAGATTAATGGACATTTTTATCGGTATGTTCCAGGCGAGCATCTAGCACATTCTAGTGCATTTTGGAAGTCCCAGTCTACACAACTAGAAGATTAATGGTCATGGACAGAAGCAAAAGAAATCTTTAGCTTTGGGGTCTGTAGGTCTAAAAATATCCTCAATTGGTGGTCCGTGGCTCAAATGCTATATAAAGAAATGGTGGGCCCTGGGATGAAAAAGGTTGAAAACCCCTGAGTTAATCGACGAGTGAGTTAACAACTTTTGGAGTGATATAAGCAGACGACGGTTGTAAATCAACCGCTCCAGAAGTAGCGGTAAGTCTGCCAAGGAGTTAAGAGGCTACATCTATAACAAATTACACTAATCAAAATTAGTTTCATCATCCCCATCATCATCATCATCATCTTCGCTGTGATATCGTTCCCAATTTGCCAACATCAACAAGAAGCACAGAATAAGAAGAAGGGTGCAGTTCCTCCCTCTCTCGTAATCTTCACCCACAAAAAAAAAAAACGCACACAGCACAAAAATATATATTTTGGGAGGGTCAGGAAAATACCAAGGACATGTCCTGGGTGTCCTCAGTGGTATAGTTATATGGCCACGATGTGCTATTTTACATATTTTCGTCCAAAGGTGCCCTCCACTTACAGAATTTCAGCCCATATGCCCAGTATTGTAGTGGTATTTTTAGAAGTGGACGCCTCTTAAAAGGGGAATTCCACCCATTTTATTTTTTTTTCTGAGAGTGTACAAATGTGAACCAAATGGACCCTAGCGGGTCCATTTGGTTCCATTTGTACACTCTCAGAAAAAAGGAAACTCATTAACATGGTGAAACACAGGAGGAAAAACAGAATGGAGTAACTTTTTTTTACCATGTCCACACAACATCTCTAAGGTATATTAATGACATAGTAAAATGAGTGGAAATCCCCTTTAAGACACGTGCATGCACAATTGCATTTTCATGCACATTTGCAATGCATAATTGTATCCATAAAAGTAAATGACAAGACAAAAAGCATAGGCCTACTTTTGCCCCAAAAATATTTTAGATGTGAGAAGTGGGGGGACGCCGCTCCCCAGCAACCCCCCCCCCTCCCCCCACTACACCCCTGCATATGCCCCCCTAAAACTGCTCACACACACACTCTCACACACATTTTACCCCTTCTGTTGTTGCTCCACACACCCATCCCTTCCCCACACCCTCTCTCTCTCTCTCTCTCTCTCTCTCTCTCTCTCTCTCTCTCTCTCTCTCTCTCTCTCTCTCTCTCTCTCTGAAGATTCTTTGTTTTGCAGTTGGCTCTAATCTTCAAATAGGATGATCTAATAATGAATGCCCTGGTGTGTGTGGCCGCCTGAGTGTATCCGAGTGTATGCAAGTTCATGTGTGCGCATGGGCGCGCACGCACACACTTGCACACATGCACACACGGGGGTATGCAATGCATGCTTGCATACCCTTTGTGCATGTCAAAGTGCATTTCTTCAGTGGGCATGGCTGTGTGTGTGTGTGTGTGTGTGTGTGTGTGTGTGTGTGTGTGTGTGTGTGTGTGTGTGTGTGTGTGTGTGTGTGTGTGTGTGTGTGTGTTGCCTTGGGTGCTGTGGAGATGTCATGCTGAGATCTCCTTGTGTCTGTCTGTCTGTCTGGAGGATGGGAGGGGGGTCGTCAACACTGTGTGCGTGTATGTGCGCACGTGCATGTGTGTGCGTGTGTGTGCGTGCATGTTTGTGCGTGTGTACACAGACATCAGACAGCATACTCCAAATGGCGACAGAGAGAGAGACAGAGAGACAGAGAGACAGACAGGCAGACAGGCAGACAGACAGACAGA
The DNA here is from genome assembly GCA_039105355.1 of Benthosema pterotum. NCBI lineage: Eukaryota > Metazoa > Chordata > Actinopteri > Myctophiformes > Myctophidae > Benthosema > Benthosema pterotum. The sequence continues at coordinate 3,864,684 of CM076976.1, read as the reverse complement.
CAGACAGACAGGCAGGCAGGCAGGCAGACAGACAGACAGACAGACAGACAGACAGACAGACAGACAGACAGACAGACAGACAGACAGACAGACAGACAGACAGACAGAGGCCTCCAGGGTCAGATACTAACAGAAACCTCATGTATAAGTAGTTCAGAGACACCACAGCCAGAACCAACCTTAAAAGGGGCTCCATCAAGATTTTTTACATTTTTCAGGATCATGGGATGTTTTTCCCCATCCCCAGTGTCTGTTTACACCCCACAATGTTGTTGTTTTATTGAGATATCTGTGATTTTTCTGCATGTGTCTGGACGGAGGCACATGAACGGACACTCTCAGATTCTACTAGTTATGTGATGTCACTAAATAATAATAAAAAAAAACAATGCTAATAATCCATTGCATTTAACTTTGTCGCCACCCTTTAAGACATGCGTGGATCCACACCCCCTCTCAAAGAGGCCCAACTGAAAGTGACTAAAACCCTTATAGAGTAATCAAATATAGAGGGTTAACTGGAGCAATAGCCCCGCCCCCTTGACGTTCATTTCAATACAAATTTCCATTTCATTTCAAAACAAATTTTCATTTCATTTCAATACAAAATGGTGCCCAAATGTGGAAGTGTTTCCTCCATGAACGCGCACATGGCCCAATGTTAAACTTCGGAGGTACGGGGATTCCTCGTCATGAACCCACGGTCTGTGTGCAGTTCACACTATAACCACAAGGGCGGACTGCTTCAACCAGGCAGATCAAGCATATTCTAAAGCAGCGCTGGGCAATTATTTTTCCCCCAAGGGGCTACATGAAATACATAAAATATTGTGGAGGGCCAAGACTAAAGGCTGAAATAAAGTCTGTGAAGTATTAATTTGTTTCAAGGCGAAAGTAAGAGTAAGACCAAACTTTTTGATACCGGGGCCCTCTATTTATTAAGTATTTGATACAATTTTAGACCCACAGACGCCAAAACTAAAGATTTATTTTGTTTTTGTTCAGAATACCAGGCTGGATTGGGGAAACCAAACAGGCAAACATAGATCAAAAAATGACCATTATTTTACATTATCTGATTATGTAGATTTTAGGATGATTCAGGTGATGAATATTTTAAGGGCAAGCGCAAGGGTCCATTTGGTTTCATGTTTACATTCTCAAAGAGTTACATCTGGTTAACCAACTTTCCATATTTAACTGGAACTCTCTCGAGGACCACTGGTGGTCCCCGGGCCGGTCAGAGACATCCAAAGGGCCGCATTTGGCCCCCGGGCCGCATAATGCCCAGGTTATGTTCTAAAGAGACAGGAACACTGAGAAAATATGAGAAATCATTACCCGAGTGGCTGTTTAGACTATGACAAGGGTCTCAAACTCAATTTGCCTTGGGGCCACTAGAAGCAGAGCCTGGATGAGGCCGGGCCGCAGCCGTAGCGCGTCACATGGACACACTTTTTTTTTCCTGTTTCAAGCCTAATTTTTCCATCCATTTTCACTTAAATTTAAATAGGGTTATAAGTAGGCGACCAGATTCAAACTCACCAATGTGGGATAAACAGTGTGTGCATATGCAGTGTTTGCCACATCTCTACAGTATAATAGCATTTCTATTCCTTCCTTCATCTTCATATACCACTGTGCTATCTGTTTCATTCAGTAGCACATAATAGGACTATAATGATAATAACTATAATTGAACACTATTATACAAACCATTTACTGGACAATAGAACCTACAAACAATACACCTGGACAAAATAACAGGACCAGCCAACCTACCAATAAAGGGGCTCTGATTTGATTGTGATGGCATGAATTACAACCAATATAAGGAACCAATAACGGAATGTTTACTTAATCAATGTACGTTGTATATTCCTCCCAACAAAGCAGCAATTTTGAACTTATACAGCCACTACAAAGCACTGCCTCGAAATAAATAAAAGCAAAAATATAGTTTGTCTGTCTGTGTCACTGAGAAACTAGTCTTGCAAACATGACTGAATGACCATCAGAACCACAACTTAAGCAGCATTGATTTCCCAATAGTTGCCATGTTTTACACGTGTCTAAAAAGGCTTTCATTTATTTGCGCTAGCCTCTTTGAAAACTATAGCCCCGTTGCGCTCTCTTGCGATCTCTCATCTTCGATGACAAGGCTGTCTATACAGCCACGCAACGAGGCTTTGAAAACTATGTATTTTCACATCCCTGTTCAGCACTTTGGGTTTCTGACCCCACGATGTCGCAACTCTTCTACGAGATGGCCATGATTCTACCTAGCGCAGCCTGCGCAGAGTAGCTATAAGGCTGGAGTACAGACAGAGCAACGCGACACCGTTCACTTCACGGGACAAGGAGGACAACAACACAACACAACACAACAGCTTTTAGGCTACTTACCACAGCTCGACGTGCTGCTTTATAGGCCATGCATCCGCCCGTATCGGGCAATAGAAAACGGCTCCGGCATCATTATTTATCAACCCTGGACCGAACGCAGTCCTCGGTACGTAATGCAAAGTTTTCTTCACACGTGTTTTTGTAAACAAGGAATAGATACGCCAACATGATAGGATCTCCCCCGTACTGCAGCCAATCACACCACTGCATGTTGTCAGATTGACAGTTCAGCGACAAATCAAAATGAACTAAACTGCGCGGGGGGAGGGGCGTGTTTCAGTGTGCATATCCGGTTCCTCTTTGCTTGTAAATGGCAAAGCCAGTAGGCGGGCTTTAAACAGGATCTAAGTAATCAGCAGTCAATAGTAACAGACCGTTCTCCCGCAAATGCTTTTGGTTGCCTGGTCGGCATTTGACGGGGGAAACTTGGGGGCCGCACTAACATTAAAGGCCTATTCAGAGATGGATTTTCGGTGCCCACCGCGACCACCGTTGCCTACAATATGACGTCATACCACCGCAACCACCGCACTTTCCAGCCCTCCTCTCGGATTTTACTAACCACGACACCGCAGTAGTTGCTTGTTTTAACCTGACACACACACACACACACACACACACACACACACACACACACACACACACACACACACACACACACACACACACACACACACACACACACACACACCAGAGTAAATAAGGTTGAGGTGGTTAACACGTTGAGCGCCCGGAACCATTGGCGACCAGAGTGCCTGCGATCGTTACCAACCAGTCCGAATGTCAAACGCACATGACGTAACCAGGGCTTCATAGCAGATGTGGCTAAGAGCAGCCAAAACAAATAACCGTCGACGGAGAACAAAGGGGCAGGGTCATACTGTACTTCCTACCACAACTAACAATGGGGCCGCCATCGGCCAACAAAAACAAGCACTTTGAATAGAAAATTGTATAGCTTTCCATTTACATCAGGCGTTATTAATGTTCGAAGACCTTGGATCTCTCCGCCTGTCGCGCAACCCAGCGTAGATCACACAGCTCAGCTCAGCTGTCGAGTAATCAATCTCTTTTGATTAATGTCCGTTCTCGCAGCACGGTAGGGATTTTTTTTTTATCGAGACGGAAATCTCTGTTTTTGAGGATTAGTGTGTTAACAGTTATCGTGCCGTGGAAATAGATCTACGTCTCCCGTTATCATTATGATTTACAGTAACGACTGATGCCGCTGCCGTTGAGCTACCCTTTTGATCGTTACTTACCGGCGCCGGTTTGATACGATCCCCATGCTAACAGCAGCTAGCAGCGACCGCATCCACCATTGATAGACCATAATAAGGGACGGACCAAACCGGAAACCGGAAGTGTGTAAATGGTAAATGGTAAATGGTGCATTTATATAGCGCCTTTATCCAAGGCGCTTTACATAGATTGTGCATCACATTCACCCATTCACACACACATTCATACACTGATGACAGTGGAAACCATGCAAGGTACCTACTAGCACATCAGGAGCAATTAGGGGTTAAGTGTCTTGCTCAGGGACACATCGACACTAACTCTGCGGGAGCCCGGGATCGAACCGGCAACCTTGTGGTTACCATCCGGTTACTCTACCTCTGAGCCACTGCCGCCGTTTGTATCGCCAACTAACTTGTCCGTGGGGAAACATGGACCGAAACACGAAATATGACTTTTTGATGAAAAACGCTGGCACTGGCTACCTCAAAAAATATGAAAAAGGGCTGGCACTGGGAGTGTTAATAGCTCCATGTGATGGAAGGAGCACACAATGAAAAATACTACGTCTCGAGAAGACATTCGTGTCAATTTTCTCAACTCTAATGGACCTCGTTAGGATGCAGTGCCTGTGTGTGTGTGTGTGTGTGTGTGTGTGTGTGTGTGTGTGTGTGTGTGTGTGTGTGTGTGTGTGTGTGTGTGTGTGTGTGTGTGTGTGTGTGTGTGTTGTTGTGTGTGTGTGTGTGTGTGTGCGAGACAATGTCTGGGAACCATTTTTCATAGCCTCCTTTCGCACGCTTCTGCATCCATTGGCCTTTCCATCTGTCCAAATAACTTGTCTCCATTATGACAAAGAGATTGCATTCTGCACAGGAGGGCAGCTGTGCTCATAACAACACCTTATACTCTCACCACCACCACCACCACCACCACCACCACCTGAAAGGCATGAACAAACACTGCAGTCGGCTAGGGTGACCAGATGTCCCTCTTTGCGTGGGACAGTCCCTCATTTTCAAGATTTTTCAAGCGTCCCACAAATTGAGACTCTGTCCCACATTGTGACTGACAGGCATCAGTGTTCAAAATGCCCCTAATAATTTGTAGTGCCCTAATAGTTGGACTTCTGTTGTATCATTTCTTGCTGTGTTTTTTTTAAGCATTCCCCCATGGTACCACTATATTTCCACGCTCACTCTAGAGAGGCCACATCGCATACTGTCGTATCAAAAATAGCTGATCTACAATCTCAAAACGCGTCGCAGTGCGGCGCGTTTTGAGATTGTAGATCAGCTATTTTTGATTTTAGATCAGCTGTTTTTGCTATATGTGTGAAATGGAATCCTGAAATATTTTTGGAATATTGACATCAAGATGGTAATTAATTTGCTAACTACATTTTGTCCCGTTTCCTCACTTCACTTGTCCCACACAGGCAACACTTCTGTCCCTCAAATGAACAGTTTGGATCTGGTCACCCTACAGTCGGCACAGCCAAGACTCATTTGGACAACGCTAGTAAACAAAAACAAATACATATACAACAGAGCCCTCCCATAGCTAAAATCCCTAAAACCTAAAGAAAGCAGCAAATGTAAAACAATGAACACCCATCTTTTTTACCTCCTCTAACAACTTAAAACATGAATCGTGGTTGAAAAACAAAAACAAAAACAAAGTTGTCCTAAGATCGCTCTCTCGCTCCTAAAAGGCAAGAGAGCTAATTGAATTGCATTTGATAGGACCAAGCAGCTCGATAGGCTTTTTTACGAGTTTGAGCGAAGATGGATGGAGGGGAGTGGGGCGAGAGAGAGAGAGAGAGAGAGAGAGAGAGAGAGAGAGAGAGAGAGAGAGAGAGAGAGAGAGAAAGAGAGAGTGGGGGGGTGCGAGCGATGACGGGGAGGACAGTAATTGAGACGGACAGACGAGGAGAGAGAGAGTGGTATGGGGGGTTGGGGGGATGGCAGACATAGGGAAACAAAGAACGGACAAAAATAGGGGGTCAGTCAGGGTTGTAATGTAGGGGGACGGGGGGCTTGAAAGATACAATTACAGAACAGTTGAGAAATGACAGATCACTGGAGAAGAAGAATCGACAGACTCACCCAAGGATGATTAACAATGACTGCACGGTTCTGTGTGTGACTGTGTGTGTGTGTGTGTGTGTGTGTGTGTGTGTGTGTGTGTGTGTGTGTGTGTGTGTGTGTGTGTGTGTGTGTGTGTGTGTGTGTGTGTGTGTGTGTGTGCGGAGCCACTGATGTATGACTCATTGACAAGTGACTGACTGACTAATTGACAAAAGTTTCAATAACGCACCGCACACTCCTGGCTATAACGCAGGCTGCCTATCGGTATATGGAGAACTCAATCTGCGCACAGCCTCGCACGCACGCACACCACGGGAGGATCCAGGCATGGGCATGGGGGGGGGGGGGCAATGCCTCCCTAAATGCCCAGACTGCCCCACCAAACACAATGGCATGCAAAACAACCCGAGCTATTTCAAATTAAAGTGCTTATGTTTGAAATGATTTGAAACACTACCACTGCTACTAACTAATTACAGTTGTGTCACCACTAAACCGCATTTAAACACAGCATTTTAAACAGGATTTCATCGTTGAAAAAACAGAAAACTCTGAGTAAGACCTTCAGCTTTATGCATGCTGCGTGCCTGCTGCAACCTCAACAACAACTGATGTTATTATTGAGGCTTTACTTGCCTAATAAAAGTCCTGTAGCTGAAAATGGTATGGGCGCGGCTTCTTCGATGAAGATGCACCCATACCGTGTTCTTCCTCCCCTCCCCCGATCGGGAAATGTTACATCCGCCTCTGCCTGCCCACAGCCCACCCCCCCCCCCCCCCCCCACACACCAAAACGCTGCCACACAAAGTCACATCACAAACACACCAAGCCCTTCCCTGTGGCACTGGGACCGTCCCTGCCACAACTAATCAATGTCCATGATGGACTCAGCAGAGCATGTACTGTATATGGCATGGAAATCCACTTCTTTGTGCATGTCTTTCTTGTGCAGCATGTGGCTTGCGCGTGTCGGTGTGTGCGTGCACGTGTGTGTGTGTGTGTGTGTGTGTGTGTGTGTGTGTGTGTGTGTGTGTGTGTGTGTGCGTGTGCGTGTGCGTGTGTGTGTGTGTGCGTGTGCGTGTGTGTGTGTCATGTGAAGACATACTACCAATACTATCATCAACATCATTTTTCGAACCACGGTCGAGAACACAGATTTCACCTTGCCACGCCATTCCAGTCCTAATCCACTAATTGCAATCGCCAACTTCTGCTTATAGACGGGGAAAAAAACGTATAACAACGCGATACAAGGGTGAACCAAACTTCTCTCAGTTGATCCTCATGTATTTTTTCTGTACATTGTAATTCTGAGATGTACAATTTTTTACATATTGCATACTTAATGAGATAGGATCAACTGAGAAAAGTTTGGTAAAAAGCCTTTTCATGAATAGCCATAGCGTTCTCCCTGTTATTTTCGCCCACATCTCGGCAACCAAAGCCCCCATGCCTGTTCATTAGGCAGGCTACAGCTGCCAAAGAAAATATAATACAATCACGAAAGGCTTTTTACTAAACGTTTTAGTTCATCCTTATTACATGTACTCTCCCTATAGAATCCATTTCTTCAATGTACATGATTGTATTTTGCATAATTAAATGATCATTTGCATATTTAGTCTAATTTTTTGTGCAAATTATCTCATTGATTATGTAAGACAGGGGTTTTCAACAGGTGGTCCGGGGACCACCAGTGGTCCCTGAGAGGGTTCCAGGTGGTCCCCAGCTAAGGTTGTTAATAGGCATGTAACGATATATCGTATATCGATTTATATCGATGTGAAATGGGGACAATACGAATCGATGTTGTGAAAAGCCGTATCGCGATCCTAACAGTAAAGGGCGCACTCGCCTTATACTACCGCTGTTGATCAGTGGCACTGAATGCGCTCAACAGTCAATGCACACTCACTGTGAAAAAAACAATGAACACGTGCGACAGCGGCAGCATTCATTTACAGGCTGCAGCATGAACACTAAACAGAGAGGACCCAAGGTGTAGGTGAGTCTGGAAACACTGACTCGATATATGCGCAAATCACCCTCATTGAAAAAGTGTGGAACAGTACACAGTAGCCAAGCTGTCTCCGCGTGAGAGTGAGAGACAGAGAGAGAAGAGGGGTGGTGGGGGAGGTGCACGGAGCACACCGCTGCTCCCTCTCTAGCAGAGAATGCAAACTAAAATCCACACGTTACAGGAGAGACACAGGGAACGACATTATGTAGACTTGCTTTAGCCACGCTAGCTTGTCGTGTCTCTCTTTCTCTCTCCCTCCCTCTCCGTGTCTCTTTCTTTCTGCGTGCGGCGCACACACAGAGTAAACGGAGATGGATACATGCGTCTCTTTCTTTCTCTGCGCGCGGCGCACACAGAGTAAAGTAAACGGAGGAGTGTGTGTGTGTGTGTGTGTGTGTGTGTGTGTGTGTGTGTGTGTGTGTGTGTGTGTGTGTGTGTGTGTGTGTGTGTGTGTGTGTGTGTGTGTGTGTGTGCTAAACGTCCGCCTCTCCAGAACACGAGTTGTTTTTTGTTGCCTTTTTTTGTCTACTCTAGAAGGCTGTTGAGTGTTGACAAAGCTTTTCCTATTTTGCCTTAAAAAGCCCAAAAGCAAATGTCTTCCATGGTATGCTTACTCAAGGACCCCTAGGCCTGTAGCTATATGTATTTAACTGCAGACCCCATCTGAAACATATTTGTTGTTTGTGAGCTTGTAGATTGGCTGTTTTCAAATTTATGATAGATTAAAATTGTTAAATAATAAATAGTTAAATCAGATATAAATTCATAATCATGTATTTACCTGGGGACCCCCTTAAACCCCCACAAGGACTGCTAGGTCTTTGCGAACCAATACAATATTTACTAGCTCTGGTCCATAGCTCCACTGCTTCTAATTTTGCTTCACAGCAGTGTGTGTGTGTGTGTGTGTGTGTGTGTGTGTGTGTGTGTGTGTGTGTGTGTGTGTGTGTGTGTGTGTGTGTGTGTGTGTGTGTGTGTGAGAGAGAGAAAGAGAGAGAGAGAGAGAGAGAAAATACTGGATTTCTTTGAGGAAAAAAAAATCTAATTTGTCTGAAAATATGTTTTATTAAATATCGTAAAATATCGTAAAAAATCGTATCGTGAACCTGATATCGTGATATCGGGATATCGTGAGTTTAGTGTATCGTTACATGCCTAGTTGTTAACCAGATGTAACTCCTGAGAACGTAAAAAATGAAACCAAATGGACCCTTGCGGGTCCATTTGGTTTCATTTTTACATTCTCAAGAGTTAAAATATGCATCATCTGAATTAGCCCAAGTCTACACAACTAGAAGATGGACAAAAGCAAAAGAAATCTTTAGTTTTGGGGTCTGTGGGGCTAAAATATCCTCAAATGGTGGTCCGTGGCTCAAATGCTGAATAAATGGTGGGCCCTGGTATCAAAAAAGGTTGAAAACCCCTGATGTAAGATAAAAAAAATGTACATCCGCAGAAAAAAAAAAAAAAACATGAAGACCAACTGAGAAAACGTTGGTACACTCTTTTATCGCATTCTTATGCGTTTTCCCCTGTCTATTACTGATGCACGTGTCCCGATGGCATCAGGAGACAACGTTTTTTTTCTCTCTCTCTCTGAGCTACTTTGAGACAGGATTCCAGAGAGGAAGGGAAAGAGATAAGCTCATTGTCAGCTCTGCAGCAGTGGCTGCATGGTGAAACTGTGTTTCTACCGGACCAGAACACAGTGAAGAAACATGACGGAAGGGTGAAGGTCGACGCTTATCAGATCTGTCCACATGGCGGGTGGCCAGGGGCGGATCTAGTCATGGGCACGGGGGGGGGGGTGCGCCCCTGAATGCCCAGTCTGCCCCACCAAACACGATGGCATGCAAAACAACCCAAGATATTTCAAATGAAAGTGCTTACAATTAAAATGATTTGAAACACTACTACTACTGCTGCTAACTAACTACAGCTGTGGCACCACTAAACCAACAGCATTTCATCATTGAAAACAGAAAACTCTCTGAGTCAGACCTTTAGCTTTATGCATGCTGCGTGTCTGTTGCAACTCCAACAACAACTGATGTTATTATTGATGCTTTACTTGGCTAGTAAAAGTCCTGTAACCGGAAATGGTATGGGTGCACCCATACCATTTTTCCTCCCCCCCCCCCTCCTGCCCCCCCAATTGGGAAATGTTACTTCCGCCCACTGCGGGTGGCTCTTCCAAGAGAGATTCAGCGATCTCATTAGAAGATGTTAGGTGCAAGTGCGGTCCAAACGCTCCTCTAATTTCTTTGAAAAATGCTGCCATGTCATGTGCAGCTAGATTGCCTGAACACAGATCGTCAATTTGTTTCCAGTTAGGCTCCATTAACTAAGAGTCATTTCATGATAAACAGGAACACTTTCCTCTATATACACAACTATTTTCCTTACTACCTGAAGAGAAAACTAAGGAGAGCTATTTCTCACCATTTTCAGGTGAGAGAAAGCAAAACAAGCAGGTGATTTGTCATATACAGTCATCCTACTATAGGTTGCAAAACAGCCAACAGACAGCCAACATGTGCATTTTTGTATCTTCTTTTTTTATCCCCACAATTTTGTATCCCATTTTACCTAGCATGATCCTGGGCTATACACATCCTCCACCAACCTGGGGAGGCAGCGGACTGACCTCATGCTTCCTTGAATGCATGAGGAGTCCAAGCTGCCTTCCGCTTAACCGGACATGGAGGAGTTTCCCTGGTTGGACGTGATGTGAGGGTACCTTCCCTAGGGGACACGGGGAGAACAAGTGAGGGTACCTACCCTAGGGGACACGGGGGACACGGGGAAAACATGTAAGGGTATCTACCCTAGGGGACACAGGGAGGACATGTGAGGGTATCTACCCTAGGGGACACAGGGAGAACATGTGAGGGTATCTACCCTAGGGGACACAGGGAGAACATGTGAGGGTATCTACCCTAGGGGACACAGGGAGAACATGTGAGGGTATCTACCCTAGGGGACACAGGGAGAACATGTGAGGGTATCTACCCTAGGGGACATGGGGAAAATATGTGAGGGCATCTACCCTAGGGAACACGATGGAGAACATGTGAGGGTACCTAGCCTAGGGGACATGGGTACCCTTCCATGTTCTCCCCATGTCCCGTAGGCTAGGTACCCTCACAACATGCAGTAATCCTGGCCTCTAAACTGCCTCCCTCTGGCCAGCCGGGGCACCCGATAGAGAGGACAGGAACTGGTTGGAATAACGTGTTCCTTCCACGCACTACGTCCAACCAACTACGTCCAACTCCCCCCCTGTCAGGTGAAAAGAATGCAACCTGGACTCCACATACATCGAAGGAAGCATGAGGCCAGTCCGCCGCCTCCTCCCCAGGTCGGTGGAGGCAGGGTGTGTGGTAGAGGAGTTCCAGGATCACTTTAGGGGACTGGGCGATAAAAATGGGATTACAAAACGGTGGGATAGAAATAGGAAGTGCTTTCCTCACCAGAATCCTGTCCTCTGATTTGCCGCTCCGGGTGTCTTGCTTGACGGAGCGTACCAACTTGATGGTCTGCTTGTCCAGAATCCTCCTGATGCTCTCTGTGGAGAGAACGCACAGGGAATGGATAAACAGCAGCTCTTGCATAACACGCATACGCGCACGCGCACACACACACACACACATACACACACACACACACACACACACACACACACAGAAACACGCAGCAACAGACTTAAGACGCAAACAAAGCACACACGCACGCGCATAAGCGTGCGTGCGCACGTCGCTGAATAGGTGGGATATTTTTACCCTCGGAGAAGGAAAAGGGAAGCATCCTCAAAGAATCCCAAACAGAAGCTTGTTGACACCTGTCTCTTCCTACCACAATAAATCCATCATAACCTTGCCTGGCTTCAGCCCTGAATAACAAAAAAAATACCTTATTTTTTCCCCCCTGTGAGTCTGGTGGCACTGCCCCTGGTTGCCCCCTAGGCTACTTCCGCCCCCCACCAAATTTTGGTGTCCACATGTGTGCCGCCATTAGCCTGTCCTCAGTCTGAATTGTCATTTCGTTTCACTTCAGTATTCAGACGGAAGTCCCTCTCTACCACAGCAGTTTCTGGGATGGGCGTTATCAAAGCAGCAGTCTTAACGGTGATTGGTTCATATGAACCCATGAGACTATTGGGAAAGCAGACGACGTTGGGAACGAAGCGATTGACAGAGCTGTTGGCCAATCAGGTGCTGGGATTGGATTACCAACCCGGCACAAACGACCCCAAAGGCAGGGAAGCCAGTCCTTGAATCACAGGGAAAAAAAATAAGTAGAGATGGCCGATATTGACTTTTTTACCGATATCCGATATCCCGATATTATCCAACTACTAATTCCCGATACCGATATCAACCGATACCGATATATGCGGCCTCCAGTGGTGGAAAAATAACAGAAACTATTACTATACAAATATTTAATATAAATAAACATTTAGTATAAATACGAATTCATGTTATAGCCTAGAAATACTCCATACAACTATAAATTCAACATGTAGCCTACTTCAGTAAAGTACAAAAGTAATGGTATAAACATGACCGTAGCACTGAGTCTACATCTCTGTAAATAGTCATAATTTCCAGTTTGTAAATACCGATACCGATATTTTCCGATATGAAATTTGAAAGCTTTTATCGGCCGATAATATCGGAGGGCCGATAATATCTGCCATCTCTAAAAATAAGCTAGTATTTTTTTAAGGTGCCGATTCAGGGCTGAGCCAGGCTATGCCACCATGACATCTGTGACGTCATGAAGTCCATTCACTTCCATTATAGAGCTGCACTTCCACTTTTCACCACTACGGCCCGCAGCTTCAACACTGGAGAGCTGCTCTGGGAGACGTGGCTGTAGTTGGTTGAACATCCAACTAGGGCAGCTGATTGGCCGACGGCCCTGTCACTCAATAGTGTCAAACAAGAAAACATGGCGCCCCACCACTGCGGTCAATTGCGGCTCTAAGAATCCGGCTATTAAACTGACCTATGATGAATAGTTTCTTTAAAGGAGTGTCGGGTTTTATGAACATATTTTACAGCTTTTGTTCACATGCTAGTAACGCTCAACAGCTGTCCCACCGAGCACAAGATCTAAAAAAAATGTCTAAAAAATGTCTAAACGATTTTTTAGAGGTCTAATCTTAAAGAGGGGGTGCCGTGATTTTTGTATTTTTTCCAATTTTGTACATGTTTAAGAGGTGATAGTATGTAAATAGACCCCTTGGTGTGTTTTTTATGTGCAATGATGTCTTCCCTTTGTATTTAGGGTTTCTTCCTGAGGGCTGAACCTTTCCAGCCAAACATGCCAATGAAATAAAGTTCAATACAGTCACATCATGTACTCAGCCCTCCCCTAACTCCTCCCCCTTTATCATGCAACTAAAGCTGTGGGTGTGGCTTCAGTTCAGGTGGATCTCCACCCATCACCACCCACCAGGCAAACCAGGCATACTTAATGAACTGGTAGGGTGGAATCATAAAAATGACAGTTTAACAAACACTGTACACTTTTTGGGGAAAAATCTTACTTTTCATATAACATTAATACCTGATGGTCATGTTTTAGGGTAGAAAAAAATCATGGCACTCCATCTTTAAATTAGACGTTGATTAGACACGTTTGTGTTGATTAGGGTGTTTGTTTGGTTAGCAAACAGGCTAGCACATTAGCCACATGAATGACAACAAGGTCAACAAGGTCAACAACGTCGTCTGCTTTCCCAATATTCTCATTGGTTGCTACGAACCAAACACAGACAATGCCCAACCCATAAACTGCAGTCGTGGAGAGAGAGGGGCTTTGAGACCGAATAATGAAGTGAAACAAAACCATAATTCAGACTGAGTGCCATGCAGGCAAACCATAACCTACATATAAACTGAGGAGGCAAGTCAGCTACAAGATATAATTACACACACACACACACACACACACACACACACACACACACACACACACACACACACACACACACACACACACACACACACACACACACACACACACACACACACACACACACACACACACACACACACGTATGAAAGCAGCAGCAGCAGCAGCACACAGGCTCAGTGAATCACAAATAAAATGGCACACTTGTGTGTTTTTCTATGAAAGCGGCACCACACAGGCAGTGTTGCCAACTTGTCACACATTTGTCACTATATTTAGCTTTTTTCAGACCCCCTCTAGTGCCAAAAATTAGTGAAAAGCTCCTGGTGGAAAATCTAGTGCTTTTTTGGCTGGTGAGTTGGGGCGAAATTGATTGACATGCGCCAAAGACAAAACCCTCATTTTTCACCATTTTTCTCCTCCTATGACAGGGACTATTGGTTTTCAACCAGTAGTCCCCAAGCTAAATGATGGACAGTTGGTTAACCAGATCTCAAAGAGTTAAAATATTTATCATGTGAATTAGCGCAAGTTCTACACAACTAGAGAATGCAGAAGATTAATGGTCATTTAATGGTCATATTCCCTTCTCGGCAAGCATCAAGCGTGCATACATTCTAGTGCATTTTGGAAGTGCCACTAGTGCATTTTATGGATTTTGGCAGTTGGCAACACTGCACACAGGCTCAGTGAATCACAAATGAAATGGCACACGTGTGTGTTTTTCTATGAAAGCGGCACCATGCACACTAGGCTCAGTGAATCACAAATGAAATGGCACACGTGTGTGTTTTTCTATGAAAGCGGCACCATGCACACTATAGGCTCAGTGAATCACGAAAATGCCCCGAAAGCAAACGTCTCCGCTGTGGCTTGCACGGTGGCGAGGACCGTAACGTGGCTAAGAGGCACATCACTTCGTCCAACAATGCACTCTAGACCACCAAGGGGTTGACACTAAGGTCTTTGAGGCACTTGCCCATCGGGCAAGTGCAAGTCAGGTTCTACTTGCCCTCAGGTCATGGTCACTTGCCCCCCAGGTACCAGGTGGTCCCCAGTTAAGTTGGTTAACCAGATGTAACTCTTGAGAGCGTAAAAATGAAACCAAATGGACACTTGCGGGTCCATTTGGTTTCATTTTTACGCTCTCAAGAGTTAGAATTCATCATCTTAATTAGCCCAGGTCTACACTGTAGAAGATTAATGGTCATTTTGATGTGTATGTTAATTTGCCTGTTTTGTTTCCCAAATCCAGCCTGGAATTGTGGATAGCTAGAAAGCAGGGAAAGACACAGAGGCAGAGTGCAATGACTGTCTTCAAGACAAATGTATCTTGGGTTGTGTTATAGTGCACTAAGTTGCACACTTGCCCGATCGGGCAACCAGGTAGCAGTCTTCACTTGCCCCACCATTTTTTTTTACTTGCCCCGGGCAAGTGGGCAAGTGTTAGTGTCAAGCCCTGCCACCAAATGGAGTGTTTGTGTTACTTTCGATTACGGTTCGGATCATGTAACGGGTGGCGTTACTGCTCATTTTGCCGTTGTGTGTGTCGCCCATGCATGCACTCACTCGCTTTTGAGTGGTGATTTATTGACATTGTGAGCTAGTAGATCTGCTATTTTCAGAGAGAGGGAACAAGAGTAGATTAATCGGCCTCAGGGCAGCACTCAGCCGCATCGACATAGAAAGCGAGGGCTTTGTATCATTCCCCCAACTGAACATGCTTCAAAGTGTCTCATATAAGATCAGAGATCTATCTAATGCAGGGTTTTTCAACCTTTTTGACTCCAGGGACCACCATTTATTCAGCATTTGAGCCACGGACCACCATTTGATTACATTTTCACCCCAAAGACCAAAAATGAAAGAATCATTTTGGTTTTGTACACAATTCAGGGCTGGATTTTGCAAACAAAACAGTGTAGACTTCGTAATTATGTGGTGCTAAAATTCAGATGATGAATATTTTAACTCCTGAGAGTGTGAAAATGAAACCAAATGGACCCGCAAGGGTCCATTTGGTTTCATTTTTACATTCTCAAGAGTTACATCTGGTTAACCAACTTTCCATCATTTAGCCTGGGGACCAACTGGAATCCTCTCAAGGACCACTGGTGGTCCCCGGACCACCTGTTGAAAACCCCTGATCTACTGCATTGTGTCTTGTCTGGTGACAACAAACAACAATTGAAAAAGCAACTCCTCTACAGATCCCAATCCAGAGACGTTAGCTAGGGCACTTCTTCATAGTGAGGAGTATAGGACAGGTTTGCAAAGCAGGGCAGAGGGGCGAAAAGACAAAAAGCATTGTGCTTTTGTAACTACAGAACCCATTTTTCACCCAGTGCCAATTCCTGATGTGATCCTGGGCTCTACACACCCTCCGCCAACCTGGGGAGGAGGCAGCGGACTTGCCTCATGCTTCCTTCAATGCATGAGGAGTCCAAGTTGCCTTCTTTTTACCTGACAGGGGGGAGTTTTCCTGGTTGGACGTAGCGCGTGGAAGGAACACGTTATTCCAACCAGTTCCAGTCCCCTCCATCAGGCTGGCTAGGGGGAGGCAGTCTAGAGCCCAGGATTACTGCATGTTTTTGTGAGGGTATCTACCCTAGAGCCCGACCGATATATCTGTCGTACCGATATATCGGCCGATATCGATACCGATATATCATCATCGGTATCGGTGATATTCGTACCGATATATCGGTCGATACATCGGCCATTATATCGGTAAAATCTGCCCATATATCGGAAACATCGGCCGATATTTGCCTGGAACAGAAAAAGAAACACAGCAAATGGAATTATTTCACAAAAGTAAATGATGTCAATGTCATATTCTATTGTTTACTTGAAAGAGAGAATAAATTTGACGTTTAGAAGTTTTTCAAATGTATTTTTAATTATTTTAATTCATTATTATACATCGGTCCCAAACATCGGTAACATCGGTGCAGTTTTTTCCAAAATCGGTATCGGCATCGGCCACAAAAATATGGCATCGGTCGGGCTCTAATATACCCTAGTGGACACTCCACAGAGAAAGGCCCTTTCGCAAACTCCCACCTCGGGTATGGGCATTGATAGAGGAGGAGAGCATTCCCTAGCGGGAATCGAACCAGGACCTTCTCGCTGTGATCAGCACTAACCACTGTGCCACCATATCGGGCCCTTCGTGCACACGGCCGCAAGCAATCAGATACCGACATGTCCTCTTGAATGTAGAACGATTTATTGTTAAACCGCAATATACTGTATAGCAAGAGGTGTTTAAATTCTGTCTACAAATCGAAATACAGCCACTGTCATCCAGTTCAATGTTAACGCTTTTGACTAGGCTGCTTCAATCAGGCAGAAAATGCCACCTGCATAAGTACAGTACTTAGCAGGTTTGACACAACAGACATCACCATGTAAACCAGGGATGTAAAACTCAAATAGACAGTGAGGCCAAAATAGAGAAATTGGTACAAGTCGAGGGGCCTGAGCCTTCGGGACTGATTCAACATGCAGGCCCTGGTTTACAAAGACATCCCGGGCAAACAGCAAAAACCGCAATTTTCCTGCAAAATTCAATGTTGCTTTATAGCAAGATAAATGCTCCTGTCTACAGTAAATGTCCATGTGTCCTTGGGCAAGCCCACATTTCTACCAATGTGCTGGTTGATGAGTTGCATGTTTTCTGTCGCAACCGGAAGGGTAAATGCAATGGAATGCATGTAACGCGCCTTGGATGAAAGGTGCTGGTTTTCAACCAGTGGTCCTTGAGAAGAGTTCCAGGTGGTCCCCAGCTAAATGATGGAAATTTGGTTGAGCAGATGTAAATCTTTGAGAGCCTTTACACCCTCAAGAGTTAAAATATTCATCGTCTGAATTTTCCCCAAGTCTAGATTAATGGTCATTTGGATGTTTGACTGTTTTTGTTTCCAAAATGCAGCCTGGAATTGTGGACAAAAACTATATATTTTTTTTTTTTTTAGTTTTAGGGTCTGTGGGGGCTAAAATCAAATCAAATGGTGGTCTGAATAAATAGTGGGCCCTGGGATCAAAAAGGTGAAAACCTTTGCTGTATACTGTGTGAATGCATCATTTGCCATAAAAAAAGACATTATAGCGGTATGAATACCAAGACCATTTTCTCCGAGATTCACAGTAGTTTTCAAAGTCAGGGACTATGTGCAATCTTCTAAGAAGATTTATAAGCGATTCTCATCCTATGGGTGATCTGTATTCAACTGAAACGGTGCTGGGGCATGAGTTGAGCCGGTGCGATGCTAGGTGCATTCGGACACACACAGACACACACACACGCACACACACACACACACACACACACACACACACACACACACACACACACACACACACACACACACACGCACACACACGATAGAACATGTTTGAAAAGCTGAGCAGAGCAAACATGTATTTGGTTCTAATATGGCGGCTGGCTGGCTGGGTGGCTGGGTGGGTCGGTCTTCGGTCTCCCACATCCTGATAATCTATTCTCACATCACACCCCGCTGGGGGCAGCGTTGTGGCAGGATCAACACAGCTGACACATCCAAGCCGGGGATCAGCTCCAGACAAACAGAGATATCATCTGCGTAAAGACCCGATCGCTTAAATATATAGACGCTTTAATAACAACAGTCTGCAGTCCATTCACGGGGCCTGGAGCCCCCCGCGCTACACGCCAGGGCGAGAGACAGAGACAAGGACAAGAGGGAGAGAGAGGGAGGTACGACAGATGGTAAAACGGGCAAGTGCATTATGGAAATATAGGGAGGAGACACACAGAGAGAGAGAGAGAGAGAGAGAGAGAGAGAGAGAGAGAGAGAGAGAGAGAGAGAGAGAGAGAGAGAGAGAGAGAGAGAGAGACAGACAGAGGACAGAGAGAGAGAGAGACAGAGACAGAGAGACAGAGAGACAGAGAGAGAGAGAGAGAGAGAGAGAGAGAGAGAGAGAGAGAGAGAGAGACAGAGACAGAGAGAGAGAGAGAGAGAGACAGAGAGAGAGAGAGAGAGAGAGAGAGAGAGAGAGAGAGAGACAGAGACAGAGAGACAGAGAGAGAGGGAGAGAGCAACAGGCAACTCTGTGCCAGGAGGGGCAAAATCAACTTGCGACTGAGGCAGGCTGGCAGCCACGGCGGATAGGATATCAGTCGCGGCCGATAGTCAATGACTCCCAATTGTTAGTAAAGGTTGCAACCTTTTTTCAGCTGCCCCAAACTTTTTTTTTTTTTGTTTGGGAACTCCCCCCTCCCCTAAAGTTTTTTCGATATCAGTCGTGGCAGATATCCTGTCAGTCGGGGGGGTAAACTTTAGGCCTGAGTTTTACTGTGATTAAGTTCAGGGCTAAGGTTAGGGCAGATTTAAGTATCAGTCGCGGCAAACGAACTATCTGCCGTGACCGATTTTTATCAGTTGCGGCAGATTAAGTATCAGTTGCAGCAGATTTTTTATCAGTCGACTGTTTTTGCAACTGTTTTTAAGTTGTAGAAGATTAATCAGTCATGCAGATTTCCATCAGGTGCAGGAGAATGAGTATCATGTGCGGCAGTTTTTAACATCGGTCACGACAGATAGTAAAAAAGTAGAGGAGTCGCAAATTGATTTCACCGTCTCTTCTCTGTACATATGGGGGGAAAGAGAGAGAGAGAAAATCCCAGAGGTAAGGTTGCTGACTGAGGTTTAATTTGCTCTAACCAAACATGCAGACAGAGATTTGGGACGGCTGAGCCAAAGCCAAGCTTTAAGCCCATTTCGCTGTCCTCTCTCCACCTTATTACTTAAAATAAAAACAACGTATCTCCATTACTTGCTTCTGGGGTATTTTTGCCACAGTTTGACTATATATAGAATGGACATGGAATGTGAGCTGTGCAAATTTACACATCTATTCAGGGGCAGATGTAACATGCCCCATTTGGGGGGGGAAGAGAACATGTTGGAGGGGCACGAGAAAATGGTATGGGGGCGGCTTCATCGCGCCACGGGCGATGAAGCCGCCCCCATACCATTTTCAGTTACATGACTTTTATTAGTCAAGTAAAGCATCAATAACAACATCAGTTGTTGTTGAAGTTGCAACAGACACGCAGCATGCATAAAGCTAAAGGTCTGACTCAGAGAGTTTTCTGTTTTCCATGGTGAAATGCTGTTGGTTTAGTAGTGGTTTTGCATGGCATCGTGTTTGGGGGGGCAGACTGGGTATTTGGGGGGGCATTGCCCCCCCATGCCCATGCCTAGATCCGCCCCTGCATCTATTCCTAACTAGTAGGAGCATCCTGCATTGGGAGGTTTTGGAGGAAGACGTTGGATTAGGGTCGTTTCAGTAGGGCGTGGTTTTCAACCTTTTTCATTTCAGGGCCCACTATTTATTTAGAATTTGACCACACCATTTGAGGACATTTTTGCACCACAGAACCCAAAACTAAAGCTTTCTTTTGCTTTTGTCCACAATTCCAGGCTGGATTTCGGGAACAAAACAGCCAAACAAAATGACCATTTCATCTACAGTACATTCTCTGGTTGTGTAGACTTGGGCTAATTCAGATGATGAATATTTCAACTCTTGAGGTGTAAACATGAAACCGAATGGATCCGCATGGGACCACTGTTGGTCCCTGGCCCATTACTGTATCACTGTAGGTCAGAGGTTTTTTAAAACCAGTGGTCCGGGGACCACCACAGTGGCAGAAGTAGATGTATGCAGGAATTACACACTGGACAGGCTCAAATATGATCAGAAAGCAAAGACTCATCGGAACCTTAAAACCTGAACAGCAAATAGAAGTAAATTTCATAAATAATAATAACACCAATGCCATCCAATCCAAATACTCCAGTGAAGTAAAGTAACTGTGATTCTTTCATACTACTGTAAATGCTGTTAGTTTTACGGTGACATAGGTCACCATTTGCATTGGCCTTTCTAAGACTTTGTAGCCAGGCGTCCATAAAAGGAACCCCTGTGACACATTGTGACTGACAGGCATCAGTGTCCTATAGTTAGCCCAGGGGTTGACACTAAGGTCTCCCGAGGCACTTGCCCATCGGGCAAGTGCAAGTCAGGTTCTACTTGCCCTCAGCTCATGGTCACTTGCCCCCCAAAAATATATTGTAAATTTTGCAGATGTAACTCTTGAGAACGTAAAAATGAAACCAAATGGACCCTTGCGGGTCCATTTGGTTTCATTTTTACACTCTCAAGAGTTAAAATTCATCATCTTAATTAGCCCAGGTCTACACAACTAGAGAATGTAGAAGATTAGGTCATTTTGACGTGTTAATTTGCCTGTTTTGTTTCCCAAATCCAGCCTGGAATTGTGGATAGCTAGAAAGCAGGGAAAGACACAGAGGCAGAGTGCAATAACTGCCTTCAAGACAAATTTATCTTGTGTTGTGTTATACTGCACTAAGTTGCACACTTGCCCGATCGGGCAACCAGGTAGCAGTCTTCACTTGCCCCACCATTTTTTTTACTTGCCCCGGGCAAGCGGGCAAGTGTTAGTGTCAAGCCCATAATAATAATCAGCTATAGGGTGTCTCCACTTGTGTATAGGCCATGTTTTCATCAGAGCTGCGATGTCACATTCTGCTTGTTTTTTAATGTGTCAATGGTCACTTTCGGCTTGTTTTGGCTTGTGTGTTTGGTCGACAGAGGGCTTTTCCTGTAAGCTGACCGCCACGGTAAAAATGCACGTCGGAACAAAATGGAACAAGCCGGAAGTGCCTGTCACTACCCACGATTCCATAGGACTTCTGCGACAATAGGAAGAGTATGTTGATTATGTCGAAAAAACAAAAGCGAGTTGTCAGCTGTTTCCATTAACTGATGAAATGCGACTCATGGGAGTCTAGGGGAAAATAAATTAAGACTCATGAAACAAGCAATAGGTGGCACAGTTTTGGCACAGTTTTGCCAGTAACTTGAGATATTTTTACTTTCCAAGTTATTTTAGGCTATACACGCGGGGACTGCCTGCTTTATTCCTATTGAACTATAGGTCCGTTGTGCTGTGCAGAGGCTGTTCTGGCTCTGCTGTAGCAAAAACAAACATTTCCGCATTAGACTCTTTCGATACACTCCGAAATCTGGCACCTTTCAGCGAAAAAGTATTTTTTGCGCAATATGGAAACTTATTCCCATTTCAAAGTGTTTCCATTCAACATTCTCTTCGCAAGAGCCGTTTTTGCGCAAAAAATATATATATTTGCAAAGTGGCAGTTCAGATGCCTGGAATGCAGTAAATTAGACTGTAGCCCAGGCTACAACGCAGGCAAAAATCAAAGCCTGCGTGTCAAGGCTAGAGGCTAGAGCTAGTAGTGCGATGCTATAACAAGACTCATCACAGTCAGAGAGTGGGAATAAAAACAACAGGGACACTGATTAGCCCTGCCATGATTATGTAAACATCCATAACTATGGTACATAACTGACTCTGGTCCATAGCTCCACTGCGTCTACGATTCTGACTTGCAATGGAGCTCTGTGAAAGACAACATAATCTCTGGGGACCTCCAATGTAATATCTATGGACCTCCGACCAGCCTCTCTTCTGGAGTGAAAATAACAAAGAACGTCTTACCTACACACCAAGACAAAAACACAGCTTTGCGTACACTCTGAGCCAGTGTTGCAAACTTGGCACATTTGCTGCTACATTTAGCTTTTTTTCAGACCCCCTCAGCGACAAAATTAGTGAAAAGTTCCTGGCGGAAAATCTAATGCTTTTTTTGCGCCAGAGATACATCCCCCCATTTTTCAACATCTTTTCTCCTGTGACAGTGATTTTCAACCACTGGTCCCCAGTCTAAATGACAGTTGGTTAACCAGATTTAACTCTTTGAGAGCGTAAAAATGAAACCATTTTTACACTCTCAACAAGAGTTAAAATATTCATTATGTGAATTAGCCCAAGTCTACACAACTAGAGAATGTAGAAGATCAATGCATCTAGTGCATTCTAGTGCATTTTGGAAGTGCCACTTTGGATTTTGCCAGTTGGCAACATTGCTCTGAGCCCCCCACCACACGGATAAAATGCACTATTTTGAGGCACAAAGCGATTGTTTTTTTTTCCCACCGGAAAAACAGCCAGGATTTGCACCCTGATATTGCCAAGAGAATATATACCTCCACAGATAATACATTTCCTCTGGTGAGAAAAAAACAATTGCGTTATGGCCAAAAAGTGCATATGTGCACATATGCGACTGCTATGCCGGGCGTGTTTGGGCGCTGTGCAAGCCTGCCTTGTGGGCAACTATGGCCACACATGGCCTGCACGTGTGTGTGCGTGTGTGTGTGTGTGTGTGTGTGTGTGTGTGTGTGTGTGTGTGTGTGTGTGTGTGTGTGTGTGTGTGTGTGTGTGTGTGTGCGTGTGTGTGCGTGTGTGTGCGTGTGCGTGTGTGTCCATCTCTTCCTGATGAGATGAGATAGGGTCACGTAAAGTCTGTGCAATCTAAGAAACATCAACAACACAATAAAAAGCTTTCAGATTCGCACAATACACGTCCATCCCTCCCTCCCACGAACGCAGTCAAGTCTGTCAGGCGCACACACACACATACAAAGAAAGAAAGGCATGAGAGAGAGAGAGGGCAATAAAGCAACATCAAAGGGATCACACACGCACAAGTGCACCCAGACCAGTGTTGCCAACTGCCAGAATCCAAAATGCACTAGTGGCACTTCCAAAATGCACTAGAATATGCTAGAGCAGTGGGTTTTCAACCATTTTCATGCCAGGGCCCACTTATTGTTCTGCATTTTGAAACCAAATGGACCCTGGTGGGTCCATTTGGTTTCATTTTTACACTCTCAAGAGTTAAAATATCCATCATGCGAATTAGTCCAAATCTACACAACTAGAAGATTAATGATCATGGACAGAAGCAAAAGAAATCTTTAGTTTTGGGGTCTGTGGGTCTAAAAAATATCCTCAATTGGTGGTCCGTGGCTCAAATGCTGAATAAATGGTGGGCCCTGGGATGAAAAAGGTTGAAAACCCCTGGTCTATAATATATCATTTGGGGCGATCCTTACTGATACCATGCCATGCAGGGCATCAACCTAGCACATCGGGAGCAATTTGGGGGTTCAGTGTCTTGCCCAAGGACACTTTGACATGCAGAAGACGGATAGGGGAGGTCAGGATTCGAACCGCCGACCCACGGATCATTGGCCGACCTGCTCTACCTCCGGAGCCAAAGTCTTTGGCATCAAGTGACCCCTGCCTGCTGCTACGCAAACATAACAAATTGTGCAGCATTACACGACAAACTGAGGCTGCCACCGGGGAGCCGATCGAGGCAATTTCCAAGTGAGTAGGTTATGTATGCTGTGGATCGATATGATTAATATCTTCACCACGGAGCATGCATAGCGTGTGTGTGTGTGTGTGTGTGTGTGTGTGTGTGTGTGTGTGTGTGTGTGTGTGTGTGTGTGTGTGTGTGTGTGTGTGTGTGTGTGTGTGTGTGTGTGTACAGACATTAAAGGAGACACATTGCCCTTTTTGGAAAAAAAAAAAATATATATATATATATATATATATATATATATATATATATATATATATATATATATATATATATTAGGGCTTTAACCAACTAGTCGACTAGTCGATTGTCAATAAGCAAAACCACTAGTCGAACTCGTTTTTACTAGTCGACTAGTCGATAAGAAATCAATAAAAACTGAGGTATTATTATTTTTATCATTAATATTGTTTTAGTCTTACAACATAAATCTTAGCTGGATTATAGTCACCAGTGTAGTTTTCCTTTTACAATAACAAACATTATAATAATAAGAGCGCGACGCTCGCCTCTGCCCCAGAAAGGTGCTTGGCTTCGAGTAGGGTCTGCCCCTGGCTTAAAACAAGTGCCGGGAGCCCAGGAGGTCAGGGCAAGGCTTCCCCCTTTCCTGCCCCCATCTTTTTTCTTTTTTAATATAATTGTTTTTAATACCTGGTGCATTAACAACTAGTCGACTAGTCGACTAGTAAACTAGGCAACTAGTCGAAGGGGCAACTAGTCGACAAGTGAATGCCCTAATATATATATATATATATATATATATATATATATATATATATATATATATATATATATATATATATATATATATATATATATATATATATATAGTAAATTTGGAAAACGCTCTGGTCCCCCTTGGTAAGGAGATGTGCACTTGCACACATTCTACAGTGGGAGAAGGGCAACAAGCCAACAGCACGTACACCAAGGCCCCCAGTCGATTCTGACTAGAGGAACCATGGGCGTCGAGAATGGGGGGGGGGGGGTAGACAGTTTTAGGGGGACCCAAAGCCAGGTGGGGCCCAAAAAGCTCAGATTTATAGGGTTTTATTCGTATTTAAGCTCCACAGCGGGGGCCCTGTGATGAAAACTTTCAGGGCGCCCAAAATTTGCTACGACGGCCCTGAAGAAGGCCACTCTCATCCTGATTGGATGAAAGGCATTTCCCCCAAAGAGCAAACTGACCAACTGTTTTTTTGTTTGTTTGTTTGCTTGCTTTTTTTTACCCCAGGGGTCAACACACTAGTAACAATTTATTTGAATTAAATGTTAGCAGTGAGCCCAGTGTCCTTGGTCTCTTCAACACAAAATACTGGACTACAGCAAGGAAGATCTTAACAAGGAAGTGTCATGGTCAGGACTATAAAACAATGCGGATCACTGTTTTTTTTTTTTTTTTCCATAATGACTTGCTATTTGATTTGCCCAAAGTGCACATTACATGATTTTACTTCAGGATCTAAGCAGCAGGAGTATTTTCTGTCTCAGAGGTCCTCGGACGGACAGTCTTGCGATATTTGGCATGTTCAGACACATACTTTTCATTTTTTGAAAATGAGATGCCGCCATAAAATCACACAGTGTACACATTGAAATGCAACACAGACAATAATGTGTTATCGGCTTTCTGTTATTTCCCAGAAGTGGTTACTTTACAGAAAGGTCTCACTTATTCAGAAACATTATTTGTTCGGGAGCCGGTCACCGTCATCTCTCATTAGACATTGCATTCCACAAAACTTCCGGTTGTATTGTAAGGAGTTACAATACAACCGGAGGTTTGGTGGCATGCATGGTGCGATGAATCTGCCGCCTGGAATTGTGCGATAGTGACATTTCTGCCTCTACTTCATCAAATACCTTGGACCACGTACAATACCTTGGACTACATGTTCTCTCAATAAGAGTGCGTTCGGATATCCACAGCGAATGTGGTCAGCTTGTTTAGGGTAGTGAGAGGAGACATCAGTGAGTCTATTCAGTGTGCCTTAAGGCCCTGCTACACTAGCAATATTTTGATCAATATCAACATCAAACGGGCAACATGATGAGACACATGGCAACAGGCAACACAACAGGCTTCTTTTTTCCTGAGAGTGTACAAATGGAACCATTTGTACACTCTCAGGAAAAAAGAAGCCTCAGTTTGCATTGAATCATTTTCACCCAGCTGCCACCCAACTCAAAATGTTTATTTAGCGAAATACAAGTTACAGAATCCTTGTTTTTGTCCACCGCAGTGAAGTAGCAGCAGCCATGGTTTCAGTAAAGTTTATCTGTGGGAGTCTAGGAGAAAGGATCAGGTGACGCCAAGGAGGGCTGTGATTGGAGGATTCTGAAATGTTGACCAGTAGAGGGCGCTAATGATCTGACTTTTCTGAACAACCAGGAGTTGATCATTTTCTATAGAAAGATGAAAAGTCAACTTTGAGAGTTGACGTTGCTTGTTGATGTTGATCAAAACATTGCCAGGTGTATCGGGGCCCTTAGTTACAAACGACCAGGCACTGGCCAACCCCATCTCCAGGGGTAGGGTGGAATGATATCATATGATGTATGATATTTTTCCGAACCACCACGGACTGAATGCACTGAATAAACGAATGGACAACAGGCCACACCATGGCACACACCGCCAGTGCATTGAGGGCGCACTCCAGCACAAGGAGGAACAGTGCACTAAAGCATTATGGTAGTCCATAAAGTAACAGTGCAGACAGTGGTGAGACACTGGCGCATTGCCAAAATTCATTAATTGAATTATCACACACAGAGACTTCCTGAAAAGTGTTCTATAGGGGCAGGCAAAAAAAGAGAAAATAGTTCAATATATTGTGATTTCTGATGCCACAAGATCAATAGTATAATAAAAGCAAAGTCGTGCATGGGAAAGGAAATCGCAATAGGAAATCGCAATATAACAATATATCAAGTCAAATCGCAACATAATTAAGAGCAATCTAAATCATCAATCGGCACCAAAATATTGGTATATTATCGTGAGGTAAGGGAATCGTCCCATCCCTAATGTCAAATGTTTCTTCTAAATGTCATTAAAGGGGAATTGCACTAATTTAAGATTAGTCCGCCCCAAAAAAGCATGGTGAAACACATCTTGATGATGTCATCAAGAGATGTTTCACCATGCTAATGATTTTTTTTCAGACCTCCATTTCTAGGAAACACAGAATGGGAGGGACCCTTTTTATCAGGTCCACACAACATCTCTAAAAGGTAGCATATTAATGACATAGTAAATATTAAAAAATGTGTGGAAATCCTCTTTAAGTTTGTGTCTGTATACATGTGCACGCACAAGCACACACCGTCAACAAAGGGAGAAAGAGAAGCAACTTGTTCTAAACGAATTAAAGCTACACACAGTGTTAAAATGGGAATTCCACCCATTTTCAAGATTTTCCTGAGAGCACACAAATGGAACCAAATGGACCTATAGTGGGTCCATTGGGTTTCATTTGTAGCGTCTCAGGAACTGAGGGTGTGAAAGAAAAATCATCAACATGGTGAAACAAAACCCGATGATGTCATCAAGTTGCGTTCTACCACGTAAACGTTTTTTTCTTTCTTTTTTCAGACGGATTTCAAGAAACACAGAATAGAGGAGCCGTTTTTTATCACGGCCACGCAGCATCTCTAAAAAGGTATATTAATGACATAGCACAGGGGTTTTCAACAGGTGGTCCGGGGACCACCAGTGGTCCTTGAGAGGGTTCCAGGTGGTCCCCAGGCTAAATGATGGAAAGTTGGTTAACCAGATGTAACTCTTGATAGTGTAAAAACGAAACCAAATGGACCCTTGCGGGTCCATTTGGTTTCGTTTTTACACTATCAAGAGTTAAAATCATTCATCATCTGAATTAGCCCCAGTCTACACAACTAGAAGATTAATGTTCATGGACAAAGGCAAAAGAAATCTTTAGTTTTGGGGTCTGTGGGGCTAAAATATCCTCAAATGGTGGTCCGTGGCCCAAATCCTGAATAAATGGTGGTCCCTGGGATGAAAAAGGTTGAAAACCACTGACATAGCAAAATGTTGAAAATTTGAAAATCTCCTGTGTGTGGGGGAAAATCTCCCACGCGCACGCACACGCACACGCACACGCACACGCACACGCACACGCACACGCACACGCACACGCACACGCACACACACACACACACACACACACACACACACACACACACACACACACAGCGAGAGAGGAACACAACTTGTTTTAAACTGATTACTGCTACACAGTATCAAATGCCCTGGATGTGTTTACGTTACTTATTCCACGCTGCCTCGTGTCGTCCCGTGCTGCTGTTACATTGTATCTGCTCTTCGCTCTTCCGCACATTGACTGACTGACTGACGACCAAAGAAGACACTCATTCAGTGTTGCCAACTGCCAAAATCCAAAATGCACTAGTGGCACTTCCAAAATGCACTAGAATGCCGCTAGATGCTCGCCTGGAACATACAGATCAAAATGGCAATTCATCTTCTACATCCTCTACTTGTGTAGACTAAGTTTGGCTAATTGACATGATGAATGTTTTAACTCTTGAGGGTGTAAAAATGAAACCAAATGGACCCGCAAGGGTCCATTTGGTTTCATTTTTTACGCTCTCAAAGAGTTACATCTGGTTAACCAGCTGTCCATTATTTGGCCTGAGGACCACATAGGAGGAAAAAATGGTGAAAAATGAGGGTTTTTATCTCTGGCGCCTGTTGGATCAATTTCACCCCAACCTACCAGCCAAAAAGCACTAGATTTTCCGCCAGGAGTTTTTCCACTAATTTTGGCGCTAGGCAGGGGGGTCTGGAAAAGAGCTAAATATAGCGACAAATGCGCCAAGTTGGCAACACTGCACTCATTTACTTACACTACCGTAAAAGTGGAATCTGGAATGCATGCATGTTCGGTTCGGAGTCCGGAGATCACTCACCTGTGATCTCTCGGCTGACGTTGATGAACCCCGCGGCCACGGTGCTCTCCTTACAGGCCATGGTGGTGGTGGTGGTGGTCCGTCCCGTACGTGGACCCCCCCAGCCCCCAGCCCCTATAGATCCCTTATTATGATCCCTCCGGTGTGGTGTGGAATGGATGATGATCAGTCAGTCTCCTCCAGCGTGCAGCAACATTGAAGCAGCAGCAGCGACTCTACAGTCAGTCACTGTAATCAAAGTGCAGTAGCAGCTAGTAGGCTACTGTTTAGTGTTGGTGCGTGCACTGCCTCCTGCTGCTGCGTGCGCACTGGAAACACACACACACAGTGACACACACACACACAGCGATGCTGCTGCTACTGCTGCTGCCAAGACGAAAACTGAGAAACATCTCCCTCTACTGAGAGTCAGAGCGAGAGAGGGAGAGAGAGAGAGAGAGAGAGAGAGAGAGAGAGAGAGAGAGAGAGAGAGAGAGAGAGAGAGAGAGAGAGAGAGAGAGAGAGAGAGAGAGAGAGAGAGAGAGAGAGAGAGAGAGAGAGAATTAAAGGGGAAGTCCACCCATTTTCAACACAACATTCGAGGTGTTGTGTGGCCATGAAAAAAAAAAAAAAAAAGTTCCACCATTCTGTGTTCCCAAGAAATGCAAGAAATGGAGGTCTGATGAAAACCACTAAGATGGTGAAACATATTGATGACATCATCAAGACGTATTTTCACCATGTTAATTGATTTCTTTATAAACGGTGATGCTATTTGGTGTAGAGAATTAATATTAGCCAACCCTTATTAGTGGTGTAGAGATTAGCTTGCTTTTTGGGTTACTCATTTGGGTGATAGCAGGCCAAGATGTGCACATGGACACACTCTACAGTGTGGGGAATTACAACAGGCTAACATCATACATCAAGGCCCACCCCCACTCGATCCTGATTGGAGGAAGGCCTCTCTCTAGCTCCTACCGCTGGTTACTATATGCAGTGTTGGGAATATTACTTTACATTGTTAATATATTACTTATTAATTATTGCCTTCATTTTAAGGCAATATATTATATTACAATATTACTGTCTGAGCAAGTGTAATATATTAATATTACTATTACATATTACTTAAAAGAAAACTTTTTACAAAATATATAATTAAATATTTAGTATCACTATTAATCAAATATTGCATAGGCCAGTGGCATACCTACAATAAAGCAAGCCCACCTGGCTATCTGGACAACTCCATATGAAATCAACTTGAAAAAATGTCACTCCTGAATTGGATGACAAATGATAGAAAATAAGACATTATTTAACTTCTGCAGTTGTCAATACAATTTCACAAGAACATTTTCAATGAGACAGATTGACAGAAAGTAATATTGAAAGTAATGCAGTAATGCAGAAAGAAAAGTATAATATATTAGATTGTTTATATATTTATATTACAAGTTACTGCATTTGGGTAATATATTATGTAATATATTAAGTTACGTAGTGCACATGTCCCAACACTGTTCCTATGCAATAGTCGTCAGAATCTGTCGGGCGA
The DNA here is from genome assembly GCA_039105355.1 of Benthosema pterotum. NCBI lineage: Eukaryota > Metazoa > Chordata > Actinopteri > Myctophiformes > Myctophidae > Benthosema > Benthosema pterotum. Next base: position 3,834,182 of record CM076976.1, on the reverse strand, counting down.
GGCAGACGATCGGTACCAATACAACTCGCATTTACTCACCATAGGTCCTGTGGAACAACCAACGCGCCAAAAAAGATCTCTCATCTGTCCAGTTTTTTTTCGCGGCCCATAAAATCCATCCGATGATTTCGGGAAAGTGTTTTAATCCGCGAATTCTGTCACACAGCTCTGTGATTTTTGCAATGGCGCCATCTATATGGCGCCATTGCCTCGCCCGACCGATTCAGACTAGGTATGCAGAGGAACCACTTCTCGGAGCGGAGGCACGGAGCGGAGAGAGTGGTGCCGTAGGGAGCTAGCCTCTCTCATCCTGACTGGACGAAAGGCTTTTCTCCCAAAGCTGAAAATGAAACTGTATATCTTTTTAACCCCAGGGACCCCAGAAACTCCTTATGGTCACCACACTCTATGGCAGGGGTGGGCAATTATTTTTCCCAAGGGGCCAAATGAGATACATGAAATATTATGGAGGGCCAAGACTAAAGGCTGAACTAAAGTCTGCGTAATATTAATTTAATTTCAAGATAAAAGTAAGAGTAACACCAGGGCTCACTATTTATTCAGTATTTGAGCCACGGACCACATTTTAGCCCCACAGATCCCAAACCTTTCTTCAGAATTTCTTTAGTTTTTGTCCACAATTCCAGCCTGGATTTGGGAAACAAAACAGGATAACAAAAATGACCATTCTCTTACATTCTCTGATTGAATGTGTAGACTTCGGGCTAATTCAGATGATGAATATTTTAACTCTTGAGAGTGTAAAAATGAAACCAAATGGACCCGCAAGGGTCCATTTGGTTTCATTTATACGCTCTCAAAGAGTTACATCTGGTTAACCAACTTTCCATATTTAACTAGGAACTCTCTCAAGGACCACTGATGGTCCCCGGGCCGGTCAGAGTCAGCCAAAGGGCCGCATTTGGCCCCCGGGCCGCATAATGCCCAGGTATGCTCTATGGCATAAGTGAAATCACTCACTCTGCATTTAGTCAATAACAAGAAGCCAATGTAATAAAACATATACGGTATATCAAATTCATTATTCATACGTCAATGATTTACATTTTTAGCTAT
>CM076976.1:3750605-3828105 GCA_039105355.1 Benthosema pterotum | reverse complement strand
CTGCTAGGCTACTAACTAACTACAGCTGTGGCACCACTAAACCAACAGCATTTCATCATTGAAAACAGAAAACTCTCTGAGTCAGACCTTTAGCTTTATGCATGCTGCGTGTCTGTTGCAACTTCAACCACAACTGATGTTATTATTGATGCTTAATTGCCTGATGAAAGTCCTGTAACCGAAAATGGTATGGGTACGGCTTGATCGCTCATGGCGCTAAGTGACACGGGCAATGAAGCTGCCCCCATACCGTTTTCTCCCCCCCCCCCCCCCCCCCCCCCCCCCCCCCCTCAATTGGGAAATGTTACATTCGCCCCCGATTTGATATGATTGAACAATCTGAATAGCATTTGCTTTCATAAACGTGGCACTAGATCGTCAAGCCTCGGCGCAGGCTGTGAAAAGCGCAAACTCATGCAGAAAAGAATTACAATATTCTAATGGCTCGCTGTCTCCCAAAATAACAACTGGATGGGAGTTCCGCTCTGGTTTGGGTGAATATTGAGCAGTTCTGGTCATTTTGTGAAGCAGTTGGGTATAGCCTAGGCCATACCTGGGCATTATGCGGCCCGGGGGCCAAATGCGGCCCTTTGGCTGACTCTGACCGACCTGGGGACCACCAGTGGCCCTTGAGAGAGTTCCAGTTAAATATAAGTTGCTTAACCAGATGTAACTCTTTGAGAGCGTATAAATGAAACCAAATGGACCCTTGCGGGTCCATTTGGTTTCATTTTTACAGTCTCAAGAGTTAAAATATTCATCGCCTGAATTATCCCAAAGTCTAGACATTCAATCAGAGAATGTAAGAGAATGGTCGTTTTTGTTATCCTTTTTTTGTTTTCCAAATCCAGCCTGGAATTGTGGACAAAAATAAAAGAAATCTTGAAGAAAGTGGCTCAAATGCTGAATAAATAGTGGGCCCTGGTGTCAAAATGGTTGGTCTTACTCTTACTTTTTATCTTGAAATTAAATTAATATTACAGACTTTAGTTCAGCCTTTAGTCTTGGCCCTCCACAATATTTTATTTATCTCATTTGGCCCCATGGGAAAAATAATTGCCCAGCCCTGGCCTAGGCTATGCAGTAAAAGTAAATGAATCCAGAAAACTTACACTGTATACTGAAACTGTCTGGTGACTACAGTATTGTTGACCTATTTCAAAAATATTTGCAGTGTTTGTTCATTTTTTTACTACCCAATCACAGGGCACTGTATTTAGAGGGGCATTATGTGATGAAGGGTAAAAAAATGAACAAACATTGCACTAATATTTTAAAAAATAGTTCAACCATACAAATAATAGGAATTGGCTTGCTTTTAATGAATGACCCCAGTGGCCCCCACAAAATGGACCAGAACTACCGTAACAACATTAAACAACATTAGGAAGCAAGCCCAAATAAGTTAGAAACAAGCTCCAGAAAGCATCAGCCAGCAAATATTTTAATGTGACTTTACAGAAGAGCAAAACAACTGAAATGTTGCTTATAATAACATGGCAACACTACCTGAACAGAAGGGTGATGTCACTGGAAGACGGGTTTATAAGCTGTCCACAGCCCTCCTTTGAGACACAGACCGAGTAGAAAAAAATAGTGTTATTTTATTGTGTAGGCTACATTAGTGAAGAGGACCTATTATGTAGATACGTCGAAGAGTGGTGAAGTGGCGGTATGAAATACTGTCCAATATTAATTGAGTCCAGAGTCCAGTGGTGGGAGTTCTGGTTTTGTTGAAACCTCTTTGTTCTTCATTTAAATGTCTAAATCACGGGTTTTCAACCTTTTTGATGCCAGGGACCGCCATTTTTTCAGAATTTGAGCCACGGACCACCACTTGAGGACATTTTAGCCCCACAGACCCCAAAACTAAAGATTTCTTTTGCTTTTGTCCATCTTCTAGTTGTGTAGACTTGGGCTAATTCAGATGATGAATATTTTAACTCTTGAGAGTGTAAAAATGAAACCAAATGGACCCGCAAGGGTCCATTTGGTTTCATTTTTACGTTCTCAAGAGTTACATCTGGTTAACCAACTTAGCTGGGGACCACCTGGAACCCTCTCAGGGACCACTGGTGGTCCCCGGACCACCTGTTGAAAACCCCTGGTCTAAATGTTTAAAAAGTATTCCAGGTGTTTCAATTCATTCAATATGATTTTAAATGACAGACGCACAAGCTCACAACGTGTCGCAGTGAGCTTGCAGATCAGCTAATTTCATGACCTTGCCAATTGTTTCTCTTGCAATTCTGGCAGGAAATCAATTAAGCGATAACAGGAACTTGCACACACAAACGCAGAGACTTGAAAGTTGTGGATATACTGTATATCGTATTGTAAAAGAAAATATGCCAAGCGATGACGCCCTCCTATGAGACACAAAACGAGTAGAAGTAGAAGGAAGTAGAAGAATACCGCCGTCTCTGGAAGACCAAAACAGCAGTTCTGCTGCTGGTTGTACTGATCGCATCATCTTCCTCATCAGAGTGTTTAGAAATGTTCATACAGTATGCTACATGTGTGGTCTGGTTACCGAGAGTTGCTATTGAGTCACAAAACACGGCTGCTTTGTTCATCTACTGCCATCTAAACTTTATTAAGCTCAAAACGATCTAGAAATGCCTCAACAACAGCTTTCTTTTTTTCATTGTGGTTGACACGAAAGCCGAACCAAAAAAGCAGCCTCTGTGGATCGACGTCAACAATTTCTCTTTTCCTCTTACCTCCACTATGATTTGTTGCTTCTGGCTTTACAGCAGTACATTTTTTGTATGTCTATAGATGTCTTGATGAAATGAACAATTAAGGTGGTCACTGTCGTAAAAATGTGTATTCTTAACTAGTGTAGCCACTCGGTTATGTTGTAGTTGAATGAGTGCATTGCAACTCCCCATTTCTGAAAATAAGATCCATTCATTCATTCATTCATTCATTCATTCATTCATTCATTCATTCATTCATTCATTCATTCATTCATTCATTCATTCATTCATTCATTAATAATCATTCATTCATTTATGCAAAGCCTTACAAAAATACCACCGAAAGCTGCAGCCTGTTGGTGTCTTGAACAAGTGGAGAAAAGAAAGACACTGTATCTGTGTCCCACACATCAATAGTCCCTTCCCTATAGTTTGCCCTCTGACATCCGACAGATCAATGGGACCCAATTAACTGGAATTAACAGTCTGGAGAGGAGCTATACCGTAGTAAACAGACAGCGTCCCGCTGCGGCTGCTGGACGCGGGGTCGACAGGGTGGCGCCGGAGCCATCCGTCATCCGCCTTCCCCCCGGAGGTAGCGTCACGTCATGAGCGGGGTCCCGAGTGCAAGTCCCTGTACCCCGGCTGTGTCTATCCATATGTTCCAGAGCGAAGACCCACCTGTCCCTTCACTTCAACCCAGCGTGTGTGTGGGGAAGGCGACCCCGTGCACCGAGGAGGACTGCAGCATCCTCTGTGCCAGTATGGCAAACAGTGTTGGGACATGTGCACTACGTAACTTAATATATTACATAATATATTACCAAAATGCAGTAACTTGTAATATAAATATATTACTTAACTAAAACAATCTAACATATTATACTTTTCTTTCTGCATTACTGCATTCCTTTCAATATTACTTTCTATCAATCTGTCTCAATGAAAATGTTCTTGTGAAATTATCTTGACAACTGCAGACGTTAAATAATTACTTATTTTCTATCATTTGTCATCAAAATATTTATTCAGGAGTGACATTTTTTCAAGTGGATTTCATAGGGATTTGTCCAGATAGCCAAGTGCGCTTGCTTTATTGTAGGTATGCCACTGGCCTACGCAATATTTGATTAATAGTGATACTAAATATTTAATTATATATTTTGTAAAAAGTTTTTTTTTTAAGTAATATGTAATAGTAATGTTAATATATTACACTTGCTCAGACAGTAATATTGTAATATAATATATTGCTTTAACATGAGGGTAATAATTAATAAGTAATATATTAACAAGGTAAAGTAATATTCCCAACACTGATGGCAAATGGTGCATTTATATAGCGCACTTGCGGGCAGAAATGTATAATATAGCTTGCGCATGACGTTCACCCATTCGCGCACACACACATTCATACACTGATACCATGTAAGGTATACCCACCAGCACATCAGGAGCAGTTGGGGTCAAGGACACTTTGACGCTATCTCCGGGGGAGCCAGAGATCGAACCGGCAACCTTGCGGTTACCACCCGGGAACTCTATCCCTGAGCCACTGCCAGCCAGTGACAACATCCTCCTACTCCTACTCCTCTCTCTTTCTTTGTTTCCCAAGCTGTTGAAGGCCTTTAACGTATTTTTAGAGCCACCATTAACAAGTGCTACAGTTTTATCATTATCAAAACATAAACAGATGAATAAACATTCATTTATGTTTTGATAATGATAACTGTAAAACAAAATAAATTTCCTTTATAGCTTGGGAGAGATATTAGACTTTTATTATTTACTCTTTATCCCACAATTTTGCAACCCATGTTTTTGGTCAACATTGTCCAATGTGGGCTCTACACTCCCTCTGACAACATGGAGGACATAGGCAACAGTCTGACCACATGTGCTTCCTCCTACGCATGAAGAGTCCAAGGCGCTTCTTTTCACCTGACAGGGGGGGACTGGTTCGATATAATCAGACTGTTATGAGGGTGAAGCTGTGAGGCCACCTAAAGAACATAGATAAGGAAACTCCTATAACACAGCAGTTTAGAGAGGTTTACAGGTCATTGTCGTCTTCCATTCGGAAGAGGAAAGGTTTTCAGTCCCATTTAAAGAGGTCAGGATAGTCTGGTGGGTTGCCATTCAGGCAGGCTGGTGATGGTTGTTAACCCCATGAACGATATAACTGAGGCGTGTGACAGATCAAGAAGCTCAATCTCTCCCCAGAGTGCTTCTTTGGCCTGCGTGTGAGAGGGGAGAGAGGGGAGCTGTTACAGCTCTGATTGTGTTTTGTGGAGGTTTTCGGCGGATGCTGAGTTAATGTTATTTCAGCGCTCTATGTGGAATAGAATGATTTGTGCTGTGTTTCATGTGCGCCAGGTCTGGTTATATATAAGCAAAATAAGCGGTCGCTTAGGGACCACAACCAGTAAGGGCGTCACATGTTTTATTTTTTATGTATCCCCCTATACCAGTTTTCAACCAGTAGTTCTGCGACCCACCAGTGGTCCATGAGAGGATTCCAGGTGGTCCCCCAGCGAAATGATGGACAGGTAACTAAATGGACCCTTATAGATCTGTAACTCTTGAGAGGGTACATTTTACTCGCTCTCAAGAGTTAAAATTATATTTAAACACCTGAACTACTTAATTTTCGATAATCTACACAATTAGAAAATGTACACAAATTATTTGGACCAACATTTTGCCAGTTATCCCTCCTGAATTGTAGACACCAAATGGTGGTCCAACGTGGCCAAAATGCAGAATAAATAGTGGCCGTTAGTATGAAAAAGGTTGAAAACCCACTGCCCTATACCATACACAGGCTCTACTGGTGGTCCGAGAGCATATGGCCCCCCACCTTCACTTTAAAATCAGAATCTAACTCCACCTCACCTCCACTCTATTGGCTCATTGTGAAACTGCTGGAGCTGGAGACTGCTGTGCTGCGATTGGCTAAAACGCTGCCTCACCCCCCACACAACCCCCTCCCCTTCACACATTAGCGCTGCCTTTCCTGTTTTGTTTTCATGACCTGCTGACAACAACAAAGTGCTGGACCATCTGCGGGTCGAAGCAAGCGTTTCTCTGCAGGGAAACAGCTGCAGCATCAAAGTAGAAGCAACATGGGAAAAGGAAAAAAATGTATGTAGCTATATATACATTTTGATTTTTGGCTAAAAAGTGCAGCCGACTTGGCAGTGCGTGGGGGGGCCACATTTGCATAGGGGCCCTTAACTGGCACGGATGTACGTGATCCTGGGAATGCATTTCCTGAGTCCTTTATCGTCATCAGCAGGGGGAGAACGAGGTTTCAGTGGCATCTGGATGGCAACCTGTTCACCAGCCATTCCATGTCCCCCTGGTGATACTGTGGTGAAAACAAATGGCTTTTTGAGAAGATGTGAATGCGGAATGTTCCTGTCGCAGTATATACAGTACACCCATGCTTGCAAATACGTTTAGCTCAAGAAGAGACGCTAAATGGAAACTCAATGTTTCCCCCCTGAAAAATAACCAACCAATGCAACACGGCCAGCTTTCGTATCTGCTGTTTTCAAGCCTAAACCTATCCTTAACCCCCAACGTCTTGAAAAGAGTCGCCGTTTCAGGAATGTTGTGACCGATTTATGAGATTTTTTTTTTCTCGAAATCGGTCAAAACTGTTTTAACACAAAGACTGCTTCCTGTGCTCATCTGAAAGTGCATACCGTCATTATAATCCAAATAGGCCCCGCATATAAGCTTTATTACTGATATCTAACCGGATCGCTGTTTTCTTTTCTTTTTTCCCCCTTTTTTCAGTTTTGTCTTAAAAGGGAAACCATGGTTTTAGAAAACGGCCACAACCTCTTTAAAAAGTGTCATGATGACCGAGGTTGAGGTTGCTGAAAGATTTTTCACCCTTCCTGGGTTGAGAACGATAGTTGCAAGAAAGAGTAAATGTTGAACTGAGAAATTGCCTACCCAACAAGGACACCTCATATTCATCAGCCCAAGTCTACACAACTAGAGAATGTAGATGATTAATGGTCATTTTGATCTGTATGTTTGACTGTTTGGTTTCCTAAATCCAGCCTGGAATTGTGGACAAAAACAAAAGACATCTTTAGTTTTGGTCTGTGGGGCTAAAATGTCATCAAATGGTGGTCTGTGCTTCAAATGCTGAATAAATAGTGGGCCCTGGTATAAAAAAGGTTGAAAACCACTGCTTTACACAAGCAAAATACTAAAACTAAACTTCCTGAAGTAGTAGCATGAGGGAAATCAAGGGAAATTTCTCTTTCAGATTCGTAAAAGTGCACTTTCCAGAACAATTACCTTCTACCCTTAATAATTCAATACCTTTTAGATTACATTAGGGTTACATTAGGTTCCAGGGACGAGACGTGTATTAAAAAACGAGCCGGCGCACCTCTGATAGGGCTAATGGATAATGTTTCCACTACATTTCAGCTTGGCAACTTTCAAATTAACCCACAAATCAATAGCCTGTGCAATGCAGAAATATTAAAAGAAAAAAACGGGGCGTCTCTTACCGAGGGGAAAGCACCGTGGCGGGGGTGGCACACCGCAGAGGAATCATAAACGGCTACAAAATGAACATTCATTAAAGATGAAGTGCCGTCATTTCATTTTCACTTTTTCCTCCGTGTTTCATGTGACAGTGTTTCATTGAGAGGCAGCGAGATCATATTAACCCATGTTGTGCATTTTGTTTTGTTTCTGACGCTAGATTCTAGTTTCTGACACTAGATTCTAAGTTCTGATGCTAGATTCTAGTTTCTGATGCTAGATTCTAGTTTCTGATAGTAGATTCTAGTTTCTGACACTAGATTCTAGTTTGACTCTAGATTCCACTTTCTGATGCTAGATTCTAGTTTCTGATGCTAGATTCTAGTTTCTGACACTAGATTCTAGTTTGACTCTAGATTCCACTTTCTGATGCTAGATTCTAGTTTCTGTCGCTAGATTATAGTTTCTGATGCTAGATTCTAGTTTGGCTCTAGATTCTACTTTCTGATGCTAGATTCTAGTTTATGACGCTAGATTCTAGTTTCTGACACTAGATTCTAGTTTCTGACGCTAGATTCTAGTTTCTGACGCTAGATTCTAGTTCCTATCACTAGATTATAGTTTTTAGCGCCAGGTTATAGATTTTAATGCAAGATTCTAGTCCTTGACACCAGATTCTAGTTTTTGGCACTCGATCTCGATCCTGTCGCTACTTTCAAGTCAAGGATGCCTGATTCTAGCTCCTGACACTAGATTTATGCCACAAGTCCATGATTTTTCTAAGAAAAAAACAGCGCAACAGCGCGCCACCCAGTGGTGCGCTGGTTTTTTGAGCTTGCAGGTCTGCTATTTTTCAATAGCTAAAGTAATACTTAGATATGCGTTACCGTACCCAAAGCGTTAATGATAATAGAGATAATATACCTGAGGTTTTAGGGTAGGAAAAATAAATTAAAAAAAGATCACGGACGACACTCGCGGATCTAGACGTGGGCGGCAGCTGTCGTCTCTGCGCTGACGGGACGACACAGATGACTTCACAAATAATTCCTAAATGAATGCTGATGGGATGCAGATGGCTCTCCGCTGTCCGTCCGTCCGTTCCCTCGGGTCCGCAGGTGCGTCGATGGCGGGCGGGCGTTCTGGCGGAGCGGTGTCTGCCGCCTGTCACCACCGTTGATGATGATGCTGTCCTCCTGGAGACAGAGACAGGGACAGGGACAGTCGCATCATTTTTGCAAACTCCACCGAGGTCGTGACCGTCGCTTATAGGTCAGGATGGAACTCCTGACCTTTTTTTTTTCTCCCACCAATACCGCAAACGGCCGTGACGAAGTCGCGACAGTTTGGGAAACCGCCGCAACCTTTTTTTTTCCCCCTTCGGTCGCAAGTAAAACCTAACCATAACCTTAGGCCTAAACACTTAGTAATACCTATGCCCAATACCCAGGGGGCAAACTACCCTTTTTTTAGGAAACCTGCATTTGCCATAACATAAAAGGTTGTCCACCAGAAATATTATCTATGACCCTGTTGGATCACAACCTATATGGACAACCCGGTCAATTTTTTTGCTGGAAACCCAATATGGCCGCCGCAATATTAGCCCCTATTAGTTATAATGGGGGGTGAATAGGGCAAAATTTTAAACTGAGAGATAATTCCACGAAACTTCACAGGTTGATCAATTATGTAAATACAAACATTTTTTTGTATTGGAACTTTCCATGAAATCCAATATGGCCGCCACAATATGGCCGACTTAATATTAGCACCTAGAAAATAGGTTTGACTCTAATTTCTGAACAAAATGAGCTAGAAACACAAACTTGGTGTCTATTTTAGAGTCTCTGACCACAAGAGACTAGTCATATAGCCCATATTTAAATTTTAAGTGTACCTATATAATCATTTTAGCCCTAATTTTCCTGTGTGCTGATTCCTTATAAAAAGACACATGTCAAAAAGTCAAAGTCAAAGTCGCATGATTTGTCACTACGTTACCGCAGCAAAATTGGTTGTCCGCTTTTGACCCATCACTTGGAGCGTTGAGCTCCAAGGAGCGGTGAGCTGTCACACATCCCTCCAGCTGCAGGTTGATTAGCCTAGTTCTACTGTTTATATTAATATTCATCCATGATGGGGGAGCTCATCCAGATCTCTTAGTTAACCTCTTCCTCTATAATTCCACCCAATCCTCCTATTATACATTTGAGTTCTGGAAAAGGTGTAACGCGTAACACGTGTAACGCCGGGTGTCCATATATATGGACTGTGTCTAGAGTGAGGCCGGCGGAGCCGGCCGAACCTGTAGTTCCATAACATTGGAGGTATAAAAATGATTGTCATCATACTTCACCATGTCAAAATTCACCATGTTAAAGGTTTTTCTCAGAACTCCAATTCTAGGAAAAACAGAATGGGGTAACTTTTATTTTCTCTACACAATATCTATAAAGTATATTAATGACATGTAAAATGTTGAAAATGGGAGGAATGCTCCTTTAATTGGGCATGCACAGCTGATTGGATTGACATTATCAGTGTCAAACTTGTCCTGTGCTTATTAGTGATCTTTCTAATCAATTAAAACACCAAAGAAGTACCTCAAGTAACATTCCAGGCTGCAAATACAGAAACCGTGGTGCAGCCTGGGAAACGTTGGTTTGAATAAGATATACATCCAAGAGGACATAATCTAATACTGCCAGAAGGACAATATCGGTATAACTACAACTCTGTATAACTATAATGCGCAATCAACAGATGAAGATGCCTGCCGCATCTCATCAGTGTCACAGATGCTTGCCCCACTCTGGACCTGCACTGTCAGTCGTCTCAATCAACATTGAAGGTTTCTCCAGAAGCAAGGCAGAGATACTAGCAACGATTGCCATTGTTTCTGTATGCAGGAAACCTACATCGGCCCTGCACAAAATCACTGGACCCACCATCGCTGGAATGAAACTGGTCGCTGAGATCCGACACAGACAGTATGGATCAGCTGTTTTCAGCAGACCAAACCTCAAGATTGAGGAGGTCTGTACCCACATCACAGAAGGGCACATGGAAACCATCATGGTCACCCATCCAAAATCCAGATGTCTGTCACATCAGTCTACAAACCACCTGCAACCCCTTTTCTACACACAAAACTACCAGAAAGATGCAAGAAGACGTACCACATCAGCATTAGCGACTTCAATGCTCATAGTACATCATGAAGTCGAAACCTGGCTTGTTTCCAAACATCTGACTCTAATCCATAACAAGCGAGGATACAACCGAGACCTTGCCTGTAAGCAACACCTCACCTCACATCCAGAACTGAGTTCTGGACCATATGCCCCACACCCAGCACCAGCCGATTGCCATCACTGTTAGATCTTCTCTCCAAGCAACCACTGTCCCATTCTGTAGGAGATTCAACCTACGGAAAGCAGTCCATATCTAGCACACCACTACTTCCCAATAACTACTCCAACTTCACAGACTCATCACATACCCAGATGATGTCAGACACAGTATATCCCTGGCTTATCAGAAATATCCAGCAGCCTGCTACTATGAAGAGTACAACAAGGACCCTTTCTTCCCCACCACCACGGAACTTGGAGAGACCCTGATCAGTGAAGTTGGGGAAGAATGAAGGAAAGCCTGGAAGGAGTTGATAGAGAACACCAACATGACAAACAGCAGCATGAAGGCATGGGCCACAATCCGTCGTCTCGGAGCAGATCACACTACACCACCCATAATCACAACGGTCACAGCAAACTGTTGCAACGCAGCTGATGGCCAACGGTCATAACCAACACCGCTGCCAACCCACAGGAGAACACCATTGTACAGTGGTATCAGACCAACCACAACTAGCCAGTCCTTTCACCAAACCCTTCAACCTAGAAGAACTCAAAACTGCAATCAGAAAGCTGAAACCCGGAAAACAGCAGGGATTGATAACATACTGGTGAAAATGTTACAGCACCTCGGACCTAACGCAAAGTCCTGGCTCCTGGAGATGCTGAACACATGCATAGCGCAGAAAACCATCCCTTCTGTCTGGAGAAAGGCCAATGTTGTTGCAATCCCCAAACCTGGCAAAGACCCCAAAGAGCTACTGACCCATTTCCCCACTCACCTACAAGCTCTATGAGAGGCTGCTGCTCCAACGTCTCATCCCAATCATAGACACCATGCTGACTAAAGACCAAGCTGGTTTCTGCCCTGGCACCTCCTGTGCTGGACAGTTACTCAACCTCAACCAACACATTGAGGATGGGTTTGAAGAAAAGCAAATAGGGCAGCATTCATTCATCTCACTGCTGCCTATGACACCGACGATCACCACACAATGGTCAGGAAACCACTGGACATGACTGGTGACCTGAACCTGTGCCAGGTCATTAAAACCACTGGACATGACTGGTGACCTGAACCTGTGCCAGGTCATTAAAACCCTTCTCAACAACAGACGCTTCTACGCCCACCTAAATGACCAGAGGAGTAAATGGAAAGCCCAAAAGTGTGCTTGCCCCCTCCTTTTCAATATTTAGACCAGCCACTACCCAGAATGTCCTCCCATAAGCAAGTGTGCTCGCCCCCTCCTTTTCAATATTTAGACCAGCCACTACCCCAGAATGTCCTCCCACAAGGAAGTGTGCTTGCCCCCTCCTTTTCGATATTTAGACCAGCCACTACCCCAGAATGCTTCATCTATGTCCATGACCTCTGCATTACCATGCAACAAGCAGACTTCCAGAAGATCGAATCCACCCTTGAAAGTGCCCTGTAAGAAATGTCAAGCTACTACAATAACAACCACCTGAAACCCAACCTGTCAAAAACCCAACTATGCAGCTTTCACCTGAGGAACCGTGATCCCCCGTGAGTGTCACAGGGGATGATCACAAACTGTTCAACAGTACCCACCCCATATATCTTGGAGTTACACTGGACAGGACACTCTCCTTCAAGAAACATCTGGAGAACACCTAAACCATTTGCATGTGCTGCCAAAACAGTCAACAATCATTTTAGAAATGAGTGAAATCACCATTTCCTGTAGCTAACCATCTTGTAAATATGCACAATAAGGGTACACTATGCCAATGATAAAAATAGCTGTTCCTATGAGTCTTTCATGGTCAGAAACTCTTCAATAGACACCACGTTTGTGTTTTTAGCTCATTTGGTTCAGAGGTTAGAGCCAAAACCTTATTTCTGTGTGTTAATATTGTGGTCGCCATATTGTGGCGGCCATATTGGATTTCTTGAAAAGTTCCAATACAAAAAATGTTTGTATTTATATAATTGATCAACCTGTTAAGTTTCGTGGAAATATCTTTCAGTTTAAAATTTTGCCCTATTCAACCCCCATTATATCTAATAGGGGCTAATATTGCGGCGGCCATATTGGGTTTCCAGCAAAAAATTGACCGGGTTGTCCATATAGGTTGTGATCCTACAGGGTCATAGATAATATTTCTGGTGGACAACCTTTTATGTTATGGCAAATGCAGGTCACCCCCCTTTGCCCCCTGGGTACAAGCCTAAAAAGGCCGCGACTGAGTGTGAAACGGTTGTGACTGTTTTAAGAATGTTGCGAGTGATTTATAACAAGATCGGGGGGGGGGGGGGGGGACCTTATTCGCACAGCAGCCATCTTACCAAGTTAATGGTAAAGTGCTAACAAGGTGCAACTTCCAATGATAGCCCATAAAGTACATCCAAACAGAACAGTCCTATCTGATTGCAGCTGCACCACAAGCTTGAATTATTCTCTTTCAAATCCACTACAGGCATGTTATGCCCGAGTACTTTCTGTACTGGCAGTTACAGAAAGTTAAATATCACTCAGCATCCCATGCGTACCACCTGTTCTGAATTTGAATGCAACGCTGGAGGCAGAAGGACCATCGCTTTCAGGGGCGGATTGGCCATCTGGAGTACAGGGAGTTTTCCCGGTGGCCTGCGCCACCTAGTGGCCTGGACAAGATCCAAAATGCACTAGTGGCACTTCCAAAATGCACTAGAAATGCGCTAGATGCTCGCCTGGAACATACAGATCAAAATGACCATTAATCTTCTACATTCTCTGGTTGTGTAGACTAAGTTGGGCTAATTCACATGATGAATATTTTAACTCTTGAGGGTGTAAAAATGAAACCAAATGGACCCGCAAGGGTCCATTTGGTTTCATTGTTACGCTCTCAAAGAATTACATCTGGTTAACCAGCTGCCCTCCACCCCCCCTGCCCTCCACTGGACACCACTGTTGAGCACTCTGTCTCTCTGTTCCTATCCGTCCGTCCGTACCCATCTCTCTCTCTCATCTTCTTTAATGAAAGGCAAACCGCAAAGCTATCAGAGGAATTTCAATGTTAATGCAGTGCAAATATCCAGTGCAAACATTAGACAAACCGCTATGGAGTTACATTGCACTGTACTGTAGTCATTAGCTAGATACTTTTTGTGCATACAGAAGAGAAGGTGTTACAGCATGGGTTTTCAACAGACGGTCCGGGGACCACCAGTGGTCCCTGAGAGGATTCCAGGTGGCCCGAGGTAAATTGGAAAGTTGGTTAACCAGATGTAACTCTTTGAGAGCGTAAAAATGAAACCAAATGGACCCTCACGGGTCCATTTGGTTTCATTTTTACGCTCTCAAGAGTTAAAATATTCATCATGTGAATTAGCCCAAGTCTACACAACTAGAGAATGTAGAAGATGAATGGTCATCTTGAAATCCAGCCTGGTATTGTGGACAAAAAGCAAAAGAAATCTTTAGTTTTGGGGTCTGTGGGGCTAAAATGTCATCAAATCGTGGTCTGTGGCTAGGTTGAAGGTTGAAAACCACTGTGTTACAGTTTTTAGCAGGCCGGATGTGAAAAAACTGAATCCCAGCTGTGCACTGAATGTTGTTCGAGTTCGATGGCGCGACGGGTCAATGGTTTGAATCTCGGTTCTTCCTGTCCGTGTGTCAATGTTGTCTTAACTTTTATTTTTATTTTTGTCTAAGTAAGGTAAAGTTTGCATTGTGTTAGTAGTTTAAAGCTGGATTTGTATTGTGTTATGTAGTTTCCAGGATGGATTTGGGAAACAAAACAGTCAAACATTCAGATCAAAACGACCATTAATCTTTTATATTCTCTAGTTGTGTAGACTAATTCACATGATGAATACACATATTTTAAGGGAGCGTAAAATGGAACACCATCTCCCAATGTTAATAATGCTTTCCTGTTTACGCTCTCAAATAGTTACACCTGGTTAACCAACTTTCCATCATTTAGCTGGGGACCACCTGGAATCCTCTCAGGGACCACTGGTGGCCCCCGTACCACCTGTTGAAAACCCCTGGTTTATTCTATGTACACTGCATTCAAACAGCTGTGAAATTTCAGTGCCTCAATAACAAATACATTGTAAAGAATAAAGCACGATAAAAATGTGGTTCATTCATTACATTCAAACATGAGGGAACGTTATGCTACACAGTGCACTGGTATGGGGTGAAATACGTTTCAAATAACTGTACCCCAACCATGGGGACGGTGCACAGTTTGTAGAGATACATTACAATGGGATCGATCTGTACTGAATTTCTGTGGTACCAGAGTGCAAGCCTGTTTTCAAGTCTTTAAAAACAGTTCCTTCGAAACATTTGAGCTCTTAAGTAGTAATTTAGTATACTGTATGTCTGTGGCAAGCCACAATCAGTGTTGGGCAGTAACTAATTTTAGATTACATATTACTGTAATGTTATTACTTTTGCTCCAAAAAGTAAAGTAACGAGATTACTCTGCAAAAATGGGTAATAAGTAACGCATTACTTTGCAAGTAACGCCAAGTTACTTTTTAAAAATGAGCTTGTTGTTGCATGCAAAAATAGAAGAGATTTACAAGCTATCGACAGGTACTGTAACAACAGAGATGTGCACTAGATTGTAGATCCAGTCCACACGCAGCATCCTGCGCACAGTTATGTACACTACAAATCGCTTGCTGCTTTATTTTGTATTTTATTTTTAAATACAAGACCTCAACTGTCTTTGAAAACAATTGTGAAAAAATGTAAAAAGTCAAAGAGACAGATTTTGTTGGCTTTTTTTTCAGGTGCAGTTTGTGGGATTGGAGACTATAATTATCCCAATAAATTGGATTCAGTTCTAAAAAGAGCTCGCTAAACAGATTATGTTGTACATCTCTATTTTTTCAAAGGCGTGTTGAGAACTTGGGAAAGTAATAACGTAATATGTACTATATTACTCTTCGATTCCAGTAATAAGTAAAGTAATGATATTACTTTGTCTAAGGGGTAACGAGTAAAGTAAAGAAGTTACTTTCCTAAGTAATATTGACCAACACTGGCCACAGTTGACATGCTAAACCTCAAGCCTCAGTTCAGCTTCCTGAAGCTGGAGCCTGACATTGTCCGCTATCTAACCAAACCAAAGGTTGTTGTTAATCATGTGGCTAATGGGCTAGGCCAGGGGTTTTCAACCTTTTTCATACCAGGGCCCACTATTTATTCAGAATTTGTGCCACGGACCACCAATTGATGACGTGTTAGCCCCACAGAAAAAAAAAGATTTATTTTGCTTTTGTCCACAATTCCACGCTGGATTTGGGAAAAAAACAGTGAAACATAACATGTGATAAAAAAAATGACCATTAATCTTCGACATTCTCTGGTTGTGTAGACTTGGGATGTGTAGATCTGGGATAAATTATATGGATATTTTAACTCTTAAGAGTGTAAGAATGAAACCAAATGGACCCGCAAGGGTCTCAACTCTCAAAGAAAGTTGCATCCGGTTAAGCAACTTTCCATCATTTAGCTGGGGACCATCTGGAACTCTCTCAAGGACCACTGGTGGTCCCCGGACCACTGTTTGAAAACCACTGGGCTAGGCCATTTGCTAACCAAACCAAACACAGCCAACGGGCGCTACTAGCATGTAGACCAAAGCAGTAAAACATGTTGGATGATGATGCTTCTTTAATGAAACTATTTATCATAGGTCAGTTTAATAGATAGATTGGATAAAGGCACCTTGGTACCAAAGCAAATACACTCTGAGGGTGGTCTGCGTCTATGGGTTTGGACCAGGCAACTAAACCTCAAAAACTCGGTATAACAGAAATTAAGAACCACATTTTGCACGTTTGAGTGTAACATTTCCCAATTAACAACTCCACATTGTACTACTCTACAGCGATTTTCACAAAGTTCACAACTGGAATATTGTTCATAGCCTTCTACTTCACAGTAGCTATTGAAAACAACAAGTGACTATTAGTGATTAGAAAGATGATAATACATTGTCACACGTTGCACATTATGATGCACGAATGATGCTAGTACTGGAACAGAAATTTGTGCATTTCAAATCATCAAACCCCCAAAAATCAGATCAACAGGCTCACAACAGTATTTAACAGCGGGTGATGGACAAACAACGTCGGCCGGAACATCCAGACGAGAATGGGGGGCAGCTTCATCGCCTGCGCCGCGAAACTACAGCTTTAAGTTCACCTAAACCCCCACATAGAGTAGCTATGTATTAACTACTGTATGTATGCACTAACTATTTATTTCGTCATGTCATGTCTTCTATTTCACACACATGTAGATAAAAAACACCTTCAATACTTTATTTCTTTCATAAATAGAGAATATTTCACTCAATAGGAGATGCTCCGGTCACAGGATGATGATGTCACATGAGCATGTTGTTCATCCATATATTCCATAGAGGTAAATCACATGTGACATCATTATCCTGCACCAGGAGCAGTTCCTGTTGAGTGAAATATTCTCTATTTGAGAAAGAAATAAGATGCCATTGGTGTTTTTGTTTATTTTAGTTATATAGGGAAAGTATAATGTTTTGAGCAATGTTTGTCTTAATAGTCAGGGATCCTTTTAAAAACCTGCTCATGGATTTAGAGCTGCAGTTAATCTCCACTAGGTAGCAGTAAAACTCCACTCTATCAGCTAAACCACTCATGGGAGGGAGCCTGCAAATAGAGCACATATTACAGGGCTGTAAGACTAAAGCTGTCACAGAACAAAATGTTTGTTTGCAGGAAAAAAAAACATGACATGTACAGTAGAGGAAAAAAACTGCTGCATCTGGAGGTACTTCATTCACAATGGAGCACAATTAGGCCACTGTGGGTTTTACATTATGCACCGTTTGGTTCAGAACAAACTGCCAGAGCAAGGAAAGGTCACTTGGGGAATGAAAAAAATCACCAATTAGCACTTTATTGTCCATGTACCAGTCAACTGGATGCTCATTTTCAGTTACTAAAATACACAAAACACAAGCACATGCACGTACACATCAGGGGCGGATCTAGGCGTGGGCATGGTGGGGCAATGCCCCCCTAAATGTATGCCCAGTCTAGCCCCACCAAAACACGATGGCATGCAAAACAAGCCATGATATTTCAAATTAAAGTGCTTATATTTAACATTAGCTTCATATTTTATATTTAACCTTTAGCTTTATGCATGCTGCGTGTCTGTTGCAACTTCAACAACAACTGTTGTTATTATTGATCCTTTACTTGACTAATAAAAGTCCTGTAACTGAAAACGGTAAGGGTGCTTCATCGCCCGCAGCGCGAAGCGTCCCCTTACCCCCCCCCCCCCCCTTACCCCCCCAACAATTGGGAAATGTTACATCCACCCCTGGTACACATGCATATAATTACAATTGATTGCCTTATTGTTCAACATCTAATAGCGTCCTAAAAAGCCACATGATAGTATGTGTATTTACGAGCCGTGTTCATTAACCTCCATGTTATTTCGATGATATTGCTGAAGGGCTTGCAGTCAAGGATATGGTTGACGAGGTTGAAGAGTGTAATCAAGTAGCTTACAGGTGATACCCCTAACCCTAAATCCCTAACCCCCATAGGACAGTGGTTTTCAACCTTTTTGATACCAGGGGCTCACTATGTATTCAGCATTTTAGCCACGGACTACCACTTGAGGACATTTTAGCCCCACAGACCCCAAAACTAAAGATTTCTTTTGCTTTTGTCCACAATACCAGGCTGGCTTTCGGAGAAAACAAAACAGGCATACAGATAGATCAAAATGACCATTAATCTTATACCTTCATGGTGGATATTTTAACTCTTGAGAGCGTAAACATATAAACTCATTTTTACGCTCTCAAAGATCTGGTTAACCAACTTTCCATCATTTAGCCTGGAGACCACCTGGAATCCTCTCAGGGACCTGAGAGGATTTGCCTGAGAGGATTTCAGATGCCAGAGAATAATATGTATAATAATCAGTGTCGCCTCATTACTTATTACTATTTCTTTTTTTTATACATATTTTTTTATCCCATGATTTTGCAACCCATTTTTTCACCCAGTGCCAATTCCTAATGTGATCCTGGGTTCTACACACCTTCGACCAACCTGGGGAGGCAGCGGACTGGCCTCATGCTTCCTTCAATGCATGAGGAGTCCAAGCTGCCTTCTTTTCACCTGAAAGGGGGGAGTTTCCCTGGTTGGACGTAGCACGTGGAAGGAACGCGTTATTCCAACCAGTTTCTGTCCCCTCCATCAGGCGCCCCGGCTGGCCAGGGGGAGGCAGTTTAGAGTCCAGGATTACTGCATGTTTTTGTGAGGGTATCTATCCTAGGGGACACGGGGAGACCATGCAAACTCCACACAGAAAGGCAAGGCCCACTGATGACGCGGAGGAGGAGACACGCCGCCAGCACCCACAGCAGCGCCCCCTAGCAGGAATCGAACCCAGGACCTTCTAGCTGGGAGGCGACAGCACTAACCACTGTTCCACTGTGCCCCTGCGGTATTGCTATTTCTAAGGGGTCTTAAGTAAAGATATTACTTTCCTTGCTCAACACTATGACAACAATACAATGACACAAAAGAAAAAAAAGATCGTATATGAAGTCCTCCAACCAGGAATAGCAGACTCCTCGCTCAAATGTGCACTTGGAAAACTCAAAGCAAATTTCACATGTCCCAATCTGTCGTTAGACTGGCATATTCGAAAATACCGATATGACCCAATAATTAGAAAGACGGGCCGATACTATTACTTTCCCCATACAAATGTGGACGTTTGTGGTATTGCAGTTGGAATGACAGTGTTTTGTGTAAGCCAAGGGTTTTCAACGTTTTTGATACCAGGGCACACTATTTATTCGGCATTTGAGCAACGGACAACCACTTGAGGACATTTTAGCAGCACAGACCCTAAAACTAAAGATTTCTTTTGCTTTTGTCCACAATACCAGGCTGGATTTGGGAAACAAAACAGACAACAACTATGACCATTAATCTTAGTTGTGTAATCGTAGTTGTGTAGATTTGGGCTAATTCAGATGATGAATATTTTAACTCTTGAAACCACTGGTGTAAGCTACTGAGTGCATCCCCATTGTCCTCAGAAACACGCCGCGCTTTTTGCCCTGAATTTTGTCTTCACCGTCTGTAACCGTGAAGGTGGGCATAGAAGGGGGCTAGCACCGCTCAAAAATGAGAATCGTATTAAGGGTGGGTTTTTATGAAGCTTTAGTCGTCTTCCAAGGAGCCTGCATGCATGAAACATGAGTGAAACTTGACGAGTCTTAATGGCTCTGGGGGATATTTACATAATGGACAAAAAGTGCAATCCACACACTATCGGGGAGCAAAAAGCCATTATTTCCAAAGAGAGGCTTATGATACAAAAGGAACTCGCGAAGAATATTAATGTGGCTAAAAATGTCCGACAACAACAAATGGTGTAAAAAAGGAAGAGGGGGGAGGGGGAAGTATTCATTTTATTATATCTCTATTCCATCTTTTTCTGTGAATTAACCCTTTGTGTCCTAAACGCGTTTTGGTGGTTTATCTGTTGAAAAATAGCAGATCAACAAGCTCATGTCGCGCCACCGAGTGGCGCGACATGAGCTTGTTGTTCTGCTATTTTTGAAAAATTGTGGAAAAATGATGCGCAAATCTAAGAATATATTCTATTTGACACCTGATTGTACTTTCTGACAGTAAATTCTAGTTTGTGCTTAGTTTCTAGTTTCCGATGCTAGATTCTGACAGATTCTAGTTTCTCTGAAAAATCCATGTTCCTGTGTCAGTGATGCTTAACATGTTTCATGTCAAGGAACACCAGAATTATCTATATTTGGCTGCAGACCCCCATCTGAAAACATGTTGTTCTCGGGATCCCCCAGAAGCAAAAAAAATGAGTTAAAAATGTTTGCTTCCAAAATAATGTATTCAGAGATTTGCAGCACATTTTCACAATTTTTCAAAAATAGCAGAACAACAAGCTCATGTCGCGCCACTCGGTGGCGCGACATGAGCTTGTTGATCTACTATTTTTCAACAGATAAAACACCAAAACGCGTTCAGGACACTAAGGGTTAATGACATAATTCATGCTGCGGTGCAGTATCCAAGTGTCTCACTAATGCACTGGAACAAACATTGTATAAACGTGGTGCTCTTTTCGCTAATGAAAGATTATTTCATGTTGGAACACTTTTGCCTGTAATTGCATGCTCCAAAATGGGGCGATCTATGTTAATATTTAACCAATCAAATGTAGTCTACTCCAGACCTTGTGACTAGATATCTATGTTGAAATGGATTCATGCACGCACGCACACACACACACACACACACACACACACACACACACACACACACACACACACACAACACACACACACACACACACACACACACACACACACACACACACAAATGATTGGCAGTTCAAATCCAGGCTCCTGTTTTCTACTGAAGCAGTGTTGTTAACTGACAAAATCCAAAATGAACTAGTGGCACTTTCAAAATGCACAAGAATGTGCTAGAGCAGTGGGTTTTCAACCATTTTCATACCAGGGCCCACTATTTATGCCGCATTTTAGCCACAAACCACCATCTGATGTTGAGTTTATTCTCTCAGACTAATTTAGGAGAAATAACTGGCAAAATGTTGGTCAAAAGAGCAATTCCTCTACATTTTCTAAATGTGTGGATTCCCGAAAATTGGGTAATTCAGATGTTTAAACATAATTTAACTCTTGAGAGTGTAAAATGAAATCAGATGGACTCATAAGGGTCCATTTGGTTTTCGTTTTATGATCTCAAGAGTGGACTGTACTACCACAACCTGCAGTAAAACGGCTGACCGTTCTTCACCAGTTGCGACCATTTAATAACGGTCACAACATGATTCCGCTGTCCCGCTCCCCTGTTGTTGGCGAAACAGAGCTACTCCTATGTTTACACGTGAGTGTTCTGGACAAACCCGGCAGAGTGGCTGTTTGTTACTAGAGCTGCCTGGCTGTGGCTAATAAAAGAACCTGGGAGTGAGGGAATAGGGCCAAGGGACCGCATGAGCTGAAGAGGGGAAATATAGGAGCCTTTTATTTTCGCAGGAGAAGGAACACAGCGAGGCGCGCGGCGCAGCGCTCGCTCGCTCCCTCCCAGGAAAACGATCTGGCTGGAGTTTTGTCAAAGGATTTATGGCTGTGTGAAGTTTACACACGGCGAGCTGAAGGAACCTGACGGACTCAATCGGCTCCTGTTTGTTTGTAGCTCAGGATCAAAACCCCCAATATTTACCCTGTGCGCTTGACTGATGGTCGCTAAGTGGGAAACACGACGTAAAGTCAACCAGATGTATTGTGCATAACTCGTTTTTGGCGGGAATACCCTTTTGGTGTTCTAAGCGTTATTAGCATAATTAGCATTGCTTAGCATCATTAGCATCAGTTAGCATTATTAGCATTATTGACAATACTTAGGATTAGCATTACTTAGCATTATTAGACTTACTTACTGAGCACTAGCAATGCTTAGCATTACCAGCATTACTCACTAGCATTATTAGCATTATTAGGATTATTAACAGTACTTAGCATTAGCATTACTTATCATTACTTAGCATTATCAGCATTACCTAGCATTAATTAGCATTATGTTAGCTATTGAAAAATATCAGACCTACAAGCTCATAGCATGCCACAGAGTGGCACAGAGCAATATTATGCTTACTTACTGAGCATTACCAGCTTACTGATTTAGTATTATTAGCATCAATTAGCATTACTTAGCATCAACAGCATTACTTTAACTATTGGCTTTAGCTAATATCAGACCTACAAGCTCATAGCGCGCCCTGGAGTGGCGCGCTATGAGCTTGTAGGTCTGATATTTTTGAAAACGGTGTGGCACAAATCTTTGATTATTTTTCAGCTCTGTATGGCATAAACAGGCTAAAAGGCATAAAGGCTAATGAAGTGTGGGGTAAGGCAATGAGATTATAATGATGAGTTGGAGTACAGTAATTATGAAAGATCATAATTATCCCACGTCGGTTTCCATAATAATTTCTAATGGAAATATCGCTCGGCCACGTCCTAAAAAAAAGAAACACCCTGTCTGGTGTTGTGCATGCGTTCAGAGTAATCCCACGGCGTAGCGTCGACCTTCACCGCTCAGTTTAATTGGTCCATTACTTTTGGGCGAGATGTTAAAAGGTCAACTAGATTTATTTTCTTTTTTTTCCCCCGTTCTTAGTTAATTGCATGGCTGGCGTGTTTTTAGATGTAAACGTAGACATTTTTCATCACTCATAATCACTGACTGGTGCAAATAGGGTCGTAGGGGAGTGTGTGTGCGTGCGTGTGTGTGTGTGTGTGTGCGTGTGTGTGCAGGAGGAGCGAAATCATTTTGCGACCGCGATCGTTTTGCGGTTGACAAAAACGAACGAAAAATAACGTTTGAAAATCGGGACATTCAGGTGAACACCATGAAGCTCTGGCATATCAAGCTGTAGTACTGTCCACTCTGCTTTACGAGGCTGACAGATGGACCCACAGATGACCAGACCCACCGACAGGAGGACAATCACCAAGGGCGGATATAGGCATAGGCATGGGGGGCAATGCCCCCCTAAATGCCCAGTCTGCCCCACCAAACATGATGGCATGCAAAAGAGTGTGAAAATGAAACCAAATGGACCCGCAAGGGTCCATTTGGTTTCATTTTTACATTCTCAAGAGTTACATCTGGTTAACCAACTGTCCCTCATTTAGCCTGGGGACCACCTGGAACCTTCTCAAGGACCACTGGTGGTCCCCGGACCACCTGTTGAAAACCCCTGCTCTATATCAACAGCTTGGAAGAACAACACTGCTATAGCAGCAAAGGAAAAAAAACCCTCTGTCTGTCTGGGATGAGCATTTAAGACTGAATTTACTTTGTAGTAGCTTCCATTAATGGCCGGCTTATTTGGTGAATGCTCTGGCAACACCTGCTGCGTGCGTTGTGGTCCTTTCTGAGTGGAGATTGAAACCAATTAGAAATGCATGACTGACGCCTTCAGTGCGTTTCAGGTTTCAGGGGCGGCTGTGGCTCAGGAGGTAGAGCAGGTCGTCCAATGACCCGTGGGTCGGCGGTTCGAATCCCGGCTCCTCCTGTCTATGTGCCGAAGTGTCCTTGGGCAAGACACTGAACCCCAAGTTGCCTCCAATGAGTTGGTCGGTGTGAGCTGGCCACCATTGGTGTATGAATGTGTGAAGTTTAGGACGCTGGCGTCGACTGTTCGCCGCTCTACTTCCCAATGTATGAATGAATGGACCATTGTAAAGCGCTTTGAGCACTTGGAAAAGCGCTATAAAAATGCAATCCATTATTATAGTTATATTATTATAATCCGCTGTACTACCACCTCCACCATCTGCAGACACTTATACTACTCTTCAGGCTATATATATATATATATATATATATATATATATATATATATATATATATATATATATATATATATATATATATATATATATATATATATATAAAGCACTTTAATGTTCGTCCTGTCCTTACTTGACATGCATAAATTAAGGCAGTTGAAAATAACAAGTTAATGTCATTAATTCATTGAGTTGATTAATCTGATCTGAAACTATAAACGCAATTAACAAAGTAGAGCACGGCTTTATGGAGAAATAATAATAATAATAATAATAATAAAACTAATAATAATAATAATAATAATAAAACTTTATTTCCAGAGCACCTTTCAAAACTGAGTTACAAAGTGCTTTACAAAGTGGACAGTAAAATGAGAAACTCCAACACGTCATGGGACATTTAGAGCAACACAAAACAAAAAACAATTAATCTACAACATTCAAATTGAGGAGAAATTATAAGATGAATACAGTTATACAGTAGCTGTGTATAACTGTAACCAGAGCCATAGAATATAGCTGGAGGGATCTACAAGCATTAGCGGCTTGTAAATCTCAAATATTAAATATTCAAATAATGATAATAATAAACAGATCTTTATTTCGCCGATTATTCTTTTTCATGTTTAAAGCCTGTACAGGAAAGCATGACATATTTCATGATTAAATTCATTTTGAAGCAGTGATTAATCAGATTTTGATCATTCAACAGTCTTAGTACCAATGTAACATGTCCTAGTAAACAAAATATTCCATATGATGTGTGATATATATATATAGTTGTGATATCATCAGCCGTATTTATATTACCTTGAAGTTTGCCTCCCGTTAACACACGCACGCATGCACACCATCAAAGGAAAATACCCCCCCGTGGTGTCACATCAGAGCATGTATCATTCTCAGCGTTTACGCCGTGCACACAGGCGCTTGATCACTTGTGAAGAATACGGGAGTGATTTGGTTGAAGGACGATTCATCTGACCATATAACGCAGGGGTTTTCAACCTTCTTGACACCAGGGACCCCCACTTATTCAGCATTTGAGCCACGGACCACCGTTCGACGACATTTTAGCCACAAAGACCTAAAACTAAACAATTCTTTTGGTTTTGTTGACAATTCCAGGCTGGATTTGGGAAACAAAACAGTGTAGACTTCTTAATTAAATAGTGCTAATTCAGATGATGAATATTTTAACTCTTGAGAGTGTGAAATTGAAACCAAATGGACCCTTGCGGGTCCATTTGGTTTCATTTTTACACTCTCAAGAGTTACATCTGGTTAACCAACTTTCCATCATTCAGCCTGGGGACCACCTGGAACCCTCTCAGGGACCACTGGTGGTCCCCGGACCACCTGTTGAAAACCACTGATATAACGGACCTAGGCCCCCCAAAAAAGTTATAACACTAGGCATCGAAGTGTTTTTGACGATTTGTTTTTAGTTTGTATGGAATCGTTTTTCAACCAAATGTTCACTTAGCAGACTAATACAAAAATCTGTCCAGTGAGACGGCAGCCATGCTTTCAGAAAAGTGGGAGTCTGTGGGAGTCTGGGAAAAAGGAACAGGTTGAGAATTGAGAAAGGTTACATCCAGGCCTGGTTTTCTGCCACACGTCTGTGCATCGTATTTTTTTTTCTCTCTCGTTCATTAGGCATTGCAAACACACCGGCAGACAGCGCCTCCAGGCTTGAAGATCCCTGAGCTGGTGGCCAAGTTTGGTACTGCAGGCGGGTGGAATTCATGCACGAACGCCCCGAGAGCACGCACGCTAGTTTGCTTTGTGCACGCGGACAGGGCAGTTTGTTTTTAAGTTGTTTTCTGAATAAACCAGCGGTCCTCACGTCATATACTACCTCTCAAAACACAACGGATGTATTATATGACAGATAATAAGCTCAATGGAAACCCAAGCTTGTTTTTTAATGCTTTTAATGCTTTTTTTAATGTTTTTTTTCCTTTGCTCGTGCGCGACGGCGCTCGTTCATGGTTCCCATAATCCCTTGCTTCGAGCGCGTTCATGGAGAAATACTTCCGCATTTGACCACCAGATTTTGGTGGTCAAATGCGGAAATAGGCGCACTTCCGGCGGTCTTCCGGGTGCTTCAAAGCGACAATGAGCAACTTGTATTGAAATGAACGGCAAGGGGGCGGGGCTGTCGCTCGAGTCCGTTCTCTATTATTTTATTACTCTATGATTGCAAATGGTCTGTCTGGGTTGACAACTTTTACAGGCAAAAAGAAAAAGAGCAGAAGAGCAGCGGTCAGAAGTGTTGGGTATATGAGTTGTGCCAGTGAATCCAACCCTTAATTCTCTTGGCGCCGTCCACGCGGGGCTCGTGGACATCCCGTTAGAACCCCTCCGCCGGTCACGCGGACGGCTCGTATCACGACGAGATGTAGATTTCATTCTTTAATCCAACTATTAGTCCGTGCGCATCGTCTGATGATCATCCCGTTGCTGACTTTCATTTGGGACAGAATTGGGGACAACTTTTTTTTTCCCCCGTCCCATTGACGTCCATTCAATCCAATGCATTCAAACGGCTCTCCTCCGGTTTGCCCCCTCAATGTCGCTGGCGCATGGGTTAAGCAGCCAGGGCTACACAGCACTTCCTGACTTGTGAGCCGGATGTTTTGGGGCAGATCGCCAGATGATCGATTAGGCAAGACAACAGACACAGCATAACAGAAACAGCACATCCTGTTTAGGAGATCTGAGCTTCAAAATAAGGGCTTTTTTTACCGATCGAACTGGTTTGAGCCGCGGCAGTGGAAAGAAAACAAAGAAAATCCGATCGCGCTCAATGAGTCTAACCCTTAATGTTCTGCATCTCTGTCTGCCACTGTTTCCATTGTTGTCCTCTGTATAATATCGGAATTGGCAGATATGAATCGATAATGAAACGGAGATCCAGAAACCAAAGACTCCGCAGAAGGTTCTGGTCAGACTCTGTCAGTGGACCCAAATGAGTCCCCTCACCCAGGAGGGGCCAAATCCATTTGCGACCGCGACTGCCGTCGTGATGGTTTTATAAACAGCAAACGTTTTTGCAAAACGGTCGCAACGGTTTGCATAGGATTAGGGTTAGGTTTTACTGAAGTTGTGTTGTTTAGGGGTTAGGGTTAGTTTGTTTAGGCATTGGTTTTACTGAGGTTATGTTTAGGTTTGTGGTATAAGACTTCAGTGTTTTGTATCTTACAACATTATGTATGAGTACAATACAGAGAATGTTTGCATTCGCCATCTTTGTTGAAGAAGAGTCTATCTATGTCTGAGATAACTAATCTTACTTATCTTTCATAGTGGTTTAAGCCCTGTGGAAATGTTGTATTAAGTTTTAAAATCCATTGTTTTTCTGCAAACTTCCTCTCCCCCTCTGTCCACGTTTGATTGCATTCTAGTCCACATACTTCCATTGCCCCAATTCCATGTCCAATAAAATGCTGTACTATTAGCGACATCTCCTTGGCATTTTTATGTTATGTATCTATGCTGGTTAAGTCTGTCTGCTATAGTGTTTCTGGTTTCCCCTACATATTGTAGATTACATTTGTTACATGTGATTAGATAGATACAGTTTTTTTGTGGTAGCTGTTATGTTTTGCTTTATCCCTATCATGATGTTTGTTGATCTATTTTTCACTAGTAATTTGGGTTTAAAGTAATCCGGTCTTTTAGGGAGGTTTCTGTCTGTTCTTTTAAGTTTGCTCTGGACCAGGTAGGTAGAGTTAGGGTTAGGCTTAGTAGGGAAAACGGTTGCAGCTTGTAATGCAAAACTGTTGCGACTAATATGCAAAACGGTCACGACTTTTATGCAAAGCGTCGCAAATGGATGATGCTTTCTGTCCCCCACCTGCACAATTTCCAATTTCCCAGCCATGACCATGTCTAGCCCCACACCTGCCAATTGATTATGTAACCAGTCCACTTTTCACACCAGTCAACCCCACACCTGTCAATTGATTATCTAGACCAGGGGTTTTCAACCTTTTTCATCTCAGGGCCCACCATTTATTCAGGATTTGAGCCACGGACCACCATTTGAGGACATTTTAGCCCTACAGACCCCAAATCTAAAGATTTATTTCGCTTTTGTCCACAATTCCAGGCCGGATTTGGAAAACAAAACAAGCAAAACATACATTCCAAAATGGCTAATTCAGATGATGAATATTTTAACTTAACTTTAACTTTTAACTTAAAAATGAACTTAACTTTAACTTTTAACTTAAAAATGAAACCAAATGGACCCGCCAGGGTCCATTTGGTTTCATTTTTACGTTCTCAAGAGTGACATCTGGTTAACCAACTTAGCTGGGGACCACCTGGAACCCTCTCAGGGACCACTGGTGGTCCCCAGACCACCTGTTGAAAACCCCTGATCTAGAGAGTCCGTCCACTTTTCACACCAGTCAACCCCACGCCTGCCAATTGATTATCTAACCAGTCCACCTCAGTCCACTCAGTTCAGACAGACAGACACATTATGGGCACAAAAGGGACACAGACAAAGATAGTTAAAACGGGTGTTATGACTTCAAGTTGACAACGGGTATTAGAAGGTTCCC
This sequence comes from Benthosema pterotum, assembly GCA_039105355.1. Lineage (NCBI taxonomy): Eukaryota > Metazoa > Chordata > Actinopteri > Myctophiformes > Myctophidae > Benthosema > Benthosema pterotum. The sequence continues at coordinate 3,799,539 of CM076976.1, read as the reverse complement.
AAGTTGCATCATTCTCAAGTAGTCGGACACGTTCGTACGGTTCTCGAGTCAAATGGAAACAGACAGCAGACAATGCGTTCGGACGGCAGACAGCCCAGCAGCTGTCAGGCGTGATGATGCATACGGAATGACCGTGACAAGTGCTGTATTGGCATCTTGATTTGATCCAATGGACTCGCTGCGGCGAAGTGAAGATGGGATAACTCCGGGTGTGAAATCAAAACAGGCGGAGGCCGGCTTCCGGCGAAAATGATCCAGGAATCATCGGGGTTTCTTTTCCCCTTATTTCCCCTCCCTGAGTTTTACACGGTGTGTCTGCCAAGACTCTCTTTGTCATCTTGCCCAAGGACACTTCTATTTCCTAGAAGTAATGAAGTACAGTACTTGGCAGATATTCTTCATGCAGTGCCTGAGGGCGTTTTGGTGAGACGCTCTTGCAACTAGAGTGGTACGCTGAAGAAGAAAAAAAAAAACTTCCTCTTGAACTTTAAGCCGTTTTTGGTGGTGACGCGTTTTGGTGTTCTTAGTGTTATTAGCATTATTAGCATTACTTAGCATTATTAGCATTGTTAACAATACTTAGCATTAGCATCACTTAGCATCATTAGCATTGTTAACAATACTTAGCATTAGCATTACTTAGCATCATTACCATTAGTAGCATTATTAGCATTACTTTAGTTATTGAAAAAAGTCCTGAAAAAAGTCCTGCAAGCTCATAGCGTGCCACTCCGTGGCACGCTATGAGCTTGTAGGTCTTTTTTATTTTTTTAAAAATGGTGAAAATGTGGCCCAAATCTTTGAATCATTTCTCAGTTCAGAATGGCTTAAATAAATTAAATTCTACAAGTTGAGCTGGATACTTTACTTTGTGGTTACAAACACAATTATAGTAAGTTTAATTTGTATAATGGAATGTATATTCTCTTAAGTCAAACACTTATCGCCAAGATTTATTGCGAAGATAATGTTAAATTAAGTGATGCAGATAGCTCCGCTCCTGTGATACTACAGATTAATGTGTGGTGTTATTGGTAAAATGTTAAATGGTTTATATAGCGCCTTCATCCAAGGCGGTTTGCATCCATGCTTTCATTCACCCATTCATACACCAGAGCATTAACTAAATATTTGACTAGTCGATTATTCGACTGGCAAAACACTATTCGACTATTAATTCACTATTCGTTATTTGGTAATAATCATTTTTGATATATATTTTTCAATTTTCTGCAGCAGGCATTGTGGATGTGTGCTGTGGTGTTGGTAGTAATTGTAGGTTGATTGCTCATTTTTCATGTCATAATGTAACTGAGTTACAGTAGTGTAATAGGCATGTATTTTTTCAACGGGAAGTCCACAATCACACATGTTATTGGCTAAAAAACAAATATATATATATCACTATAGACTTGTCGACAATTATTCAACTACCAAAGTATTCCATCCGACTAGCAAAAAACGTGTTTGGTTAATGCCTTATCATACACCGATGCTGGTGGAAACCATGTAAGGCACCAACCAACACACAGCAGGCAATCGACAGCTGTTTGTAGGACAATCAATAAATAAGGAGATGAATTGAAGTGGTGCCGTTCCACGGACATCTCCAATGGGAACATCTCCAATGCGCACAGACGCACGTGGCTCTGCCTTCTCGTATAAGTTAGCGGGTGCTTTGAAATCCCGTTATCTAGTTCCCAAATCTATTTGACGAAATTAGCAACTTAAGGGACTGCGCGACAAACACGCCTATGACCACACCTCCAGTCACAAATAAAGGTGTCGGCATAAAGAATAGTGGCTAAGGGAAGAGGAAAGGTGACGAAAATACCAATAGGGGAATTCGTTGGGGGTTTCGGGTAACGTTAGGGATAAGGCGGGGAGCGAAAATGGAGCCATATATGTGCACTGACTCGACCCACTGAGCGCGGTTTTACAGAGACATGTAGCTGTGTGTCTCCCTGTAACCAGAGCCATAGAGCAGGGGTTTTCAACCTTTTTGACTCCAGGGACCACCATTTATTCAGCATTTGAGCCACGGACCACCATTTGATTACATTTTCACACAAACAACCTAAAATTAAAGAATTATTTTGGTTTTGTCCACAATTGCAGGCTATATTTTGCCAACAAAACAGTGTAAACTTTTTATTTAAGCGGTGCTAATTCAGATGATGAATATTTTAACTCTTGAGAGTGTAAAAATGAAACCAAATGGACCCGCAAGGGTCCATTTGGTTTCATTTTTACATTCTTAAGAGTTACATCTGGTTAACCAACTTTCCATCATTTAGCCTGGGGACCACCTGGAACCTTCTCAAGGACCACTGGTGGTCCCCGGACCACCTGTTGATAACCCCTGCCATAGAGTATAGCTTCAGAGATCTACAGTGGTGAGCTCTTGAGATTGTCACTGTTATCACTTGGCTGCTCCTGTAGCACCAGGGTGGTACCACTTCACTGGAGCGGTAACACTTTACACTGTTATCACTTGGCTGCTCCTGTAGCACCAGGGTGGCACCACTTCACTGGAGCGGTAACAGTTTACACACTTAATTTATGTGTGTCAATGGTTGTAGTGTGGCAGAGCAACCACAGTGTGGCGCATGTGAGTCTCATGAACTCACTTGGCACCACATTGTGGTCATTCTGCCACAATACTATCTACATATAACACTGTCATTCTCAAAATGTTGTTTTTTTTATCTGACACTGCCAAAAATACAATTAATCAGGAGCTAATTTAAATTTCACTGGCCGGACCTCTATCTACCCTTCCCCCAAAAGACAGGTTTACCTCAAGAAGGTAAACTGTACTTCACCTTTTATATATATATATATATATATATATATATATATATATATATATATATATATATATATATATATATATATATATATATATATATATATATATATATATTTCATAGTATAATGATGAAAATGGGAGGAATTCTCCTTTAATAAATAACAAAGGCAGCTCATCTCACCTTGTCACACGTATCTTTCAGTAAATATTTAATTCAAAGAATATTATCTGAAGGCTACGCATGTCCAGACTGATTGGCTCAATAGCCAAGACAACCTTGAGTTCATGCGAAGGTTTGAGACAGTGGTGGAGAGTTGCTCCAAGCTAAATCACTTCAAAGCCCTGATAGAGCTAAATAATTCAAAAAGCAAAAGAGCCCGCATATAACAAAGAGAGACAATGACCCAATGGAAACGACAGAAAACCTTGTCTTTTTTGAAGAAGTGTTGTGCTTTTTTTTTTGTATTGATTCCAGGATGGTTTGCGAGAATAAGAAGAAGAATTTGGAGACACATGGAAAACAAAAGAAATGCAATTTGTGACTTGAAGTACTACAAAAGGGAAGAGTCAGACATTCAGTGGGAAGCACAATGTACTTTTTCTCGAGGTTCCATGCAGCTCTTCAGAAGAAACTATTCACGGAGCCTTGACAGCCCTCTACAGACTTTCAGGTGGGGAGAAACTAAACTTTTGATTTTTTTTTTGTTCTCCGCAAGAGCAGAGGAAATATTTTGTTTTACTGAAGCATCTATTAAAAAAAATACAAAGATACCACTAGCGGTGCATCTTCCACAGTGTGTCAGGGAAAAAGGTAGGGTAATCTGAGACGGGGAAAAAAAGGTGTTTTTGTTTTTCTCCCCGTATGTTTTTGCATCTGGGGGAATGTTCAGGGGCGTTTTTGCCATTAGGCAGACTAGGCAGTTGTCTAGGGTGCCATGGGGGCGGGGGGACTCCAGGGACCACCATTTATTCAGCATTTGAGCCACGGACCACCATGTGATTACATTTTCACACCAAAGACCTAAAATGAAAGATTTCTTCTGATTTTGTCCACAAATCCAGGCTGTATTTTGCCAACAAAACAGTGTAAACTTCTTAATTAAGTGGTGCTAATTCAGATGATGAATATTTTAACTCTTGAGAGTGTAAAAATGAAACCAAATCTGGTTAACCAACTTTCCATTATTTAGCCTGGGGACCACCTGGAATCTTCTCAAGGACCACTGGTGGTCCTCGGACCACCTGTTGAAAACTCCTGCTGTAAAAGGATCCCAGGCTAATAAGTCCGATAAATTCATTATGCTTGTATTCTATAACTAGAATTGAACATTTAAAAACACACATACTGTAATATGTTCTTTAGTTTTAAAATAGTTCATTATCTTATCCCTTGGGGGACGCCATTCTACTGTGCCTGTCATAAGTATGACGTATGACATCACAGGAGATTTTCCCAGGAGGCCCCTCATGCCAAATGGACCCGTAAGGGTTTGTTTTTGCATCTGGGGAAATGTTTGTACCACCTCAAACCAACTCAAGTCATTACAATTTACAATGTTGGTATTTAGCAGATGCTCTTGTTCCAGAGCAACTTACAATAAAATACACATACAGATTGGCTGAATTTACAGAGTACAATTCACAATTTACAATGTAATCACTAAAACATGGAAATGCATCCTATAGGTGACTGCTATGTAAGTCTACTTGATATGCTACCTAAACTACCAAAATTGGTACTGCAAGTGCTATGGGTCGAAATGCACTGCAAGTGTTATGGGCTGCAGATGGTTTCTGAAGAGGTGTGCTTTCAGTCTGATTGCAATGATTGCAATGACAACACACAAGGTTTTGGGACAATCACTTCATTTGTAAAAGGAAAAACAAAACAAGTAGTGTTGTATCCTGCTGTTTTTTCCCCTTCTTTTTCTTACCAATACGATATTGTGTGATAATATTGTGTCTGTTGTCAGGATCGGCGTGATCGTCTTTACATGAATCATTTTCGAAAAATCTATGGAGAATATGAATGGGGAAATTACTTCTGGGCCGTGGGGAACATCATGAAAGAGGCAGGACTGCTCAGCTCATTAAAAGGAACCCTGGCTAATGAGACAATTGTGGATAAATACATTATACTTGCCCGCTAGAACATTTAACACACAGAAAATGTTCTTTAGTTTAAAAATAGTTCATATTTTTCTCCCAAGCCATTTTACTGCGCCCGCCATAGGTATGACGTCACAGGGAGATCGCTCCGTAGTAGTAGAACTAATGGAATGCATCAAACAACATACAGTATTTTGTCCACCGAGTTCACCACGTTCATTTTATAGTCATTTATTTAACCAGTGGGGGTTGCCATTTACGTTAGAAACAGAGCAGTGTATATACGTCAATGTTTTACGTTGCGATGCTGGATAATCATGGAACGTTCCATAGCTGGACTATACTACAGGACATCCCACAGGCACAGTAAAATAGTGCCCCCCATAGGATAAAAATATGAACTATTCGAAAACTAAAGAACATGTGTGTTTTAAATGTTCAAGTATAGTTATAGAGGGCAAGTATACATATATGTACAGTATGTATCCATATTTGTCTCATTTGCCAGGGTTCCTTTTAATGTGCAGCTGGACAAGTTAGACCAGTGGATGAGAACGACCAAGAACGAGTTACTTTCCTTTACTCACTTTACGGCAGTGGTCTCAAACTGCCGGCCCGCGGGCCATTTCCGGCCCCCGAGATGATATTTTGTGGCCCCCACCTTAATATGAACGTTTAATATTAATGTGGCCCGCGACGGCCGCGAGTTCCCCCGTCAAATGCAACCAAAAGCATTTGCGGGAGAACAGTCTGTTACTATTGACTGTTGATTGCTGAGATCCTGTTTAAAGCCCGCCTACTGGCTTTGCCATTTACACAGAATAGCAAAGAGGAACCGGATATCCCCCCGTGCAGTTTAGTTCATTCTGATTTGTCGCTGAACTGTCAATCTGACGAAATGCAATGACGCCATTGGCTGCAGTACGGGCGAGATCCTGTCATGGCGTCTCTCTATCCACCGCTCCTTGTTTACAAACACACATAGGGAAAAGAAAACTTTGCCTTTTTACCAAGGACTGCGTTCGGTTTGATAAATAATGACAGCGGAGCCGTTTTCTATAGCCCGATACGGGCGGATGCATGGCTTATAGAGCAGCACGCTGAGCTAAGGTAAGTAACCTAAAACGAGCTGTTGTGTCCCCCTTGCCCGTAGTGAATGGTGTTGTCGTTGTTCCAGGGCAGGCTTACATCTGCACTGGATAGAATCATAGCCATCTAGTAGAAAAGTGGCGACATTGTGGGGTCAGAAACCGAACGTGCTGAATAGTATTTTCAAAGCCCCATTGCACGACCACTGCAGACAGCATTGCCAGCAAAGATGAGACGTTGCGCAACTGGGATATAGTTTTCAAAGAGGCTAGCGCAAATAAATAAATGCCTATTTAGGCACGTGTAAAACATGACAACTATTGGGAAACCAATGCTGCTAGTTGGGCCTAAGTGGCGATTCTGATGGTCTACTCTAGCGTCATGTTTGCAAGACTAGTTTCTCAGTGACACTGACAAACTATATTTTTGATTTTATTTATTTTATGGCGCTGCTTTGTAGTGGCTGTATAAGTTCAAAATTGCTGTAGTTGGCTTTGTTAGGAGGAATATAAATTGATAGCTAAAGTAAACATTTTGTTACTGCTTCCTTATTGGTTGTAATTCATGCCATCACAATCAAATCAGAGCCACTTTGTTGATGGGTTGGCTGGTCCAGTTATTTTGTATTGTTTGTAGGTTCTATTGTCCAGTAAATAGTTCATTTAATATTGTTCAATTATAGTTATTATCATCATAATCCTATTATGTGCTACTGAATGAAACAGATAGCACAGTGGTATCAAAAGGAAGGAAGGAATAGAAATAGAAAGGAATAGAAATATTATTATAGAAATGTTATTTTTGTTTTTTGTGCGACACAACACCAACACAGTCTTTATCCCACATTGGTGAGACTGAAATTCTGAATATACTTAAATTTAAGTGAAATAAAGGCGAAAATAGGCTTGAAATGGCAAAAAAACGCTTGTCCATGTGACGCGCTGTGACTGCGGCCCGGCCTCAACCAGGCTCTGCTTCTAGTGGCCCCTAGGCAAATTGAGTTTGAGACCCCTGCTTTACGGGGTGATTTACAGGAAGTCCAGACAGGTCAAATAAATCCAAAAAGTGGAGCAGGCTGTCCAAACGGTCTAGCCTAGCGTTCAGGGACACGCAGGTTGCAACAAGGTCAAACATGCAGACAAAGCAGCGGGCAGAACCTGAACCCGAGATGGTTCTGCAAACCACAACACACACACACACACACACACACACACACACACACACAGCTGTGAGGCTACGGAGCCAATTAAAGACAGGATATAATAGAGGGGGAGTTGACGAGGGAACGAGCAGCAGGTGTGTGGAACATTGAGCTCTAGGAGAACTAGTGCACAACAACATACTGTACTCCCCCGGATGTACACTACGTCCTCCTCCTGGGTTTGGTCCAATGGACCGGTTTAATAAGGAGAGGACAACAACAACAGCAACAACAACAGCAACAACAACAATAATAAATAAAAATGCATTTAAAAGGCATTAAAAAGGCATTTTCTCTGTCCAGCAATTCCATCTGGCAGATTTCGTCACACTGGGAGCCAAGCTGGAGCTAAAGATTTGATGGAGGAATAGTGAATAGTTCTGATAACTTCTTTTACTTTTTAAATATTTTATCCCACGATTTTGTAACCCATTTTTTTCACCCAGTGCCAATTCCTAATGTGATCCTGGGCTCTACACACCCTCCACCAACCTGGGGAGGCAGCGGACTGGCCTCATGCTTCCTTCAATGCATGAGGAGTCCAAGCTGCCGTCTTTTCACCTGACAGGGGGGAGTTTCCCTGGTTGGACGTAGCGCGTGGAAGGAACACGTTATTCCAACCAGTTCCTGTCCCCTCCATCAGGCGCCCCGGCTGGCCAGGGGGAGGCAGTTTAGAGTCCAGGATTACTGCATGTTTTTGTGAGGGTATCCTAGGGGACATGGGGAGAACATGCAAACTCCACACAGAAAGGCCCTTTCGTCAACCCCGCCTCGGGTATGGGCACTGATGACGCAGAGGAGCAGACACGCTGCCAGCACCCACAGCAGCACCCCTAGCGGGAATCGAACCCAGGACCTTCTAGCTGTGAGGCGACAGCACTAACCACTGTTCCACCGTGCCCCCGCATAGTTCTGATAACTTCTGAATAATTCTTGCAACTTAAAACAAGTGGTTGAGCATCAGTTTTCCCATATCTGTGTGTCTGTGTGTGTGTGTCTGTCTGTCTGTCTGTTTGTCTGTGTGCGTGTCTGTGTGTGCGTGGGCGATTGTGTGTCACATTGGAAAGGAGCAACACAAGAGCAGAGTAAACTAGAATGCTGTCTGGCCCTAAACAGAGAATACGCCACGGCAAAATACCTGAGCACTATGCGGCGAACCCAAAACAAAGAAAGAAATGCTAACTAGCTATAGACTCAGGTCCGCCTCAAAAAGGCGGACCTTTATCCCCAGAGAACACAGATAATGCTCCCACTGCACACAATATGAAGTGGAAACTGAGCTACACTCCTTAACCATCTGTCCACTGCACCAAGACATCAGAGACACATACTGTCCACTGTACCAAGACATCAGAGACACATACTGTCCACTGTACCAAGACATCAGAGACACATACTGTCCACTGTGCCAAGACACCAGAGACATACTGTCCACTGTACCAAGACATCAGAGACACATACTGTCCACTGTACCAAGACATCAGGGACACATACGGTACCTCCCACAGATTACAATCACACACAGTGATTTCGAAAACCATGACTGACGACAAAGAAAAACTCATCCCATATCTGCTGGGCGAAGTATCAGCAAGAGATCTGCTGTGATGAGAGAAGGATATCAAATGGAACACAATCAGCCTAAAGAAGAATCACACTGTATTCTTGTATCGAGATCGTGACCTTGGTACATAGAATAGATGGATTTATTCAAGATTCTGACTTCAAGTGTACATCGTTTTTGTCTTGAACCCATTTGAATTGAAATCGAAGTGGAAAATTGAGTGCGTGTGCGTAGGAGAGTGAGAGAAAGACGTAATTTGGAGTCTGTGCGTGCATGGCTTCTGTCTACCTGTGTCGGTGACTTTGCATGGTGTGGGTTTTTTCCCTGCACGCCTGTATAAACCCAATCACTCATTCTGCCAGGGACGTCGCTCCTCAGAGCTAATAGTCATTAGATAGGGCAGGGTATAAAATTAATAGTGAAATTGAATGTCTGCCAAGTCAGGCAAGTCATGTTGGAGCCTCCTCCCATGCAGAATTCATTACTTGCGAAATGTGTCACTGCGTTATTACAATGGCAAGGAAGTGTAAACAAGACAGCAGCCACTGCTAACCAAAATACATCCCATTAGCATATAGCGCTGGGGCTGCATGGCGACGCGCTGTCTGCTATTCCTTCAGTGCTAAGTGACAGTATAGTGGAGGCCCCAGGCAGGCAGACGGCATGGAGAGAGAAGAAGTCTGCAATATGGCAATGTAGATGTGCTGCAAATGTAGATGTACTACTGCTGTGTAGATGTACTCCATTACAAGTAGAGGTGTACCATACAATTGTGTTACCTTTAAAAAACATGTACCTTAAAAGTACTAAAAGTAAAAGTAAATGTTCTCATACTGCATAACACTGGTGCTCGATTAAACAAAAACATTTTTAATTAAATACATAATATGCCTTTCTTTGAGTGGAATGTGGATTTTTTTTATTTTGTTTTCTGGGCTTAATACAATTATAAACGTAGTTACGCTGCTGTCCACTTCCAAACATATATTAACCATCGCACCGACAATTGTGTCCTGTGACAGTTTGTCTAGCATTCTCACAGTAATGTCTATGACATCTATTCTACGGCGTCTAGCCATGACGCTCAAGCTGTAATATGTGATATATTTTATTTCTTGAGTAACTACTTATACCGTTTTATACCTTACTTTACTAAGTACTGGGAAGAGTAATATCATTATGGTAATACTCAACATTAGCATAATACTCAACACTGGCTGCTACACACAAGCCTTTGAGCAATGCTACGTCTGTCTCTGTCTCTTTACAGCAGACACAAGCACGCCGTCAAAGCAAACACACAGTTGTACATTGACTGAAATCGTTTTGATGTTTTGTGATATAGCCTTTCTATAGGCTATCACTAGTTCTTATCATCCATAAGGGTTTGACTTTTCTACATCCCCTTTTATTGAAGTGGCTTTATTTTATTGTTTATCATCCCATTATGTGCTGTGCAAAGCACTTTTCTGTATAACCTCAATTTTCCGGGAAGATGGCTCTATACAATGTGCTTTTTTTTTTTACATCCATTATCATTCTCGTCTCGTCTACAGTATTTGGTCTCTGCATTGAATCCACTTTTGTCGAAACCCTTTCAGTGTTTTCGGCATTGTGTTATACTTTAGCTATTGGAGAATAGAAGATCTACAAGTTCTTAAAGCCTGTAGATCAAACACCAGTCTTTAATCGCATTTTACAATCTGAACACCAAATGTGCGGAACGCAGCAGCGAATCAGGCTGAAACCCAGGCTAGTAGTCACTGGGGCGGATCTAGGCGTGGGCATTGGGCGGGGGCAATGACCCCCTAAATGCCGAGACTGCCCCACCAAACATGATGGCATGCAAAACAACCCAAGATATTTCGAATTAAAGTGCTTATATTTAAAATGATTTGAAACACTACTACTGCTACTAACTAACTACAGTCGTGGCACCACTAAACCAACAGCATTTCATCATTGAAAACAGAAAACTCTCTGAGTCAGACCTTTAGCTTCATGCATGCTGCGTGTCTGTTGAAACTAAAACAGCAACTGATGTTATTATTGATGCTTTACTTGACTAATGAAAGATGGTATGGGGGCGACTTTATCCACCCCCATACCATTTTCTCCCCCCCCCCCCCCCCCCCCCCCCCCCCCAATGTTACATCCCCCCTGCTAGTAGTAGAAATTCGTAGAATCAGCTCTCTGGTCTAAAACGGGTAAACTTGGGGGGGGAAACTAAACGGGTTTGTTGATTTCCCTGCATGGCTGAGGCTGATCCATCACACTCCTGGCTGTAGCATCACTGTAACACTAGCAGCTTTTCTCCACGGCCCATTTGTGTTGACTGGAGAGACAGATTCTTCAATATAGAGCCTAGATACACTCACTACCTCTCAGTTTAAAAATAAGTAATTGCTTGCCGTTCGAAAATAGCTTCTGGCGAGAGCCTGATCATCCCTCAGCCAAGAACATTAGAGGAAACAAGGATGCAAAGAAGTGGCATTAACAAAAATAATAATAATATGTTAATTGAGATATGCTGAGAAGAGCTCCCACCCACAGCGGGATGTCAAAAATAAATACAAGCAAATCAATTATGGATTTACAGTAGACACATGTCTGTGGAGTTTCAGGGAATCCATGTATAAAATACTGTCCTAATTTCTACATGCATTAAATCTTCATTAAAAACACAGCAATGTCTATATAGCCTGCTTTTTTTTCTATGAACATTTAAACAGGGGCCAGGAGGGTGACCCCAATTATCGGTTAATCCGTTCTCTCGTTGTGCTAATTAGCTAAAACAACGGAATGCTCAGCCGAGGTTCTCCCGAGGCCCGACGCGAGGATGGTTTCCTCTTCCCTTTGAAGATGGTCGCTTTAAAAGCCAATCGAACGCATTTCAAGGCTTACAAAAAAAACAAAAAAAAAACAATAGATGTATATCACAGTCGTCAGTGCCGGACATACTGCTCTTTCATCATAGCATCTCTTCATCTTTGCTGGACACCAACTCCCTGAGCACACACACACACGCACACGCACACGCACACGCACACACACACACACACACACACACACACACACACACACACACACACACACACACACACACACACACACACACACACACAAAGGCCTCAGAGACCAGATCCTGACTATTTGGCCAGTCCTGTGCATCTGCTAACACAGTGATTTTCACTCCAAGGTCCATTATCTGTTTGGCATTTGAGCCACAGGCCAGCATTATGATGACATTTAGGCCTCTCACACGGCCAGAACTATGTTGTTGTCACTGGATTACTGGATACGATATGGTCTGCAATTCCATGCTGCATTGATGTTGGTCTACCATAGCAGAGAGATAATGTCCATTAAAGCAGGGGGTTTCAACCTTTTTCATCCCAGGGCCCACCATTTATTCAGCACTTGAGCCACGGACCACCATTTAAGGACATTTTAGCCCCAAACACCCCCAAAGATTTCTACTAATCTTCTACATTCTCTAGTTGTGTAGACTTGGGCTAATTCAGATGATTAATATTTTAACTCTTGAGAGTGTAAAAAAAATACGTTACATCTGGTTAACCAACTTAGCTGGGGACCACCTGGAACCCTCTCAGGGAGCACTGGTGGTCCCCGGACCATCTGTTGAAAACCCCTGCATTAAAGGATGGAATGCCATGATTTTTTTCTCCCACCCTAAAACGTGATCATCAGGTATTATTGAGCGGTGTTTAACCACTCCATTATGTAGCAATGTGTGTATGTATGTTCAGTATATATGTATTGGATTAAAATAGGGAATGTTTAAAAAAGCCAAAGATCATGTATGTACAGTATGTAGGCCTGGCAAAGGAAAAATTGTCCCGGTGGGAAAATATGTGCCAATCCGCCCCTGCTTGCATGCAAGCATGCATGCAATGAAAATTACATTGAAAATTCCATGATTTCCCATGCTTGGGCTTAATGTTTGGACCCCACAAGTACGGTAGGATTATAAAATGAGGAAAGAGGCCTCACTGCTCGCAGCCACTGTGCAAAAACAGTATTCATTGGAAAAACAACCAATGTTTTTGTCCAGATATTGTGACGCTTATTCAGGTCCACAACAACAATCGCACATGCGGTACAGAGAGAGAGCAAAAAGTGAATTGGAAGAACCGTCTTCAAGCAGGGTGCCCTACAAGACCTAACGGATCCTGCATTGACAATGTTATTTTGTTTGCTTGATATTCTCTGAAAACTCAATAGGACTTTGAAATTGCCTTGTTGTCGATATGTACAATACAATACAACCAAGGTTTAGTACAAAACACATAAAATATATACTGCGCATTACAAAATCCACGATGTGCAATCCTATTAACACACATCAAAAATGTACAATTTGGAAACTTCACTTTGCTACATTCACACTTTGCTAAATTCACACAGGGAGCAATATATCTATAAAATAGAAATCTCTCTCTCTCTCTCTCTCTCTCTCTCTCTCTCTCTCTCTCTCTCTCTCTCTCTCTCTCTCTCTCTCTCCCGCACACGCACACGCACACGCACACACACACACACACACACACACACACACACACACACACACACACACAATCTCTCTCTCTTTCTCTCTCTCACGTAGACACACAGACACTGAACTCGTACGGTAGATCTTGGCTCAAACATATTCTTTTTCGCTCCTATGCCACCAAAATGTGGAACGCCCTACCAACAGTCATTAAAACATGCAAATCCCTTGACTCCTTCAAAACCACTCTCAAAGGGCACCTACGGATGGCTGCAATTCGAAGCTGGCCTCTGTAAAAATATGATTTCCCCCACCCTCCTCCCCTTTCCCCTCCTTGTAAATTTCTCATTTTCCCACTATCCTATACTATAGGATCTGTCGCTTAATTCTGACTTGTGATGGTTCTACGTCTTTTAATTGTTTGATTAGATGAACGGGGTGGGTGCCATTGTAAACAATTCACAGTCATCCGTCTTGTATTGAGTTGTGCTTGAATTGTACTGTAAATCTACAAGCTGATCACTCAATGGTAGGCCTATAACTATGTGAAAAATGAGGCAGCGTATATACTAGGCAGACCCTCGAGTTTATGATGAATCTTCTGTGTCTGACACGAATGCACGCATACAGCGATGCTATTCATGGAAATCGTTCCATTGTCCATGTATTATCCACATTCTCACGCCATCAAAACGTGCTCACATTCGTCAGGGGGGGTATACACCGCAGACCAATTAAAAAAATCTCCCGCTGACAAAGAGAAGGCTGCTTATACACACTATTCCACGCAGGCTTCACTTCAGCCTCGAAACCACACAATGTGGTACTAATTAACGGACAGCTAGCATTACAAATAGACAATCATCTCGTTCCTACAAAGCACGGCAGCGTACCAGAGGCTTTCAGATGTCGATTAGAGTCGATATGCTTAGATTTGTCTCCATCAAAGATATCTAAAGTGGAGGGGGCAAAAAGAAGGGGGCCACTAACGGACCCCTGGGGGACTCCGCTCCGCCAGTCAACAAAGTAGGTTATACACCTGTTGAAACCACTGAAACTTGAAACGTGACGGTTTTCCTTACACCGGTAGTTCCAAACATAAGCGATTTCAGACTCTTTCAGCAGGGGGAGGGGGGGGGGGGGGGATGATCTGTAACTCTTGAGAGTGTAAAATGAAACCAAATGGACCTGTACACTCTCAAAAGTTAAATTAATTTGAATTACATATTTTTTTGGAACAATCTACACGATTAGAAAATGTAGAGGAATTATTATTTTGATCAAAAACTTGGCTACTGGCTAACATGCAGAATAAATATTAGGCCCTGGTATGAAAATGTTTGAAAACCACTGAATATAAGCAACTAAATATGCTAGATAAGTACTTGTTTTTCTAGACATTGTATGATTTATTTACTCATTTTGGAACATACTATATACTATACTATACTAAAGTATTCCTTACAAAGCATGAAATGTTTGTATAAATGAGTATGAAAGGTACAATTGAATGAAGTTACAATCGTGGACACATGGACACTCAGTGTAGAGCAGCGTTTGGACCAAAATGGACGCATGCTCTGATTGGTTGGTTGTGCCAGATAATTGGGTGGGATCTACCTTTAAAACGATGACATAAGATAAGATACAAATTGGTATTATTAACACATTTTTGGCGGGACCCCTTTTGGTGTTCTAAGTTTTATTTGTATAATTAGCATTACTTAGCATCAATTGGCATCACTTTATTATCATTATTGACAATACTTAGCATCAATCAGCATCACTTTATTATCATTAGCAACACAACAAAACTACCAGCATTGCTTACTTAGCATTATTAGCATCAATTAGCATTATTAGTATTGTTAACAATACTTAGCATCGGCATTACTTAGCATTATTTGAAAAAAAAAAAAAAAAAATCAGATCTACTAGCTCATGGGTGTGAAAATGGTGAAAATGTGCCGCAAATCTTTTAATCATTTTGCAGCTCAGAATGGGTAATAGTGTAGAAAATAATTCCCCAAAATTAGGTTTCTGACAAAAGTGAAATCACTTCCCCTATACCTTTAACGAACTGGAGTAGGAAGGAACACATCTGGTGCATTGATCGTTCAAAACGAACGCACTCTGAAAGCACACAGTGGTGGGAGGAGGACCAACACAGGAAGGGTTCTATTTATATTTATTAACATTGAGTTTCCCTTATAGCAGGGGTTTTCAACAGGTGGTCCTTGAGAAGGTTCCAGGTGGTCCCCAGGCTAAATGATGGAAAGTTGGTTAACCAGATGTAACTCTTGAGAATGTAAAAAATGAAACCAAATGGACCCTTGCGGGTCCATTTGGTTTCATTTTTTACATTCTCAAGAGTTAAAATATTCATCGCCTGAATTAGCACCACTTAATTAAGTCTACCCTGTTTTGTTGGCAAAATACAGCCAGGAATTGTGGACAAAACCAAAATAATTCTTTAATTTTCGGTCTTTGGTGTGAAAATGTAATCAAATGGTGGTCCGTGGCTCAAATGCTGAATAAATGGTGGGCCCTGGAGTAAAAAAACGTTGAAAACCCCTGCCTTATAGCCCTGCCGTACAGAGCACCAGCTCTGAATCTAATGTGATTGTGATGATGTGATTGTCTGGTGGAAAGGAAAGGTTCTCCCTCGGTGGAGACAGCGTCGCCCAGCCCTGCCAAGGAGCTGGAGGTTGACAAGGTCAAACCGCGCCGGCGACAAGGTCAAAACTTGGGTTTTGACGGATGGGCCTCTGGAGGCTTCGCACCGAGTCATTGCCATACAGAGAGCAGAGCATGATGGGAGACAGCTCAGTTCTCCCTGAGAATACTGGAGCACACAGCTCCAAAATACACCACTAGCTGCTGCCGTAGGTCTACAAGAGCATCATTTAAGTTACAAACTTATAAGTGATGCACAACGTATGTTCTGTGTATTGTCCACAGTTGGGAAATAGTGGTGGGCAAGAAAAATCGATACACCAGTATCGATTTGTCTGCATTTTTTTTTTGCAATTGTTATTGACATATCAATATCGAATAGCCAGGTTCGTTTAACAAAAAAACATCTAATTAATTTGTTCATGTCAGAAAGACTGATGCTGCATTTGATTGCAAAAGTGATCTTTTCATTGTCTATATTGTTTAAAATTGCCTTATAATGTTGATTGAACTTGGCATGGTCCATATACTTTCGTATTGTTTAAAAATGGGGGTTTTAATAATAAAAGTAATAAAAGTAATTTGTGGGAAACTGCAATATGATACAATCATATTGCGATTGTATCAAATCGCAATATGAATTGCCTAATTTCTAGAACAGTATGTATGTATGATGCAGCCTCATTACAGCCTATTAAAGATTGGTAGAACGTCCAACCTACGACGCCAGTAATGAATCACTCTGTGCTTGATACATAAGCATTGTGGGCGTCCTACCCTCTCCTACGACGGCAGAACGCGGCTTTTGGCGTCGTGTTACAACGTGGACGAGAGCTACGCTGTAGAGGGGCATCACCATGGAAACCAGAGACTCCAGTGGAAGAGGTGGATCCAGCCGGCGTCGCCTGCTTTCTTAACTATGTTGGGCTTCTGTTGCAACGGCGACGGACCACGCCTACTGCTCTCGTCCTGTCCAAGGCCTAGACACAGAAACTTAAATTCCCTAATTAGGAGAGGGAACGGACAAGCAGCTGACAGGATCGTGCAGAGCCATTGCTGCCACTGCTAAAGCACGTCTAATTAGGTGAAATTCACTTTGGAAAAGTTAAAGTTAGAATGCATTTCTCTACATTTTGCTGTTCGTGCCTGTAGCAGTCTCTGTCTTGTGAGTCCAACAGGTTGTTGATGTGTCAAACTTCGATCATTTTTAATGGTGACGCTTCGATCATGAAGATCACCATCGAAGGTCAGCCATAATTATAGCACCACCAGGAGGCCACAACCTGACCTGGTGGAGACTTGTGCCCAGAAGGGCACTTTTTCTAGTCGGTCTTGAAACAGGCCTCTAGATCAGTGGTTTTTCAGTTCCGTTTTATTTTGGTCATACAGTGGACATTCCATAGCATCCAACATCAGACAGTTGTCCAATAATTTATTATGACCAAAAGGGTTTAGGCTGAAGCCGATGGCTTATTAAAAAAAAAAAAAAAAAAAAAAAAAAAGTCTGCTCTAAGATCATCGGTGTCAGGCAGAGAGACCTGCATTCCCTCTGGGAAGACCAGTTGGTGAGGAAGGCCAAGTGTATAATAAGCCACCCGCATCATCCTCTATCGGTTGAATTTAGGATGATGCCCTCTGGACGTCGTTATATGACCCCTCGAGGAAGGACTAATCGCTACACGAACAGCTTCATTCCATCTGCTATCAGATGCTTAAATTCCAGGGGAATCCAAGTGTAGGTTGTCCGGTTACACAGAGGTGGCAGGTCCACGGTATTTATTTATTTCTTGATGCAGGTTGTTAGATTTATTTATTGCATTTCATGGGACACTTTGAGCTTGTCCATCCACTTTCCCGCTGTCGAATGAAATTGTCTGTTATATGTCTGTATATTTCTACTGTTTTTTACTGTTTGTATGACTAAGCACCTTAGTTGCAATGAATTGCCCAGTTTGGGATCAATAAAGTAATCTGAATCTGAATCTGAATTTGCATCATGTGAATCCCAAGATATCAGCAGCCTTTTTGATACTGTACTAGGGCCCACCATGTATTCAGCATTTGAGCCACGGACCACCATTTGATGACATTTTCACCCTCACAGACCCCAAACCTAAAGATTTCTTTTAATACTGTCCACAATTCCAGTCTGGATTTGGGGAAACAAAAGAAGTCTAACATATAGATAAAAAATAACCATAAATCTTCTAACATTCTCTAGTTGTGTAGACTAGGGGGCTAATTCACAAGATGAATATTTTAACTCTTGCCTCTCAAAGAGTTACATCTGGTTAACCATCTGTCCATCATTTAGCCTGCATGGGGACCACCTGGAACCCTCTCAAGGACCACTGGTTGAAAACCACTGCTCTAGATTCATGAGGTCACCCCCCGAGCGTAACGTAATATGACCATGGAGTGAGTGGTGAAATATAGTCAGCACTGTCTGCCCACCTCCTGCTGTGGACCGCCAGCACGCCGTCGGTGCGATAATTCATGCACAAAACAGCCCTTTCCGCGGCAGAATGCGGAACGCCTGAGCACACAACCAGCGGGTGAGAGTCCTGAGTGTCACATATGACGCATGAGGGAGGCATGGCATGGGAGTGTGTGGGGGTTTGTTGATTGGCACTGTCATGAAAATTCACCCACGACCTGGTCGCAGTGGTAACAGGAAGGGCTCTACCCAGAGCCTTATAGTGGGAGAGTCGCGATATTCCCGTTCCCTCCTATGTCCCCTAGGGGGCGCTCACGCTGCTGGAGGAGCATAGAGCCAACTGCACCCCATTCACACACTGTTAACAACTGACATTCTCGCGAGACTGTGTGTGAGGCTGCAGCTGGGTCCTATAGAGATGCGCAGTGACGTCACCGCCCCGGTTCCGGAAGTCTTTTCCCCATTCATTTTTCTCATAGACTTTTCGAAAATAATTTATATCAAGACGATTACGCCGTGGCCAAAGCCAACTCAGGTCGTGACAAATCATGACAACAAACACAATATCGTCATATAATATATAATTGGGAAGAAGTAGAAAACGGCATGATACAAGACTTTTTGTTTCATTTTTCATCTTAGAATTAATTTTATTGTCCCAAAAGTTTGTGTGTGTCATCATGATTCGTCACGACTCGAGTTGGCTGTGTCCGCGGCGTAATCGTCTTGATATAAATTATTTTCGAAAAGTCTATGAGAAAAATGAATTGGGAAAAGACTTCCGGAACCGGGGCGGTGACGTCACTGCGCATCTCTATTGGGGGTAGGAGTAGCAGTAGGAGTATGCAGAAATGCTGGTATTTAATCCAGCTTTAATGACTTTAAAACCCTTTATTTTAGTTCTTCTTCGAGTTCACTTCATTGGTCACTTACTGTAGATCAGTGTTGGGAATATTACTTTACCTTGTTAATACATTACTTATTACTTATTACCTTCATTTTAAAGCAATATATTATATTACAATATTACTGTCTGAGCAAGTGTAATATATTAGTATTACTATTACATATTACTTAAAAAAAAAACTTTTTACAAAATTTATAATTAAATATTTAGTGTCACTATTAATCAAATATTGCGTAGGCCAGTGGCATACCTACAATAAAGCAAGCGCACTTGGCTATCTGGCCAAATCCATATGAAATCAACTTGAAAAAAGTCACTCCTGAATAAATAATTTGATGACAAATGATAGAAAATAAGTAATTATTTCAGTTCTGCAGTTGTCAAGATAATTTCACAAGAACACTTGCAACGAGACAGATGGACAGAAAGTAATATTGAAAGTAATGCAGTAATTCAGAAAGAAAAGTATAATATACTAGATTTTTTTTTTTGTTTTTTGTTAAGTAATATATTTATATTACAAGTTACTGCATTTTGGTAATATATTATGTAATATATTAAGTTATGTAGTGCACATGTCCCAACACTGTCTGTAGATACACTGTTTAGGTGCATACATTGTGAAACACTTGTGCTCAGGAGCTCCAATAACAAATAATAAAAACCTAATCAGAACACAAACTAACTGGTAAAAACGATAAAAACACAAGGCAATATACTGTGCAAGTGCAATGTGCCGAAGAAACAGAAACTCTAATGTGCTTTTTCTTTAAAGGTAGGGGAAGTGATTTCACTTTTGTCAGATATCACCCCATTTTTTTTTTTTCTGTTAAAATGCTCTATTATAAGGTGTGGAAACCATATATGGAGTTCCCCCCCCCCCCCCCCCTTTTATTAGCAGAGGAGCTAATAAAAGTTCCCCAGGTGGTGGCGAATTCTCCTCCAATCAGGATCGAGCAGCAGGTTCACATAGTGTAGCTACTCTTGGGCGCCCCTAGTGCACCAGGCTGGAACTACAGGATGCATTTCAAATCACTTACCCTACCTTTAATAATAGTACAGCGTAAACATTACAGAGACGGTAGTCGTGACTCGTGACTGAGCGTTACTTTAAAACAGTTGTCGTTTTGCATAGGTACCCAAAAGAGCTCTTATTTAAAACAATGTATTCTCAACTGCAGTTAGGAGTCATGAGACGAACCATGTGTGAGCGGGCTGCTCTGCTCACCCCTCGATATCACAACTCTCCCACTATACGGCTCTGCCTCTCCCCAAATAACACTCGGACCACGAGTTTAGACAGAGTTACACCGTCGGGAACTCATCGTGACCTCACTGGAGGATTCCAGTGACATTCTAGTCCAGGTCAGATCACAGCCCATCACAGGGATAATCTTTACGTCACTTCCAAGACGTCTTCACTAATTGAAATAGTAAAGCTCATTGTGGGGCAAGATCTGACTATAGTTATTATTGATTTAAGTTAGTCTGACCTCAATGTGACTCTGATTCATCCAGGGACGTCTGTCTGTAGTGGACAGTGTTGGGAATATTACTATACCTTGTTAATGTATTACTTATTACTTATTACCTTCATTTTAAAGCAATATATTGTATTACAATATTGCTGTCTGAGCAAGTGTAATATATTAATATTACTATTACATATTACTTAAAAGAAAAATGTTGTGCAAAATATATAATTAAATATTTAGTGTCACTATTAATCAAATATTGTGTAGGCCAGTGGCATAGCTACAAATAAAGAAAGCGCACTTGGCTATCTGGGAAATCCATATGAAATCAACTTGAAAAAACGTCCTCCTGAATAAATAATTTGATGGCAAATTATAGAAAATAAGTAATTATTTAACTTCTGCAGTTGTCAAGAAAATTTCACAAGAACATTTTCAACAAGACAGATTGACAGAAAGTAATATTGAAAGTAATGCAGTAATGCAGAAAGAAAAGTATAATATATTAGATTGTTTTTGTTAAGTAATATATTTATATTACAAGTTACTGCATTTTGGTAATATATTATGTAATATATTGAGTTACGTAGTGCACATGTCCCAACACTGGTAGTGGACAGGATTTGGGTTGGTTGAAATCAGGTGATATTCTGGGACAGATCTAACTAGTCTTGGATTTATCGAGACGCAATCATCATCATGTCACTAATTTGCTCCGGTCCTGACATCAGTGTTTACTGCGATTTAATCTTTACTATTCCCAGACAGGAACTGAACTTTCCGGTATAGCTAGTTTTACAGTTTTTTTCTATAAATATATATGGACGTTGAAGTGTGATCAAGCTTGTGAGGCCAGCGTGAACCTGATTAATTATCGCGGCACTGACACATATAGGCTACTGTACAGGTGTTATGATGGTAAAGCTAAAATGGAAGCAGCGGATACGTGTAGGTAACACTTTATGTGGAAGTGTCCAGGCAGGATATTAGATGGTCACCTTTCAGCATCTACTGTTAACTCATTTACCGCGATCGAATCTTCTTTGTTTTCTCCCCATTGCCACGGCTCAAACCAGTGAGATCGGTAAAAAACCCTTATTTTGAAGCTCAGATCTCCTAAACAGGATGTACTGTTTCTGTCATGCTGTTTCTGTTGTCTTGGCTGACCTCTCTTCTGACGATCTGAGCAAAAACATCCGGGTCACAAGTCAGGAAGAGCTGTGTAGCCCTAGCTGATTTACCCATGCGCTCACGACATTCAGGGGGCAAACCGGAGGAGAGCCGTTTGAATGCATTGGATTGAATGAATGTGAATGGGACAAAAAAAAAAAAAGTTGTCGCCAATTCTGTCCCAAATGAAAGTGAGCAACGGGATCATTATCAGACGATGCGCTCGGACTAATAGTTGGATTAAAGAATGAAATCTACATTTCGTCGTGATACGCGCCGTCGTTGTGACCGGCGGGGGTAATCTAACGGGAAATCCACGAGCAGCTCGAGAACGGCGTCAGAAGAATTAAGTGTCTGAAAGAGTCTGTGAGAAGGTTAATGTTAAAAGAATTTTGCATAAAGGCACTACGGTAAAGGAAACACAGACCTTTTAAGAGTCTAAAGGTAAATGCTCTGAATGTCTTTAGCCTGCCTTCACTCTAAGTGCAACATTTTAGACGGTAATTCGGCATCGTGAGCACTTCCAACTCGGAGACATCCTAATCGAGCCATGTCATTACATGTGAGGAGGATTTATATATATATAAAAATATATATATATATATATATATATATATATATATATATATATATATATATATATATATATATATATATATATATATATATATATATATAAAAAAAGCTTTTAAAGTTTCAAAAATAAATGTACAGCTGAAATGGGAAGGTGCATGGAACTTTTTTTTTTGTCACCCGGAACTGGGTTGTCAACCAGTCCAACCGCGTTAATGATAACATCCTAGTATTAATCCACTCAAACCGCAGTGGGATTCTATATATGGTACATACAATGCAGGGGCGGATCTAGGGCATGGGGGGGGATGCCCACCCCAACAGCCCCACCAAACATGATGGCATGCAAAACAACCCAACACACACATGCTAGTACTGCAACAAACTAAGGGCAATTGTGGCACCACTAAACTAACACCATTTCATCATTGAAAACAGAAAACTCTCTGAGTCAGACCTTTAGCTTTATGCATGCTGCGTGTCTGTTGCAACTTCAACAACAACTGATGGTATTTAGTCATGCTTACTTGCCTAATATAAGTCCTGTAGCTGAAAATGGTGCACCATTTCGCCTGCCCCCCGCCCCAGTTTAGAAAGGTCACATCTGGGCTTGCATACAGTGTCACTCACCACAGTCTTCAGCCACGTTATAGGAACTTCCAGTGTTGGGTATCGTTACTTTATAAACTAACGACGTTAGGTTATTGGACTACTGCCCCCTAAAACTAATCTCGTTAAGTTAAAAGTTACTTTCTATAAAAAGTAACGTAATAGATTATTTTCCGTTATTTTCCGTTCCTGAACACAATTAAAATACTCCTTTTCTCTTTGTTTTTAACGTATGCACAATTTAGTTGCATTGTATTACCAGTACATGATGAGTCGCACTCCACGTTGCGCACATGGAAACCACCAGCACCAATAACAGCGACAACAACAACTGTACAGACACCATGTCACCTACTATGATCTAGGTTGCTACAAAGTAGGCTATGCATCTCAGATGCACAGTAAGCCTACAGACAATATTATGTTGTACACGGTACAACCAGTCCTCTCCACACTGCGCGATGACAACACAACCAGCTCTGCAGGTCAGGCTGCAGACCTGCAGGCTTCTCAATCTCTTCCCATCGTAACCCAGCCTATGAACAAGACAGTAGTAGAAGACAAGGCACGGCGGCCAAACAATGAATTAAACATTACTCACCTAATAACGCAGCCAGAGTTTATAGCCGATTCCCAATCGAGAGTGCGCGTGTTAATCCAAAAGTTAATCCAAAGCGTACAGCGTCATTGTTTACAAGACTTTTAGCAAGTCGCGCCTAGAGTAGCTGTGTCACTATGCAAGCAGCCAGCGGACTTCCTCTTCCTCTTCCTTTCAAAATAAAAGATTCATACTAGAGTATAACTAGACACTAGCTAGACAGTAGGTTTACTTTTATTTCTTAGGCAGACTTACAGGATGTGCAGACAGAAAATGTAAACTACGCACATCACTCACAGAAGGATGAAGCCACAACGTGCAGTCGGCTTATTCTACCATAACAGAAGGAGGAATATACGCTACAACACCGAGCAATCTCAAGAAAATGAATTGCGACGAACTATACTAACGAGTTACTTTTTTTGGAAATGTAACTAAGTAACTAACTACTAAATTGCAAAAATAACTCGTTAGGTTACTCCGTTACTAATAAAAGTAATCTGATTAGGTAACGTCGTTATTGATAACGGCGTTATCCCCATCACTGGGAACTTCCAATAACATCACTACCAGTCCCACACCAAACTTTTATGAATGACTCCCTACTCCCTTCTTTAGGTTGTTATTTTAAGATGTTGGACTTTCACGCGGAAGACCCGAGTTTGAATCCCGGCGTTACACTGGCTGGAAAGAGTAAACACTAACCCTTTGTGTCCTGACCGCGTTTTGGTGTTTCATCTGTTGAAAAATAGCAGATCAACAAGCTCATGTCGCGCCACCGAGTGGCGCGACATGAGCTTGTTGTTCTGCTATTTTTGAAAAAAATGTGAAAATGTGCTGCAAATCTCTGAATGTGTTATTTTGGAAGCAAACATTTTTTAAGTTTCTCTCACTAAAGTTCTCTGGAGACCTGCAGTGTTGGACATTGAAGGACCCCTAGCTGGCAGCATGTAGGCGGCTAATTTGTGCCCGATGAAAATGACATCGTTCTACTAACACACGCAGGACGAGATTGAATGACTTTTAAAAGCTACAGTAGTTCATTAAAGGGCAACTTCGCCACTTTTCAACACTCTTTGTGTGGTGTTGGTCATTAGCATACATGCTAATGACCCCCTGATGAATAACATTGGGATTCTGTGGCTCCAGCGCCGTGCTTCCCAAGTTGGCAGATTCTCCCCCAGTGACGTCACTGGTATAGAACGTCCCTCTGCCTAAAACTACAGCGAGTGTTGGACCAGTAGAGTTGCCATCGGGGTGAAACTGCCTAACCAAACAACACAAGACAACAAGCCAGTATAACTGCCGTTTGTTGAGGAGATTATTATTACTTATTGGCAGAATATGTGATAGGCTCCTACTTAAATATAATGAAGAAATGCAAGCAAGTTGTTGTGGAAGGTGGAGGACACTGGAGTGCAGCAGCCACGGAGCTTATGCCAGCCAGGAAGCCAGCCACGTAGCTAAGGGCTAATGCTAACGCCGGTGTAGCTAACGTCGTCTAGCTAAAAGTCTTGGGTGAAGCTGACACACACACAGGGAACCATCACATCACTGGATCCACACGCAAACCTTTCTGCACAGGAATGGAGCAAGAGTGACATCAGTTGGAAGTAAGTGTACGTACGTGTGTGTGTGTGTGTGACGCATTGTTTACAATACGGTCGTGTAGCCCTGTAGGCTAGGGCAGTGGTTTTCCGGGGACCACCAGTGGTCTGTGGTCCCTGAGAGGGTTCCAGGTGGTCCCCAGCTAAGTTGGTTAAACATATGAAAAGTTGGTTAACCAGATGTAACTCTTTAGGAGTGTAAAAATGAAACCAAATGGACCCTTGTGGGTCCATTTGGTTTCATGTTTACATTCTCGAGAGTTAAAATATTCATCATGTGAATTAGCCCAAGTCTACACAACTAGAGAATGTATCATGAGATTAATGGTCATTTTGATCTGCATGTTTGCCTGTGTTGGTTCCCAAATCCAACCTGGTATTGTGGACAAAAGCAAACAAATCTTTGAGGACTGTGGGGATAAAATGTCATCAAATGGTGGTCCGTGGCTCAAATGCTGAATAAATGGTGGGTCCTGGTATGAAAAAGGTTGAAACCTACTAGGGGTAGGCCTACTTGAGGGAGTTCAGGAGGTAGTAACCAAATGATCCGTTATGGGTGTACTCTGTAACTGAGTTAAATCCGAGTTGCCCAACTCATTTTACAATATAAATTGGGGGTCCCGAGATGGCATTTCTCTTAGGGGGGTCTATGGAATAAATTTGGGGGTCCTTGACATGGAATAGTTTGGAAATGGGAACCATTGCTGTAAACCATGAACACATTTGCCATATTCATGTGATGCTTGCTCATGTTTCAGCATATAAATACCTGTCAACTGTATTCATCAGGTCAGCCCATCAAGATGAAGGTGTATAGAAGCTGATCTTTTCGTGGACAGAATGGTGAGCTTTCCATACTCAACTCAAACTTTATACATAAAGCACATCACAAGCTACTAGCTCTATTAGCTGTATTATATTTGCTCCCCTCATCTCCCAGTAGCCAACAACGTCTGACCAAGTTCTGTAAAAATGTAAATATTGTATACAGTCCTTTGTCTCACTCTGTAATATTGCATCTGTTAAATCACACTAGCATCTGTCCCCAGATGACAGTGAATTGACTTTAACCCTTTATAATACTGTACCTCAAAAGAAACCTCAAACTATACTATAAAACTGACAACATTGTACAAATTACACAACGTGTGAAATGAAATGCAGCACATTTTAGAGATCAATGGAGAAATAAAATACCCACAATAAAACACTAAAGTATTTGCAGTAGTGGGTATATAAATTTACTCATGCATTTTTGACAAGTTGTATTCTCTCCGTTGTTTTCTTTTTCAGCAAAACACACGCACACACACACCTCAATGTTTTTTTGCATTGTGCATGACAGACAGGCTCTCTGATTCATGCAATATTTCTAATGTGAAATTATTAACACGTGCCATTCAGTTGTAGCATAATTTGATCTGTACATTTTAGTAGTATTGAGTCCAATATACTGTACAAGCATACATCACATGAATCATACTGTAGCCTACACACTCAATCATCTTTGAGTGTTTTCACCATTTTTGACTCATGTCTTCTCTCACAGCCGTGTGCCCAGATCCATCGTCGGGTCATCGACTCTGCAAAACTCCTGCCTGCAGTGACCTCCGAGTCTGACTAATGCACTGTACATGTAGTTTGATATATTCCATATTATGTTAAGTAGAATTGTTAAATCACTAATAATAAAATATTAAAATATAGTTGATTTGATGTCAAGTTTGTTTATTCATGTGGGCTATTGTATTTATACATTTTGACCAATACTAAGGTTGAAATTGTCATCAAAGGCTACTGTGGAACTACAATCATTCACACAATTCTCTTTAAACAAATTAGACCACCATGGAAATAAGTCTTGACTTGTTTATTGAACTGTAACATGAGGTTAAAAAAAAAAAAAAAAAAAACACGCATGCACGCACACACAAAACCAGTCATACAGGTTAGTCATTTAAAATGTACATTTTTAAATGCAACACTACAGTTTCAGAGTTTAATAATTAGCACATGTTTGATACATCAATGTAATCTAATTTTAAAATATTGATCAAGATTGTGTCTAGATGCCTTTATAGCCATTACAGTAACAAAGTCAACTATATAATATATTGTATGCTTCCTTGAAAACCACTTGAACCATCTTGAGGCGATGACCCCCACCAGGAATCCAGCTCCTGCAAATAAAATATGCAATTATTGGCCTCTGTCACAATCATGAGACAATACTATGGTAAACAATAGGGTTTTTCATTTTTGTAAAAATATATAAAATAGCAGGTGTGCAAGCTTGTAGCACAGCATTAAGTGACACTGAGATTGTATATCTGCTATTTTTCAATAACTTGTTTTTGTAGTTCAAATATGCAGTAATCGTGGTATTCTATGTTGTGGTAGTATTAATTACAACAAAGGTATTTTAGCATCATCAATTCTCACTCAAGTACCAGAGACTCTGGGTTTATATGTTGCATTATTGAATACAGCTAGGGTCATAATGGCAGCACTGGGCATTTAGCATTACAAATGCATCTGCAGGATTGCTGGTACTGTGAACATTGTCTGTCTATTCATGGAGGTGTGAAACATTTGTGGTAGCCTACTTCACAAAACAATAGATTATTTGGGCTTCTAAAAAGCCCAGTTCCACCACTCAACGAATACATTTACATTTCCAGGTGGCCATGCACCATGCAGAAGAACCCTGCCTCTCATAACATGCAATAGAAAAGTTCCAACTTCACCCACTTGTTAAAAACGCACCATCAAACTTTCAAATGCTGTTTTTTATCCCAATATGGAAGGAAAAAAAATAGGGTTGTTATTGTGTTCTCTCGCCCTTGAAATATATAATCCCCGGGTTCTGTTGTGCTTCAACAATAATAGCAATTCAAAACAGTTTTCCTCAAAACCACTCCTCCAGTCGCTGTCATAAGAACGAGAGGTGCGCTCAACATGATCACGGCAGCTCAGCCTGTTTGTGTCATAACCTATAGACAGAGTATAGACAGAGTTACGCAAACTCCGTTCACTTCATGAGGCTAGTCTGATGGCGGCTCCTCTAGGCATACAGTCATAGATAATGGGGACAAGTACAACAAATAGGGACACATCTTTTTTTATTTTACTGTAGATCGTTTTGCAGTAATTTAGTTGTTACTTGTTACTGTAATACTTTGAAACAGCTGACATGTTTTGCGCAATATATTTCAAGTCCAGCTTGCCCCTCTTTCAGGCTGCATGGGGCATGAACAGCAGCTTTAGCCATTGACATACATACATATAGTACTCTAAGGCTTGAGCGCTCAGTTTCTTACCCCTCAATGTCGCAACTCTTTTACTAGATGGCTGCACCCCATGCGCACCTGCAACTCATCTGTGTAATTTATGCTTCGTCGTGTGACGGTATCGCATACGCAGACGTCTAAGCTCACAACAGTCACGTCCATGACGCGATGTGAGCTTGTATATCAGCGGTTCTCTGTGCGCAGTACTGTTGCACAACGAAGTATAAACGTATCCTAGGGTGCACCTCTCTAGCCAACACACAAGAGGAGGTTGAATGAAGTGAAACCAACGCTCCCCAAAACAACATGTTTGGAGATCTGTTGGGAATTGATTACATGAAACGGTCACCTGTGCATCCAGTCCCAATGTTTGTAAACAAATAATTGGTCTATAAAGTCATATATACATACCGATGTCACGGCTACGTCCATTCTGCCATTAGTCCGATGTAACTGGTCCCTGAAATGTGTGTTGCAGTCCGACGTCCATCCATCACCGTTCGCCGACACGAAATGACTATTATTAATACCGATACATACTAACCACTACTACGACCACTACTACTGTTAGTTTTACTACTAGCGCTAAATAATGGACGTTATATTTTCATCGCGCAACAACACAACCAAAACATCCAACCTCCACTAGCCTGCCTACTTCCTGGAGGCAGCGGAGTGGGAGGAAATGCCGCGCAATGCACTGTGGGTAATGTAGGCCAGGGGAGCCAAGAGCGCTCTGAATATAAATGCGCCAAAATGCGTCTTTTTTGGGCATTCATTGACCAAATTAAAATGTTTATATTTTTACATGAACAGATAGGATACTAAAGTTGGGGAGCGGCCCCGTTTATATCGGCGAAATTCCCCTTTAATGATTTTTTAACACTAACTTTTACATGCACCCAATGTCTGTGCGTATGCTGTGCTGTAAAATCTCACATTGATTTGTTACATGATGCTTTGCATTGTGAGCTTGTAGGGCAGCTGGTTTTGGGTGTGCTGTGTGTGTGCCTTCAACACGTTTACAGTAGGTTGTCTTTGTTAAAGGTATTAGAGGCAACCTTTTAGACAAAAAATAGATATATTTTAGCCTTTTTCAACCTCTACGTTGCTTCTACTTTGATGCTGCAGCCGTTTTCCCTGCAGACAGACCCCACTGAGCGGTGTGTCTAAAAAACGTCTCAAAGTGAAAGTTTTTTAGAGGTCTAATCGTAGATCAGACGTTGATTAGAGTGACAATAGACATCTATCTTAGATTCGATGTCTATAAGACAAAATAGACAAATGTGGCAAATTTGTCACATGCCACATTTGAACACTGATGGCTGTCAGTCACAATGTGGGACAGACAGACAAGAGAGACAGACAGACAGACAGACAGACAGACAGACAGACAGACAGACAGACAGACAGACAGACAGACAGACAGACAGACAGACAGACAGACAGACAGACAGACAGACAGACAATCACTCATTTCCAAGACTTCACGAAAGTCTTGGAAATGAGGGACTGCCCCCCCAACGAAAATAGGGGGAAAAAATCTGGTCACCCTAACTGTGTTATATAGACATTCTACATGCAGGCCATCATCAAGAACACAAACAAGACATTTTATTACGTTGTGTCTCTCTCCACGTTGTCTCCGTTGCCGAGGGCGACAGACCATAATAACCACTGCGTTACCGCGATATGACATGACTCCCGAGGGCGGCTGTGGAGACCTATGTACCATGATGAACTCTATTTTAAAGTAACCCACGCGGACAGCCACCCACCCAGTGTCACTGGCATTGATTTAGACAAGTGGCTTTTTTCCAAATCCCACTTTGCCCAGCAGGGGGCAGCCATTAAATGAAGAATAATATATGACTGAATGGGAGCCGTGGAATGGTTGGTATGAGGAGCTGAAATGAGAGACACGGACTGTAAGCTGCTGTTAATTTTAATGTGGTAACTCAACTCCACTCCCAGTAAGGCTTCATGTTTTAGGTTAATGCATTTCAATCTTTTTCATACCAGGGCCCACACTATTTATTCTGCATTTTAGCCACAGAGGACCACCATGTGATGTTGAGTTTAGTCTCTCAAACCCCAAACTTTTTCTTTTTCTAGTTTTTGTCCATAACAGGAGAAGATAAACGGGTGAAATGTTGGTCAAAATAACAATTCTTCTACATTTTCTAGATGTGTATAGATTCTTGAAAATTAAGCAATTCAGATGTTTAAATAGAATTTAAAACCAAATGGACCCTTGCGGGTCCATTTGGTTTCATGTTTACACTCTCAAGAGTTAAAATATTCATCATGTGAATTAGCCCAAGTCTACACAACTAGAGAATGTAGAAGATTAATGGTCATTTTGATCTGTATGTTTGACTGTTTTGTTTTCTCTGAAATCCAGCCTGGAATTGTGGACAAAAGTAAACAAAATCTTTAGCTTTGGGGTCTGTGGAGCTAAAATGTCATCAAATGGTAGTCCATGGCTCAAATTCTGAATAAATGGTGGGCCCTGGTATAAAAAAAAAGGTTTTTGATGGTTTCATGTGGAAGCCCCTTAAGAGCCACATGTAACCAGCTGAAGAGCCGCATGCGGCTCGCGAGCCGCGGGTTGGCCACCCCTGCCATAGTGGCTGCCATTTTACTAGCCTGTCACATGACCTGTCACTGTGATGACGTCACAGTAGATCTGTTGTATAGAACATAGTATGGAACGTTAGATGATTATACAGGATTAAAACGTAAAACATCAACTGTTCTGTTTGTAATGACAATGGTGATTGGCGACCCCCGCTGGTGAAATAAAGAACTGTAAAATGGACCATAGGAAGAGGAAAATGTATAGTTGTTTACATTCCATTCCATTCACTTCTACTGCGGAGCAATGCACTGTGACGTCATCACAGTGACAGGTCATGTGACAGACTAGTTAAATGGCGGCCACCATGGGATAAAAACATTAACTATTTTTAAACTAAGGAGCTTATTGTATGTGTTTTAAATGTTCAATTATAGTCATAGAGGGCAAGTATAATGTATTATCCATATTTATCTCATTATGCAGGGATCCTTTTAACTGTTTAATTTGTCACTTTATTAGTGTCATGTCTCCACGGCCAGCTCTGGTTTGCACTTTGCAGTTTTTTCTATTTACATGTGCTCAATAACAGGCTGGATAAGATTAGACTAGGTCAGGGGTTTTCAACAGGTGGTCCGGGATCCACCAGTGGTCCTTGAGAGGGTTCCAGGTGGTCCCCAGCTAAGTTGGTTAACCAGATGTAACTCTTGAGAACGTAAAAATGAAACCAAATGGACCCGCAACGGTCCATTTGGTTTCATTTTTACCCTCTCAAAAGTTAAAATATTCATCATCATGTTGATCTGTATGTTTGACTGTTTTGTTTCCCCAAATCCAGCCTGGAATTGTGGACAAAAGCAAAATAAATCTTTAGTTTTGTGGTTTCTGTGGGGCTTAATGTCCTCAAGTGGTGGTTCCGTGGCTCAAATGCTGAATAAATGGTGGTCCCTGGTGTCAAAAAGGTTGAAAACCACTGGATTAGATTATCCATAGATTATTGATAACAGGTACTCAATAAGCTTGTAAGCAGATTTCATTGCGTATCAGTTATCGAGCTTGGTCATTAGATAAGTCAATTAGTTTCTTCTCAACTGCGTGTGTGTGTGTGTGCGCGCGCAAGTGTGTGCGCACACGTGCATGTGTGTGCGTGTGTGTGTATTTCATTTGACTGAAGGCACAACGTCCCCCTTATTAGCTTATCCTCATTTGATTTGATAAGTAATGATTTGGACGCAGAAGCCTAATGAGGTGTGTGTCGTATAATTACTGGAATATCACACTGTCTTTTTTTTTCCTCCTCTCCATCGTTTCTGATCGGCTCTGAAAACAAAGCCGAAATCTGGTGCATGTGTGGGTCATGTGGATACACGCACGCACGCACACGCACACGCACACGCACACACACACACACACACACACACACACACACACAAGTACGTACTGTACCTCCACCAACCAGGCACCCCTACCAGTGTTTACAGTGTTGTAGTGGGACTTTTAGAAGTGGGGGGACACCTCTTAAAGGGGAATTCCACCCATTTTCATTTTTTTTTCAGAGAGTGTACAAATGTGAACCAAATGGACCCTAGCGGGTCCATTTGGTTCCATTTGTACACTCTCAGAAAAAAAAAAAAACTCATAACCTTTTTTTTTTACCATGTCCACACAACATCTCTAAGGTATATTAATGGCATAGTAAATTATTGAAAATGAGTGGAATTCCCCTTTAAGACACGTGCATGCACACTTGCATTTGCTCGTGCATTTGCGTGCACTTGCACGACACACGCTCTACGCTCAATATGCTATATAGCAAATTGAGGAAGATTGTTTACAATGCCTAATTGTATCCATAAAAGTAAATGACAAGACAAAAAACATAGTCCTGCTTTTGCCCCCAAAATATTCTAGATGTGAGAAGTGGGGGGACGCCGTCCCCCCCGCGTCCCCCTACACCAGGGGTCAGCAACCTGCGGCTCAGGAGCCGCATGCAGCTCTACAACACAGCCCTAGTGGCTCCCTGGATGTAGCAGCATACATACACACTAGGGTGATCCGCCAACATGATATAAACATTTCAGTCACTGACAGCACCCAAAACGCGTTGGCCATGCCAAAAAAGCCCAGCAGTTATCAGAGGTGGAGCTTTCAATCTAAACCACCCATTTTCAACAGTTTACTATGTCATTAATATACCTTAGAGATGTTGTGTGGACTAGAAATGGAGTTCTGAAAAACACCTTTATTTTTTTCCAGAAACTTTTCTTTTAGGACATTTTTTCAAAAATTAAAGGGTGGAATTCACCTTTAAGCACTTATTAGGCTTACATTTTTGCGGCTCCAGACAGATTTTGAATTTAATTTTTGGTCGAAAAATGGCTCTTTCAGCATCTTGGGTTGCCGACCCCTGCCCTACACACTACACCCCTGAGCGTTTATCAGGAATATGATGATCAATGCCTTGCGTTTCGTTTACACGATGTAAACAGAAGCAGCCACAGGCGAAAGAGGGCAATGTAGACCACATGGTGATAGAGGGTGACCAGATCCAAACACTTCATCTGAGAGGGACAGACGTGTTGCATGTGTGGAACAAGTTGAGTGCAGCAGTGGCGTCGATAGGGTGGGGAAAAGTTAGACAATTTTAGGGGGAGCCCAAAGCCAGGGAGGGGGGCACTAAAAGCTTGCATTAATAAGGTTTTATTTGTATTGATTATTATGAAAAAATATTTGATCTCAAAGTGCACAAGATTGAAGCATTTTAAAGGGGAATTCCAGCCTCTTTCAACATCTAATATGTCATTAGTATACCCTAGTATACTATTATACCCTAATATGTCATTAGTATAGCATTTCTGTGTTCCCTAGAAATGGAGGTCTGAAGAAAATCATTAACATGGTGAAACATCTTGATGACATCATCAAGATGATGATTCTTTTTTCATGAGAGCGTACAAATGGAACCAAATGAACCCAGGGTTCATTTGGTTGCATTTGTACACTCTCAGAAAAAATGTTGAAAATGGGTGAAATTCCCCTTTAACTACTCTTTTCCAAAAATCTCTCACCTCCCCCCAGCACCACCGGGAAAGGGGGGCCCATGTGGAAAAGCTTTGCAAGGGGCCCATACCTGAGGCGGGGTTGGTGAAAAAGGACCTTTCTCTGTGGAGTTTGCATGTTCTCCCCGTGTCCCCTAGGGTAGATACCCTCACAAAAACATGCAGTAATCCTGGGCTCTAAACTGCCTCCCCCTGGCCAGCCGGGGCGCCTGATGGAGGGGACAGGAACTGGTTGGAATAACGTGTTCCTTCCACGTGCTACGTCCAACAAGGGAAACTCTCCCCTGTCAGGTGAAAAGAAGGCAGCTTGGACTCCTCATGCATTGAAGGTAGCATGAGGTCAGTCCACTGCCTCCTCCCCAGGTTGGAGGAGGGTGTTCAGAGCCCAGGATCACACTAGGAATTGCTTGGCAGTGGGTGAAAAATGGGTTACAAAATCGTGGGATGAAAACTGAAAAAAAAAAAAAAAAAAAAAAAATGTGGCTAGCAAATTATTAACAACTTGCTATCAATATTCCAAAAACAATTGTAGGATAGAGGAAACAATAGGGTTTCAGTTCAAATGTAGCAAAAACAGCTCATCAGGCCTGTAGATCAGCTATTTTTGATACAACAGTATTCATGTGTCCCCTATGGAGTGAATGAGGAAATATTCTGTGTGTGTGTGTGTGTGTGTGTGTGTGTGTGTGTGTGTGTGTGTGTGTGTGTGCGTGCGTGCGTGCGTGCGTGCGTGTGTGTGTGTGTCTATAGCAGCAAAAGAGACAACAGAAAGCCAACTATTAAGGGACTACAAAGTATTAGGGCATTTCAAATAATGGTGCCTGCCCAGACACAATGGAGGACAGTCAAAAGCAGGGGTGGGCAATTATTTTTTCCCAAGGGGCCAAATGATCCACATAAAATATGGTGGAGAGCCAAGACTAAAGGCTGAACTAAAGTCTGTGTAATATTAATTTAATTTTCAAGATTAAAGTAAGAGTAAGACCGATTATTTTGACACCAGGGCTCCCTATTCAGTATTTGAGCTACAGAGGACCACCATTTGAGGACATTTTCACCCCAAAGACCCCAAAACT
This sequence comes from Benthosema pterotum, assembly GCA_039105355.1. Taxonomy (NCBI): domain Eukaryota; kingdom Metazoa; phylum Chordata; class Actinopteri; order Myctophiformes; family Myctophidae; genus Benthosema; species Benthosema pterotum. The sequence continues at coordinate 3,764,199 of CM076976.1, read as the reverse complement.
AAAGATTTATTTTGCTTTTGTCCACAATTCTAGGCTGGATTTGGGAACCAAAATCAACTACATTCTCTAGTTGTGTTGACTTGGGCTAATTCACATGATGAAAATTGAATATTTTAACTCTTGAGAGTGTAAAAATGAAACGGGTCCATTCTGTTTCATTTTTACGCTCTCTAAGAGTTACATCTGGTTAACCCATTGTGTCCTGACCCTCGATTGGAGTTTCTGACACCAGATTATACAGTAGTTCCTGACACCAGATTATAGCTGCAGCAGCATTCTAGCTTTTGACACTAGATTCTACAGTAGTTTCCGACACTAGATTCTAGTTATTGACACTAAATGATAGTTTCTGATGCTAGGATCTCCTTTTTGACACTAGAATCTACTTTCTGACGCTAGAATCGAGTTTTTGACACTAGATTCTGTAGTTTCTGACACTAGATTCTAGTTTTTCTGAAAAATCTGTGCTCCTGTGTCAGTGATGCCAACATTTCTAGCCAAGGACCACCAGAATTATCCATATTTGGCTGCAGACCGCCATCTGAAAACATGTTGTTCTCGGGGTTCCCCAGAAGCGAAAAATTGAGATAAATGTTTGCTTCCAAAATAATGTATTCAGAGATTTGCAGCACATTTTCACAATTTTTCAAAAATAGCAGAACAACAAGCTATATGCACTGTCTGTGGTGCTGGAGATAAGGTAGAGCTATATGCACTCTCCATGGTGCTGAAGCCAGGGTAGAGCTATATGCACTGTCCGTGGTGCTGAAGCCAGGGTAGAGCTATATGCACTGTCCGTGGTGCTGAAGCCAGGGTAGAGCTATATGCACTGTCCGTGGTGCTGAAGCCAGGGTAGAGCTATATGCACTGTCCGTGGTGCTGAAGCCAGGGTAGAGCTATATGCACTGTCCGTGGTGCTGAAGCCAGGGTAGAGCTATATGCACTGTCCGTGGTGCTGAAGCCAGGGTAGAGCTATATGCACTGTCTGTGGTGCTGAAGCTGGGGTATATGCACTGTCCGTGGTGCTCACACTGCCAGTAGAGACATATATGCACTGTCCGTGGTGCTGAAATTGGGTTAGCTTGTGACACTCTTAAAAGGATCCCTGTCTAATAAGATAAACATTGCTTAAAGCATTATACTTTCCCTATATAACTAAAATAAACAAATAAAAACACCAATGGCATCTTATTTCTTACATAAATAGAGAATATTTCACTTAACAGGAACTGCTCCTGGCGCAGGATGATGATGTCACGTGTGATCTAGCTCAATGGAATATATGGATGAACATACTCTGTGACATCATCATCCTGCGACAGGAGCACCTCCTATAGAGTGAAAGCTTGTTGATCTGCTATTTTTCAACAGATAAAACACCAAAACGCGTTCAGGACACTAAGGGTTAACCAACTTTCCATAATTAACTGAACTCTCATAAGGTCCACTGGTGGTCCCCGGACCACTGGTTGAAAACCACAGTACCCTTTCGCCCCCGGCCACATAATGCCCAGGTATGGTCAAGTCTCAATTTATGTGACTATTGAGAAGTCTTGGACATGAGTCTTGGACTGTACGTCCCACGTAAAAGAGGGACATCTATCTGGTCACCCTATGTGGTGATCAGGTCCCAGGCATCAACTCCTCTTCTTTCCTCCTCAGGGCAGATCCTATACTGTATACTGTATGTGCTTATATTATTATTATACTTATTGCACAGTAGAATGTAGTCTCTGGAGCCAGACTGCGAACGCACACATTTTTTGAAAACGTTTTTTTTTCCCCTTCTGCCATACAGTCTTTAGGTCTGTGTATACGGAAGCTGCTGTGAACATGAGTAGGAGGTAAAGTGGATGTTTTAAACATGAACTGACGAAACGCTGCTGCTGCTGCTTCCTTCCTCGAACACGCCGTGCAATATCTGTGCGGTGCTAAGTTTCATATACGTATGCGTTACATATAATAATCTGTAGCATTTAAAGAAAGGAATAAGGATAAAAAAAAACGGCAGCGCTTCCTCCGGAAACTTCCCTTGGTTAAGGCATTAAAAGGCAGTGGATGCTCAAGCTTTGAAAATAACTTAACTACTAAAGTAAACTAAGCTGAAAAAAGCAGCACTCCAAACTTTTAGTCTGCTCTGAAGAGAGTCTGTTTGCTGAGAAAGATTGAATCTGATCCAGTCTTGCATCTTTTATGTTGCAGTTGAGTGCAGCTTTTTTTGCCCTTTCCCCTCCATCTCTAGCATTCTGAGAGGGTGGAATGGCTGTCTGGATGTATGGCAGACCACTGGTGGGAATACTGTTATACTTAAAGCTATACTGTGTAACTTTTGAAATAAATCTTACATTTGATATACGTCTCTCTCCACACCCTGGTGTCTGCATTGTGTTTTTAGTTCACCGCAATGGAACTCTAGAATTTTTTAATCCATTCTGTACTGAACGCATTTGGATGTTTCAAGCATTAACTAGCTTTAACTATTGAAAAATAGCAGATCTACAAGCTTGTATCGCGCCACCGAGTGGCGCGATACAAGCTTGTAGGTCTGCTATTTTTTGGAAAATCCTTAAAACATGGTGCAAATCTTTGAATGTTATCTTCTGTCGGAGCAAACGTTATTAACTCCAATCTTTGTTTGTGGGAGGGGGTCCCTCCATGAGATATTTTCAGATGGGGGGGTCCTCCGCAGCCTACAAAATACAGACAATTCTAGGGGTCCTTGGCATGAAATGTTTGGAGCATCACTGACACAGAAATATCCATTTTTCAGAAAAAACAAGAATCTAGTGCTAGAAACTACAATTTAGGGCCAGAAACTAGATTATAGTGTCAGAAAGTACAATCTAATGCCAGGACAACATGGGTTTATAATGGGATGAATCTAGAGTTGCAATACGCTCCATAGAGCTGCGCAGTGACGTCACCGCCCCTGTTCTGGAAGTCTTTTCCCAATTCATTTTTCTCATAGACTTTTCGAAAATAATTTATATCAAGACGATTACGCCGTGGACAAAGCCAACTCGAGTTGTGACGAATCATGATGGCACACACAAACTTTTGGGACAATAAAATAATTTCTAAGATGAAAAACGAAACTAAAAGTCTTGTATCATGCCGTTTTCTACTTCTTCCCAATTATATATTATATGACGATATTGTGTTTGTTGTCATGATTTGTCACGACCTGAGTTGGCTTTGTCCGCGGCGTAATCGTCTTGATATAAATTATTTTCGAAAAGTCTATGAGAAAAATGAATGGGGAAAAGACTTCCGGAACAGGGGCGGTGACGTCACTGCGCAGCTCTATTGACTCCCAATGACAAAAAAAATCATCTGCTTGTATTTGACGTTAAACTCACCAACATTGCAGCTGTGATGAAAGCTTGAATTATATCCTCTTTCTATCCCACACTAAGGTTGTATTTTCGTTACATTCCTATTTCCCTTAAAAACCTCCTAGACCAGTTACATTATGCATAGGTGTGGTTTGGGTGTTTTTAGCTTTCATCCAATCTGTGTTGGTCTGGCCATTGCCTTTAATTCATCCCATATCATTCAACAAAAATATAAACGCAACACTTTTGTTTTTGCTCCAATTTTTCAGGGGATGGACTTAAAGCCCTAAAATTCATTCCAGATATACAATATAACCATTTCTCTCAAACGCTGTTCACAAATTTGCCTAAATGTGTGATATTGAGCACTTCTGCTTTGTTAAGATAATCCATCCCACCTCACAGGTGTGCCACATTAAGATGCAGGTGTGACATCATGATTAGTGCACAGGTGTACCCCAGACTCTCCACAACAAAAAGACACCCTGAAATGTGCAATTTTCTTTTGCCTTATTGGGTGTATGGGCCTCCGAACCAGTCAGTATCTGGTGTGACCACCATTTGCCTCATGCAGTGCAACACATCTTCTTCGCATAGAGTTTATCAGATTGTCAATTGTGGCCTGTGGAATGTTGCTCCACTCCTCTTCAATGGCTATGTGAAGTTGATGGATTTTAGTGGGAACTGGTATGCGCTGTCGAAATGGTAATAATGTGGTAATATTGTGTTATTACCATTTTTACAGTGTGTAACAGTTCCCACTAATATCCAGCAACTTCACACAGCCATTGAAGAGGAGTGGACCAACATTCCACAGGCCACAATTGACAATCTGATAAACTCTATGCGAAGAAGATGTGTTGCACTACATGAGGCAAATGGTGGTCACACCAGATACTGACTGGTTCGGAGGCCCATACACCCAATAAGGCAAAAGAAAATTGCACATTTCAGGGTGTCTTTTTGTTGTGGAGAGTCTGAGGTACACCTGTGCACTAATCATGATGTCACACCTGCATCTTAATGTGGCACACCTGTGAGGTGGGATGGATTATCTTAACAAAGCAGAACTGCTCAATATCACACATTTAGGCAAATTTGTGAACAGTGTTTGAGAGAAATGGTTATATTGTATATCTGGAATGAATTTTAGGGCTTTAAGTCCATCCCCTGAAAAATGGGAGCAAAAACAAAAGTGTTGCGTTTATATTTTTGTTGAGTGTATTCCCCTATAGACCAGGGGTTTTCAACCTTTTTCATCCCAGGGACCACCATTTATTCAGGATTTGAGCCACGGACCACCACTTGAGGATATTTTAGTCCCACAGACCCCAAATCTAAAGCTTTATTTTGCTTTTGTCCACAATTCCAGGCTGGATTTGGGAAACAAAACAAGCAAAACATACATTCCAAAATGGCTAATTCACATGATGAATATTCTAACTCTTGAGAGTGTAAAAATGAAACCAAATGGACCCGCAAGGGTCCATTTGGTTTCATTTTTACGTTCTCAAGAGTTACATCTGGTTAACCAACTTAGCTGGGGACCACCTGGAACCCTCTCAGGGACCACTGGTGGTCCCCGGACCACCTGTTGAAAACCCCTGCCCTATAGAATAGGGGAATAGGCTATACTGCTATGCCTACTCCTAAACCAGCAGCCTCGCTGCGGGTTTAGGAGTATTTTGCAAACGATTATAGCTAGTATTTTCAAACAATTATATCTCGGTCAATTCTCGATCATTTCTTACCATTCAACATGCTACATGATCACCAAACCTCACTTTTTTGCCGTATGTGGCGTGCATTTATCCCAAGTCTACGAAACGTTATAAAGGAAATTGCAAAAGGAATCGGGAAATTCTCGTCAAAAACAGACTTCTTTTTGATCAATCATTTTGGTCAATTCTGGACCATTTTTTACTGATGTGTGACCGGCAAACATCAATCTATCATTTGCTGTATCGATTATGCGGGTACGTCTTCTCTAGGAAACGGGATCAAGTGAAATGTAACTGTCGGGAATTCGGTGGGAACGTGAAACTGATTCAGCAGCAGCAATGCGTCACAATGTCTAACTATATTATATCAGCTATGAGACTGGGTTGATTATATACCTAACCTAAACACAAGGAAGTGACCGACAGCAGACAATCTAGAGCAGTTTATAGGACAATCAATGAATAAGGAGATGAAGTACTTCACTGATGCAGCTGTTCTACTTGGACATGCACACAGACGCACGTGGCTCTGCCTTCTTGTATAGCTTAGCGGGTGCTTTGAAATCCCGTTATTTATTTGACAAATTTAGCAACTTAAAGGTAGGGGAAGTGATTTGAAATTCATGGTGTAGTACCAGCCTGGTGCACTAGGGGCCCCCAACAGTAGCTACACTATGTGAACCTGCTGCTCGCTCCTGATTGGAGGAGAATTGTGGTGACCTGGGGAACTTTTATTAGCTCCTCTGCTAACGTGGGGGAGGGGGAAACTCCATATGTGGTTTCCACACCTTATAATAGAGCATTTTAACAGAAAAAAATATTTTTTGGGTGATATCTGACAAAAGTGAAATCACTTCCCCTACCTTTAAGGGACTGCGTGACAAACATGCCTATGACCACACCTCCAGTCGCAAATAACGGTGTCGGCATGAGGAATAATGGCTAAGGGAAGAGGAAAGGCGGCGAAAATAGCGATAAGGGAATTCGTTGCAGGCTGCAGGCTGCAGGCTGCGGGCAGTCGTTACGGACTGCGGGCAGCGTCAGGGACAAGGCATGTTACGAAAATTGGGCCCTTATTTTCCTCTCTCTTCTCACATAGAAAGACAAAACACCCACTAAATATGTCTCTTAAATAAATAAATAACAATTATGAACCACCTATAATGTACATCACAACAACACATTAACAACAATACTATATTAAACACGAAGAAATGTCATACCCACACTTCACAATAAAGGCCCATCCACATATTCCACATACTGCAGAGGCCTGTTCTCAGAGCTCACCACACTGGCCAACTACACTCACTATTTAAGTACAAAAACGTAAATGCATGTTTCTCATATTAACACTGGAATGTAGGTAAGTATCTTAGCAAACTGTGTGTGGCCACAAATTCCGTGGATGGCCATTTTTTAAGTCAGATGTTTTATAGATTGTTCAGACAGTCATAAAAGTCACTGCTCACCTTTTCACACTGAAAGAAGAACACAATCAAGATGGTGCCCGAGGCTGCCTAGTTCCCTCACGGTGACGGTGTCCAGTGAGAAACAAAAAGGTGAGATTCTGAACGCACAGGTGAATGAACTGTCATTGAATGAACTGGCACTTGCTAAGTTGCTGACAAAAAGGCCCACTACATCACTGGCATATCTGTCACAGACACCACTCTCACGCTTACAGCCTGCAAAGCCTGCTCTGAATATGTCTAAGTATGTTTTCAATTGAAAGGTGATGGGGATATATCTTTGTTTTTGTGGGAAAAAAGCATAAACTCTGGAAAAAAAGTAACCTTTTCTCCCAAGGCTGTCAATAGAACAATGTAGCACAACGGCTTTACCAGTAATAGTCCGAGTAAAAGTACAACAGTATTGGCATCATAATGTGTTTATGACAGTATTGGCATCATATGGGTACTTTTACCAAAAGTAAAAGTACCCATGATGCCTCATTTCAAGTATTCAAGTGAGAAAAGCTCACGCTGCGGTGTGTTGCGGTGCATCTTGCAAATATCTGAAAAGTATGCTACGACGTATGACATACAGTAATGGTGTGTGTACGGGTTCCTTGACTCGGCCGTTGACTAAACGTGGTTTTGATCCGAAACTGCGTATTCCGGACAGCAGTTTGGAAATAAAGCATTTGACAATGGCACATCGACACACACGCAACCTGGCAGCATGTTCTTAGAAAAGTTCCTCAATTGTCACTGGAAGGTTGATGTGCCAAAATCCAAACTTGTCTTGATTGTCTACTGAGCAGTGTTTCCAACTGCCAAAATCCAAAATGCACTAGTGGCACTTCCAAAATGCATTAGAATGCGTTAGAGCAGTAGGTTTTCAACCTTTTTCATACCAGGGCCCACTATTTATTCTGCATTTTAGCCACAGACCACCATTTGATGTTGAGTTTAGTCTCTCTGACTAAATTAGGAGAAATACAGTAACTGATAAAATGTTGGTCAAAATAACAATTCTTCTACTATTTTCTAAATGTGTAGATTCTTGAAAATTAGGTAATTTCTTGAAAATTATATTCAAATTAGGTAATTTGAATATAATTTAACTCTCAAAAGTTACAGATCTATAAGGGTCCACTTGGTTACCAAATGGGCCTTTTTTTAGGAAGGAAGGAGGACTTTCATAGGAGGAAAAATGGTGAAAAACGAGGGTTTTATCTCTGGCGCCTGTCAACCAATTTCACCCCAACTCACCAGCAAAAAAGCACCAGACTTTCCGCTAGAAGTTTTTCTCTAATTTTGGCGGGGTCTGGAAAAAAATCTACCTAATATCTACCTCTAAAATCTACCTCTAAAAATATAGCGACAAATTGCCAAGTCGGCACCACTGCTACTGAGGACATAGCAAAAAGAACCTCGAATGTTGAATCATTAATGACTCTGTTTTGATACAGTGTATATACAGTATATACAGTTCTCTCCACTCCACTCCTCCTATATTCCTCCAGGCTAAACCCTCCTGTCCACCTGGGTGCGTTCCAGCCATAAAACCTTAAAGGTTTTTGAAGGCAGGCAGGATGCTGAATGCTTCTGACAGCTCCGATAACAACAGCAGAGCTGTACTGTCAAGGCACATTGGCCTTAAACTGAGTGCAGAGAAGAGACTGAGGCGGAATGGGTCCCTGTGTACTGTTTTGTTGGAATTGCTGCTACATGCGAGTCGAGATAAAGAATTTCTTTTAACGCCTTTTGTCCTAACAAGAAATTTTAGTTTCTGACGCTAGATTCTAATTTTTGACATTAGGGGCTCCATTTTCGTTACATGCCTAAACCCCTTATTCCAAATCCCTTATTTTGTTTTTACTATTTTGAAAAACTTTTTGGAATATTTCAACATGTCAATCTATTAACACGTTGTGAGTTTGTAGACTGGCCATTTGAACTCCTGGAAAATGTTTTTTTAATAGTTTAAAAAGGCAAAGAAGTTAAGGGATAAGGGGTTTAGCGGTAATGCAAATGGAGCCCTAGATGTCTCGTTTCCAGTGCTATATTATAGTTTCTGATGCTAGTTTCCAACGTTAGATTCTAGTTTCTGTATCTAGATCCTAGTTTCTGGTGCTAGATTCTAGTTTCCGACACTGGTTTCTAGTCTTTGACGCTAGATTCTAGTTTTTGACGCTATTCTAGTTTCTGATGATAGATTATAGTTTCTGGTGGTAGATTCTGGTTTGTGACACCAGATTATAGTTTCTGACACTACATTCTATTTACCTACATTGGATTCTAATTTCCAATGCTGTATTCTAGTCTCTGACACTTGATTCTATTTTTTTCTGTGAAAAAAATGTTTCTGTGTCAGTGATGCTCAACATATTTCATGCCAAGACCCCTAGAATTATCTCTATTTGGCTGCAACCCCCCTATCTGAAAGCAAAGATTTTCAACTCAAATATTGATGTCCCCCCAGAAGAAAAGATTTGAGTTGAAAATGTTTACTCTGGAAGAATACAGAATCAAAAATTGCGCCCCATTTTCCATGAACACTAGAGGGCGTTGTCATACAGAATGGGTTAACACAATATGTCAATATGCATGTAGCTGCAGCCCTGTTAAAAAAAAAAAGGCTGGCTCTGCGTTTTCCTTTCCTTTTTTTCCTCTACCTAACGCTAAGAGAATCTCCTGATCCGTGCAGCTTGCCGTTACAGTACAGGGGGGGAGCGGCGGCGGCGACGGTATATGCAAATGTGATTGAGATGGGAGCCGCCGCGCCGCATGCTTAGCGGTGTCTTTGAAATGCTTATTAGAAAATGCTGTATAGAAGCATGATAACGGATTAATGTTTACTTACTTAGCCAGTACTTAGTCACCTTAGCGCATTACTTAGCAAAACAAGCTGCAACGTATGGGTAATAACCCCTCGTGCACGCACACAAGCACGCCACGCATTCACGCGCGCACAGACACACGGACACACGGACACAAGGCACGTTGCGCGCTGTTGTTTTGCAGACAATGCAGAAATGGAAATCATTACGACTGCTGTGCCACGGATGTCCATCCATCAATGCCGCTGTCATTCAGAGCCGAGCGGTCCTGCCCCTTTCTGGACGGCCCAGAAATGACATTCCCCCCATTCATATTCCTCGTAGACTTTTTTTTCCCGGAATGATTTATTATATAAAGACGATTACGCCGCGGACAAAGACGCCTCGTTCCGTGACAACTCATGACAACAAATAACATTATCGTACAATATCTAATTAGTAAGAAAGAAATGGCAGAATACAACACTTTTTGTTGTTTTTTTTTCCTTACAAATTATCTGATTGCCCCAAAACAGGGGTTTTCAAAAGGTGGTCTGGGGACCACCAGTGGTCCCTGAGAGGATTCCAGGTGGTCCCCAGTCCACAGTGGACAGTTGGTAACCAAATGGCCCCTTAAAGATTTGTAACTCTTGAGATTGTAAAATGATACCAAATGGACCCTTACGGGTCCATTTGGTATCATTTTACCCTCTCAAGAGTTAAATTATATTTAATCATCTGAATTACTTAATTTTCAAGAATATACACAAGTAGAAAATGTAGAAGAATTGTTATTTTGACCAACGTTTTGCCAGTAATCTCACCTAAATTGTGGACACAAACTTCATTTTTGGTCCGAGAGACTAAACTCAACATCAAATGTTGGTGATCCGTGTCTCAAATTCTGAATAAAATAGTGGGCCCTGGTATCAAAAAGGCTGAAAACCCCTGCCCCAAAACATTGTGTGTGTTGTCGTTATTTGTCGCGAGTTGGCTTTGTTCGCAGTGTAATTTTCTTAAATCAGGGGTTTTCAACTGGTGGTCCGGGGACAACCAGTGGTCGTTGGGAGGGTTCCAGGTGGTCCCCAGCTAGTTTAACCAGATGTAACTCTTTTGAATGTTTCATTTTTACACTCTCAAGAGTTAAAATATTCATCATTTTAATAAGCCCATAAGTCTACACAACTAGAGGATGAATGGTCATTTTGGTCTGTATGTTTTGCCTGTTTTGTTTGCCAAATCCAGTCTTTTATTGTGGACAAAAGCAAATGAAATCTTTAGTTTTGGGGTCTGTGGGGCTAAAATGTCCTCAAATGGTGGTCCGTGGCTCAAATTCTGAATAAATGGTGGTCCCTGGTATCAAAAAGGTTGAAAACCCCTGCCTTTAATAAATAATTCTTTGGAAAAACTCCACGAGGGGAAAATGAAAAAGGTGAATTCATTTCTGGGCCTGCGGGTGACGTCATGAAGGGCAGGACTGCCCAGCTCTATACAGAGGGAGTATATGAGAGTCATCCATGTGAGAGGCTGCATGCAGTAAATACCACTTATGGTCTAATTCAGCTTAAAGTTCCCATTCACTAATTACCCTCTCTGCTGCCCATCCCCAACCCCCTCAATCCCCTTACCCAAACCAAACTGCATGCTCCAGGTCCCCCCACTCCCCACTCCCGTTACACTATGGATTCCCTGTCGGATCGCTGTGGGGAGATCGAACTCTAATTAAGATTGTTAATGAAGATTTAATTTCCCACTTCAAACGAGCCACTGAACACGAGAACGCGAGCGGGGGAGAGAGAGAGAGAGAGAGAGAGAGAGAGGGAGAGAGAGGGCAGTCATGCAGTCAAATAAGTGAGAGACTCATGAGTGTGACTGAGAGAGAGAGAGAGAGAGAGCGACCGAGGGAGACAGAGTAAAGAAAAAAGAGACGTGTGAAAGAAGAGAAGGGTGTTTGGGGTGTAATGAACTGTGTATGTGTGATGATGATGTTGAAGATAGTGGTGGTGGTGGTACATGTGGTACCAAACCAAAGGGATAAAAATATTTGTTACAGCTAGTTAGACTCTTGTTAGAGACACTTAACACAACTGGTGTGAAAAGATAGTTACATCCGCTGGCGGCGATCGTCGGCATACATCTGAGACAGCGAAATCATTTTGCGACCACGAACGCCGGCCTAGGTTTGCCGACCGATAGCCAGGGGTGTAGTGGAGGGGGGACGCAGGGGGACGGCGCCCCCCCCCCCCCCCACTTCTCACAACTAAAATATTTATTTAAATGGAGGTCTGAGAAAAATCATTAGCATTATGGTGAAATACATCTTGATGACCTCATCAAGATGTGTTTCACCATGTTAATGAGTTTCCTTTTTTCTGAGAGTGTACAAATGGAACCAAATGGACCCGCCAGGGTCCATTTGGTTCACATTTGTACAGTCTCAGAAAAAAAAAGAAAATCCCCCTTTAAGAGGCATCCCCCCACTTCTAAAAGTCCCACATAACACTGCCGATAGCCAACCGTTGACCGGGGCCATTGGTAACGGTGACGACTGTTACTAATCAGTCAAGACTCGTTCACTCACATTGATGAATCCTTTACCACCAGTTGGTTGGTTGTGATCGCACATTGATTTGGCCCCTCCTGAAACATCACTTTACAATCTTATTGTTTGATTGGAGCACGATGTGAATCGCCGTTAGTAGCATTGGCATCAATTCGAGAAGGGTCCAGCTGCAGACCTAGCCTAGGAGTGGACGTGCCTCACAGTTGATGTGATGACGTCACACATCAACCCACAGGCGCCTGTTGTTGTAGCGCAAAACCCCCTCCATAACGAAGAGATGTCGCTAATAGTAGAACATTTTATGGGACATGGAATTGGGGCAATGGAAGTGTGCAGATTAGAATCAAATCAAACATGGACAGAGGGAGAGAGGAAGTTTGCAGAAAAACAATGGATTTTAAAACTTAATACAACATTCCCACAGGGTTTAAACCACTATGAAAGATAATTAAGATTACTTATCTCAGACCTAGATAGACTCCTTCAACAAAGATGGCGAATGCAAACATTCTCTGTATTGTACTCCTACATAATGTTGTAAGAGACAAAACATTGAAGTCTTTTACCACAAACCTAGTTCTAAATGCCCGACCCTCAACCTAACCCTCAAAACTTAGTGTGAGGGTGGTTGAGCGTCAGAGATTTAGGCTTAGGGTTACGGTTGGAGGGGTCTAGGGTTTTGCTACTAACATTGCTACACCCTTCCCCTAAACCTACCCCTAAACCTAACCGCAAGCTAAGATGGTGCTGATAAGCAGCCTGCTGGGAATTATCACTTGATAACGGTAGGAGCGGGTGGGACATGGCAACAACAGGGGCCTGTGGGTTGATGTGTGGCCTCATCACATCAACTGTGAGGCACGTCCACTCCTGGGCTAGGTCTGCAGCTGGAGCCTTCAATTCGCTAGGTGTTGTTGTCAAAATCGCATGGTATCGCACGTCATGTTTTCTTTATAACCATTCAAAATTCTCACACGTCACTCCCCTTATTCTTTTCCTCCATTAAGCTCCTGATCACTGCACTTACCGAGTTCAAAACTCTCACGCTTGCATTCAAAGCAACCAAAGGGACGGCACCACTATATCTTGCTAGTCTCATAGCACCCTACAACAGGGGTTTTCAACAGTTGGTCCGGGGACCATCAATGGTCCCTGAGAAGTTTCCAGGTGGTCCCCAGGCTAAATGATGGAATGCTGCTTAACCAGATGTAACTCCTAAGAATGTAAAAATGAAACCAAATGGACCCTTGCGCGTCCATTTGGTTTCGCAAGGGTCCATTTGGTTTCATTTTTACACTCTCAAGAGTTAAAATATTCATAATCTAAATTAGCGCCACTTAATTAAGAAGTCTACACTGTTTTGTTGACAAAATACAGCCTGGAATTGTGGACAAAACCAAAAGAATTCTTTAATTTTAGGTCTTTGGTTTGAAAATGTCATCAAATGGTGGTCCGTGGCTCAAATGCTGAATAAATGGTGGTCCCTGGAGTCAAAAAGGTTGAAAACCCCTGCCCTACAAGCTTTCTCGTGCACTCCAATCAGCCGACACAAAATGCATGCACTCCACACGCCCCAAACACTGGCTCTATCTACCTGGCTCCAAAAGTATGGAATCAACTTCCCATTGCAATCAGAAACGCTCTTTGTTCTTTATTTTTTAAATTGTATATTCAACTAATCTTGTTGTATGAGATGTATTGTTTTTAC
>CM076976.1:3730605-3745605 GCA_039105355.1 Benthosema pterotum | reverse complement strand
GGTTGTTTTGCATGGCATCGTGTTTGGGGGGGCAGACTGGGCATTTAGGGGGGCATTGCCCAACCCCCCCCCCCCCTCCCCCAATGCCCATGCCTAGATCCGCCCCTGCTCTCGCTCCTCCTACCACTCTGCAGAATCAGCTGAAAAGCCATTACAAATAGCATTTATGTAAGGGCAACGGACCTGCATGCCAAGTGAGTGCTAATATAATTTCTCTCTCTTTCTCATCTCTCTCTCTCTCTCTCTCTCTCTCTCTCTCCTCTCTCTCGACTTGAGGCGGATATTACTACTCTAATCAAGCAGATACGTGCCTAACGCGATCATTCTCCATAAAACCATCGTGCAGCGGGGATAATAATCCCCCTCCTTCATATTTGATTATTATTGCACAATATCATCCTTTTTTTAGCCGCAGCCATTCAGTCAGTATAAGTTACACGGTGCGCATACTACGGGACATCAACCACCCCCCCCCCCCCACCCCCCCCCCAACCCCCCAGATCCGTCATTCAACCGGGATGAACCCGACCGAAACGAGAGGGGAGGGGGAGGAGGATGAGGGGGAGGGGGATGAGGAGTGCCTCAAGGATCTATACGAAAGGCTCCCCTCTATTATTTGGTGGGTAGACGCTTGTCAGATCTGCTCTATTTGCTGCGACGGCTCCTCTGGCGGCTCTACACCGAGACTCCCCTCCTCTCCCGCAATGTCCTTTTCACTGTGCATGCGCCTTTGTGCAGGGGCGGATGTAACATTTCCCAATTTGGGGGGCAAGAGAAAATGGTAGGGGGGCGGCTTCATCACCCGTGGCGCGAAGCGACACGGGCGATGAAGCCGCCCCCATACCATTTTCAGTTACAGGACTTTTATTAGTCAAGTAAAGCATCAATAATAACATCAGTTGTTGTTGAAGTTGCAACAGACACGCAGCATGCATAAAGCTAAAGGTCTGACTCAGAGAGTTTTCTGTTTTCAATGATGAAATGCTGTCGGTTTTAGTGGTGACACAACTGTAGTTAGTTAGTAGCAGTAGTAGTGTTTCACATCATTTTAAATATAAGCACTTTAATTTGAAATATCTTGGGTTGTTTTGCATGTGTTTGGTGGGGTAGTCTGGCCATTTAGGGGGGGCATTGACACCCCCCCACCATGCACATGCCTAGATCCGCCCCTGCCTGTGTGTGTGTGTGAGTGTGTGAATGTGTGTGTGTGTCTGGCGCGAAACAAACAGTGAAGTCTCCACTTCCCTTTGGTTGGGGGAAAAAGTGTGATTGCTTTGCAGAAATCTCTCTTCCTCGCTGTCCTCTATCACTGACCTCAAATACCCCCCCCCCCCCCACCCCCCCCCCCCCCCACACACACACACACACACACACACACACACACACACACACCCCGCCAGACAGGGCCGCAGTGGAGACTAGACATGGTGTTGTTCACAAACACACACGCACGCACATACACACAGACGTGCATCCAACACACAGTGTTGCCAACTGCCAAAATCCAAAATGCACTTCCAGAATGCACCAGATTGCGCTAGAGCAGTGAGTTTTCAACCACTTTCATACCAGGGCCCACTATTTATTTAGCCTGGGTTCAGCACACAGACCCCATCTACTCCGTTGGGCCCCACCCACTCTGCTGGGTTCTGTGGTCTGGTGTTGTGATGAAGAGTTTCAAAAAAAACGGCTCGGCCAATGAGCGAAGGAGTTGAAGGTGGGTCTAAAAATAGCCAATCAACACCAAGGATCATCTAACTGCCAATAACAGAACAGTTGCCCATAAAAACAGTTTCATTGTAACTAGAGTTTCATTGTAACTAGTTTCATTCTTTTATGCATTTAGTTATAAATAGTGCAAATGTCCGACGCCAACTGCACTGCTAGTCAATCAGTCACTGTGCTGACTAAGTGTTAACTGTTGTTGTCGACTGCAAACAACGTCACAGGAAGACAGATTCACTGATCTCCAGTGATTGGTCGAGGGGAAATCAAGAGCCCGCCTCCTCGTAAATCGGTTACAATGGGGCCAATGTCAGACTCTTGAAAAAAAGCTAAATATAGGGACAAAAGTGCCAAGTTGGCAACACTGCACACACACATAACAGTACCACGGTGGCGGTGGCTGCTGCTGCTGCTGCTTCAGGGGAGATTTTCAAAGTCACACAATTGGAAATGGCACAGCCATCCGCCACGCTCGTTCATGTGAGCAAGTCATGCGTGCTGTTTTTTTTTTCTTTCCCCCCTTTTTGCATGCGCCGCACGCGCTGCTGGCATCCCAATTTTCCTCTCTCTTTCTTTCTCTCTGACTCTCTCCGACTCTCTCTCTCTCCCTCGCTCTCTTTCTCTGACGATCGCAAGCAGAACTCAAAGGCGCCCGCATCGTGCACGCCACGCCACGCACAAGAAAGGAGAGAGGCGGTGAAAGTCGTTTCCCGACCGCGACTGTCTGCAAATAACATCAATCCTACCAGTGGTTAAGCACGGTCAGGGGCCCGTGACGAATTCAGCAATGTCTTGATTGTGTCCAGATCAAAAGGCAATCCAAGACTATAGTCAGATCTGGCCTCCAGAATATCACCTGATTTCAACCAAACGCAAATCCTGTCCACGATTAAAGACAGACGTCCCTGGATGAATCAGAGACAGTCGGATTGAGGCCAGACTAACTTAAATCAACCATGACTAGTCAGATCTGCATGGCCCAGAGTAGTTTTATAGATTTATACCACTTAAATCGAGACCAAGACAAGACCAAGACAACCACGGACTTGATCGAGACGAGATCGAGACGAGGCTAGCACCTAGAGGGGTCAAGACCAAGACGAGACCAAGACAACCACGGACTTGATCGAGACGAGATCGAGATCGCCCATTTTAACATATAATAACGTTTTTAATGATTTTCAATCTTCTATCATTAGTAACACTGAATTTGATTGTTTTGCCCCCGTGCAACATTACATTTTTAAACAAAACTACTAATAATATAATAGGGCTGGGGCGATATGGTTAACAAGAATATAAAAAAATCCCTAATCAGACACATCCCAGTATCTGTCTTCTTTCTTTTGAATATTTACAGAAGAAAAAAGTACATTGCTATTTGTGCCTGCAGCTGTCTTTATGAATGTCTCAAGAACAGAGACAATGGCTCCGAGGTCGAGACAAGACCAAGACAAAATTATACAAGAACAAGACGAGACCACAAGACAAATAAAGTGGAGAGCCGCAAGGTTGAGACAAGACCAAGACAAAACAAAGCGAGACAAAAACAAGACCGAGACAATGAAAATTTGTCTTGAGACTGGCCTCGAGACGAGACAATGTCTCGAGAACTACAACACTAGGTTTAACTATAGATTTATTACAACTACTTGTGAAGACCTCCTGGAAATGACGTAAAGGTCATCCCCATATGGGCAGTGATCTGACCTATAACGTCATTGTCTAAACCAGGGCTGCCCAAAAGGTAAATGGTGATCTACCAGTAGATCATGCAGGTCGTGCAGGTAGATCACATGACAGTCCCCCCAGCACTTGGACCCTTATAGATCTGGAACTCTTGAGAGTTAAGTTATATTTAAACATCTGAATTACGTAATTTTCAAGAGTCCACACAATTAGAAAAAGGAGAATAATTGTTATTTGAAGTTTTACCAGTTCTCTTTTCCAATTGTGGACAAAAACGTGAACGTTCTTTCCGAACTGTCAACTCAAACCTCAAATACTGATAGCACATACAGGAAAACCTTCCAATTCTCCCCCTCTATATTTCATTATGAGTGCATTATTCTTAAAGTGTAAGTAACCTGTTTTGCACTACTTTTCCCAATCAAATTGTGTCATAATTACAAACACATTTGCCAATACAACAATACTTGGTGTGTATTTGCTCTGGGGGCTATCAGAAGAAAGGTGGTCCAACTCCCGAAGCACTGGCCAATCACGCCGGAAAGTTACGAGTTCATATGGCGCGTCATTAGGAGAACATCTCATCGGGTTCCCATTGACTTGCATAGACTTGCATAGAAGAGTGGCCATGGGAATTACCATATTAAACACTCTCGTAACGGAGTACATACATCACTCTGTTAATGATCGTGACCGGGGACCACACGGCCACCACACGTTGTTTTTACTCAGACAGTCTCTCAGACCGTTTTTGCAATATCCATGTTGAAACAGAGCTAGCGTATGTGGCTAATAGTTCTACACACTGCAGTCACGAGGGGCGTGCCTCACTCCAGCTGACTAGTGGCTCAGAGCCATCTAGTACAAGACTTGCGACATTGCGGAGTCGGAAACTGAGCGCTCGAGCTGCCTGAATGGAGACAAACTGGAGTTCTCCACCAGCACCAAGCCAACGTTTAGTTGTTTTCTGCCGCTGGAATGCGAGGGGACTCGGTGGATGGATTATGGACATTACGTTAGCAGCAACTGTGCTTTATGCTGGGATAGAACCATGACGATAACATTAAAAACAGGAGGAGTATTTGTGAAGGAGAGAGTAATCTTGGTAAACATGCTCGTACGTAAATAACCGAACGAGCCAGCAGACCACCGCTGCGTCTACCCACTGATACTGATCCTTTCGGGATCAGCAGCAGCTTCGCTTTTACAATCTCGTTCACAATCTCATGTCCGGGCAGTAGCATTGTTTCCGAGTTTTACGCACACTGCTGCCTGCGTACTAGGAGTACACTGCGTAAAAACATCCACGCTCAGTATGCCAGGTCGGACAGGTCCCTTTTCAAATGTGCAGCATTCCTTTTCAAATGTGGCTTTGAGGCCATGCCAGATTTCCACTGGCCAAACGTGTATCGGAATTCCCTTCCCACCTATATTGCTGCACCCACCGAAAAAGTTGTAGACGACCGAAAAGTTGTTCCAAGAACTGAGCGCTATAAATAGTCTAGACTCCACGCTGATTCTGTCTATACTCAATAAGCACATCTGCGTTGCTGGGGCGCTACCGTGCTGACGAGGAGAAGGGCGTGTCCATCGGAGTTAGCATTGCAACAAGATCTCCTATTGTCGTCATACACCCGCGACATCAACAGATTCAGAACTACATTTCCCAAAGTGGCAGATGTAGTAATTTTATTTTTATAAACCTCAAATGTGAGATGTGTATGGCCGCATCAGGCATTTTAAATATATCATTGGGATACTTAGGCTATTTTTGAGGGACATGTGTCAACACTTTTGAGAGTTTTTTGCAGGTTACCTACACTTTAAACACTATAGTAAGTAACACAATCACCAACTATTTCAAAGCTCAAACGTTCTAGGGGGGCTTGAAATGGATTTTCAGTAATGGAATAATCAAATTTTTGATGTGTAGCCGCTCATTTTGAAAGTAGCTCTCAAGTCCAAACCCTAACCTTAACCACCCATTTTCAACATTCTAATATGTCATTAGTATACCCTAGAGGTGCTTGGTGGACATGATGAAACGTTTTCCCATTCTGTGTTTCCTAGAAAATCATTAACATGGTGAAACATCTTGATGACATCATCAAGATGTATTTTCACCATGTTAATGGATTTTTAGACGCTTCTTTTTTTTTCTGAGAGCGTACACATTTGTACGCTCTCAGAAAAAATGTTGAAAATGGGTTAAGTTCCCCTTTAACCCGTAAGCGTTGGGCTAACTGCCGCGACCGTTGGCCGGTGACCGTTGGCCAACAGCCACAGCAGTTGGAAGATAACACAAATCAGTTTCTAGCCGTCGCGACCAAGGGTCCATGTCTGGAAATTATATTTTGCCCCTCCTGCATCCATGCTCATACATGTGCAAGCACACACTCACATGCCATTCTTCCCCATTCTCTCTTTCTCTCTTTCTCTCCCTCTCTTTCAGTCTCTCGCCCTCTCTTTCATGACAATCACAAACAGAACGCAAAGGCGCCTGCGTCGTGCACGCACGGCACACGAGATGGCTGCCGGCTTAGACATGGCCTTGAAGTTTGTCGAGGGAAGAAAACACACACACACACATGCAAACTAATAACCAACAAACAGACAGTCAAACAAACCATGTCAGAATATCCACCTCTTGAAACATAACCTTTGTTGATTTTTATTTCAAATTTACCAAAAAGAAAGTCGCACAACAGAAATAAAATACACGGTGTTCAGCAGCACTGCTGTGGATTGGGTGTCGACGTTGTTTTAATTCGATTTTAATTTATCGACTTAATGCCAATCAAATGAAGTCATCAGAATAAAACGCATCCCCTGGAAAACTCTATACCAATACTTTTCACAAGCATCTGCCTGTCGTTGGCAGTAATGCACTCGATCTGGAAAATAGACGCAGAAACGAAATTCCGTACTGAGGACTGCCTCATTGCCACGCGACTGTTGGATTAGGCTCAGGGCTGCACATGAGTGGTGCGCAGGCGCACATAGGTCGTCAAAATCCGCAACAACAAATGGATTCATCTTTATAGACAGTGGTGAGCAGTGTTGGGGAATATTACTATACCTTGTTAATGTATTACTTATTACTTATTACCTTTATTTTAAAGCAATATATTGTATTACAATATTGCTGTCTGAGCAAATGTAATAGATTAATATTACTATTACATATTACTTAAAAGAAAAATGGTGTGCAAAATATATAATTAAATATTTAGTGTCACTATTAATCAAATATTGTGTAGGCCAGTGGCATAGCTACATAGCACATAGGCTTTCTGGGAAATCCATATGAAATCAACATGAAAAAATGTCCTCCTGAATAAATAATTTGATGACAAATTATAGAAAATAAGTAATTATTTAACTTCTGCAGTTGTCAAGAAAATTTCACAAGACATTTTCAACGAGACAGATTGACAGAAAGTAATATTGAAAGTAATGCAGTAATGCAGAAAGAAAAGTATAATATATTAGATTGTTTTTGTTAAGTAATATATTTATATTACAAGAGTTACTGCATTTTGGTAATATATTATGTAATATATTTGAGTTACGTAGTGCACATGTCCCAGATTGTCACTGTGGTAGGTACCACTGTGGTAGGTATCTGGTAGCACCAGAAAAAGATGTACTGCAAAGTTGACGCCTTTTCCAAGAAGCCTGAAAACTGTTACCATAGCATGGAAGTGGTACCACCCTGGTGCCACAGGAGCATCCAGATGGTGACAGTGACAATCTCAAGTGCTCACCGCTGTATGAATAAACATTGTTTTAGTCCTCTTTGATCCATCCGGTGATATGGGTCGCCGCATTTTGGGAGCACTAAGCAAACATCCCCAGGCAATCTTCTGAGTACTAGACAAAAAAAAAATAGTTATGTGCACCCTGATTACAATGATTGATGGACATTCAGACCGTGGCAGCTCTCTGCTGCCATCTCCTATAGTGGCAGCATGGAACTTTGTGGTACCACCTAGCCAGGTGTTACCAGGCAGTGAACACATGGGTAACACTAGTGACAATCTCAAGTGCTCATCACTGTATGCGCATGCACCAGGGGCGGATCTAGGCATGGCATGGGGCCGGGGGGGTGGGGGGGGGGGTGGGGGGGGCAATGCCTCCTTAAATGCCCAGACTGCCCAACCAAACATGATGGTATGCAAATCAACCCAAGATAATTCAGTGCTTACATTTTAAAAGTATTTGAAACACTACTACTGCTACGAACTAACTGCAATCGTCTCACCACTAAACCAACAGCATTCGTGTTGGTTTAGCTTCATGCATGCTGCATGCCTGTTGCAACTTTCAACAACAACTGACGTTATTATTGATGCTTTACTTTCCCAATAGAAGTCCTGTAACCGAAAACGGTATGGGTGCAACTTCATCATGGGCGATGAAGTTGCGCCCATACCATTTTCTCCTGCCCCCCCCAATTGGGAAATGTTACGTCCGCCCCTGGCATGCCCCTGACCTTAGCCAATCACGCTAAAAACATGATAATCAACTAAAATGAATGTCACTCACGATCGTTGGAGAATAAATAATTACGTCACCTATACGTCAGTGGGAGGTTTTGGATTTTCACCTTTATCGGGTCAATTACGTTATTGGGAGATTTAAAGGTTAATATAGATGCGCTATAACGCTTGTGATGGTGCAGCTGCCTCTTCCCCTTAGCTGGGTGCCATGTCCTTATTTGCCTTCCTCTGTTGGACTTTTTGACAAACAGGTTGACAAATGGCCTGACAAGCCCAATTTCTTCTCCTTCAATCTTTCTCCCTCTCTCTCTCTCTCTCTCTCTCTCTCTACTCTCTCTCCCTTGCTCTCTCGCTCAATCGGTGCATCGATGCTTTGCCAAAGGAGCCAAATGAAGCTTGGTGGTTTCTGGAGTGCCTCCGCTGCCGTTGCTGTGGTCTTTCATCCTATTTAAAAAGCGACTTTATTCCACTAATCATCTCTGATTGAAGCAATTTGGCCTCCCTGTCTGAAGAGGAGGAGGAGGAGGAATCAGTTCAATCAAGTGCTCTAATAGGCACTATAGTACTCCAGAGGCTCACAATGAGACCAATCAGGGCCGATCATCGCTTTGATTTCCAACCAATCAGCCGAGCCATTACTCTGACTGAAAAGACCAATCGGAAAAAAAGGGAGAGAGTCCATGTTCAGAGTTCGTTCTGGAGGGCATTGCGGATCTGAGACCCACTGAAGTATAATTGGCTAAAAATCCCTAGAGGCCCATTTACTGTGTATACCATTTATGGTACGGTCGCGACCGATGGTTATCGGTTGGCGAACGTTTTGCTATCGCTTGTGACTGATAGGCTATGGTTGTGCCCTTATTTCATTGGTTGCTACCAAACCTAACCGTAACCTTAGCCCTAAACGGGGGCACGGTGGCACAGTGGTTAGTGCTGTCGCCTCACATCTAGTGGCGCTGCTGTGG
Organism: Benthosema pterotum; assembly: GCA_039105355.1. NCBI lineage: Eukaryota > Metazoa > Chordata > Actinopteri > Myctophiformes > Myctophidae > Benthosema > Benthosema pterotum. The sequence goes on along the minus strand of CM076976.1, from coordinate 3,736,724 downwards.
GTGCTGGCGGCGAGTCTCCTCCTCGCGTCATCAGTGCCCATACCCGAGGCGGGGTTGGCGAACGGGCCTTTCTTTGTGGAGTTTGCATGTTCTCCCCGTGTCCCCTAGGGTAGATACCCTCACAAAAACATGCTGTAATCCTGGGCTCTAAACTGCCTCCCCCTGGCCAGCCGGGGCGCCTGATGGAGGGGACTGGAACTGGTTGGAATAACGTGTTCCTTCCACGCGCTACGTCCAACCAGGGAAACTCCCCCCTGGCAGGTGAAAAGAAGGCAGCTTGGACTCCTCATGCATTGAAGGAAGCATGAGGCCAGTCCACTGCCTCCCCAGGTTGGCGGAGGATGTGTAGAGCCCAGGATCACATTAGGAATTGGCACTGGGTGAAAAAATGGGTTACAAAAAAAAAAAAAAAAAAAAAAAACTTAGCCCTAAACATAACCCCCAGTAGAACCTAAGCCTAAACCTAACCTTAAGTCCCGGCTTATAATATCTGCTGCGACTGATATGATACCTGCCATGGTGGATAGGATATACTGTATGCTATCTGCCGCGACAGATATAGAAAAAGGCCAGAGGAAGGAGACCTTTTTTTCTAAAAGGTGGAAAAAGGTTACAACTCATTCACTATCAGCCGTGACTAATATCCTATCAGCCGTGGCCATCTGCCTCAGTCGCAAGATGATTTCGCCCCCTCCTGGGTCAGCTATAGTTATGCCAGACATTTTCATCACAAAACCCCCGCAGAACGATGATTGAGAACCAAAATTGTGCATTCTAATGAATTCCAATTGTGCTTGACATTTTAAGAGTGCCAATTTATTAATTTGTTTTTTTTTAATGCCATTCATATATTCTGTCTACATCCTCTTCTGGTTTAAAAAAAGAAACCCTCCCACGTAATGACGCCTGATTGCCTGTCAATGTGAATTACACACAGCACTCCACAGCTGAATGAAGTCAATGCTTTAGAACGGTGGTTTTCAACCAGAGTTCAGGGACTACCAGTGGTCCTTGAGAGGGTTCCAGGTGGTCCCCAGCTAAGTTGTTATACCCGATGTAACTCTTGAGAACATAAAAATGAAACCAAATGGACCCGCCAGGGTCCATTTGGTTTCATTTTTTACGCTCTCAAGAGTTAAAATATTCATCAGGTGAATTATTCCTAATCTACACAACTAGAAGATTAATGGTCATGGAGGGCAGAAGCAAAGGAAATCTCTAGTTTTGGGGTCTGTGGGGCTAAAAAGTCCTCAAATGGTGGTCCGTGGCTCAAATGCTGAATAAACCGGTGGGCCCTGGGATGAAAAAGGTTGAAAACCCCTGCTTTAGAACGGTGGTTTTCAACCAGAGTTCACAGACTACCAGTGGTCCTTGGAGAGGGTTCAAGATGGTCCCAAGCTAAAGGATGGAAAGGAAAGTTGGTTAACACTTATAGACCCCCGAAAGCGCGCAGGCACGGTTTGGGCGATTTTTACCCATTATTGTTAGGCCGTGCCCGACACTGCCCGTCTGAATCTATAGGAATACCTAGGAATCCATTCAAAACAAAAAAATTCCACTGTGTTTTCCCCAAATAATCCATTATTTTGCAAAAAGCACCCTCCGTTTAGATCCTTATTGTGGTTTTTGACTGCATTGCGTATAAAATACCATCAACTGGAATGAGAGCACACAGATCAGCACTGCTGCTGGAGCAGCCTTGTTTACTTACTAACTTCCTTTCTGTCCGAAAACCCCTGGATGGGTCCAAAATGGCACCTAATATTCATCATATGAATTGTCCTTAAGAAGTCTACACAATTAAAGAAGGTAGAATATTAATGGTCATTTTGATGTGCATGTTTGCCTGTTTTGTTTCCTGAAATCCATCAGGAATTGTGGACACAAACAAAAGTTTTTGCAGTTTGTGGGGTGAAAAATGTCAAAATCAAATGTTGGTCCTCCATCAAATGTTGGTCCTCCATGGCTCAAATGCTGAATTATATAGTGGACCCTGGTATCAAAATGATTGAAAAGCACTGCTTTAGAACTGTCAACCAGTATGATGTGTTTGAATCACGCAGGGGTTCTGATCTCCTCCTTCCTCCTCCTCCTCCTCCTCCTCCTCCTCCAGTGTCCAGTGATCTGCAGTAAGTTTGTTATAGTATAGTCCTTGGCTCAACAAGATCTACACAGTACCGTGTTGCCAACTCTGATGAGCATTTGTCGCTATATCTAGCTTTTTTCCAGACCCCCCTTGCGCCAAAATTAGCTAAAAACTCCTGGTGGAAAATCTAGTGCTTTTTGCTGGTGAGTTGGGGTGAAAATGGTTGACCGGCGCCACAGATAAAACCCTTGTTTTGTAACTTTTGAGATCATAAAATGAAACTAATAACCTTCATTTTACCCTCTCAAGAGTTAAATAGTATTTAAAAATCTGAATTGCCTAATTTTCAAGAATCTGCACATTTAGAAAATGCAGAAGAATTGGCCAACAGTTAGCCAGTTATTTCTCCTAATTTAGTCCGAGAGACTAAACTCAACAAAATGGTTGAAAACCACTGCTCTAGCGCTTTCTAGTGCATTTTGGAAGTGCCACTAGTTGGCAGTTGGCAAAACTGGTACTGTGACATAGTACAGTCTGTGGCTCAGGTACAGTCAATATAGATTTCCATTGTGGCATACGACATGTGTAAGGTAGACGTTTGGAGTCATTTAATATAAACCCCCTTTCCACCAAGAGAACGTTGACTCTATAGCAGGAGTGCCCACACTTTTTTGACTTGAGAGCTACTTTCAAAATGACTGGCTCCACAAGATCTACACATCAAAACGAAAATCCATTTCAAGGCCTCCAAGAACGTTTGACTTTGAAATAGTGGTGATGGTGTTACTTACTGTTAGTGTTTAAGAATAATCCACTTGAAAAATGAAAAATAGAGGGGAGAACTGGAAGGTTTTCCTGTATCTGCTACTACTGAGATTTGAAAACAGTATTTGGGGAAACAGTATTTGGGGATTTGAGTTGACAGTTTGTGATGTTGAGTTTAGTCTCTTGCACCCAAAGCTAAGAACTTTCACATTTTTCACAATTAGTGAAGAGAACTGGCAAAATGTTGGTCAATATAAAAAAAAAACAATTATTCTCTGTTTTCTAATTGTGTGGAGTCTTGAAATTACATAATTCAGATATTTAAATATATATTCAGATGTTTAAATTTAAAATGAAACCAAATGGACCCTTACGGGTCCATTTGGTTTAAGTTTACATTCTCAAGAGTTATAGATCTATAAATTTTAGGGGACTGTCACGTGATCTACTGCATGGCCTGTGTGATCTACTGGTAGATTGCGATCTAACTTTTGGGCACCCCTGCTCTATAGGACAGTTCCATTCTGGATTGTTGTAAGCCAGTAGTAAGCAAATAGTAATTGGTCAGGAAGTCGCGCAACTAGTACGCGACTAGTTGCAACTGGGTCATGGCTAGTTTTTTTTACTAGTCCCGACAATAAGCAACTATAGTCGTGACCAGGAGCTGACCTGCTATTGGTTGCGACCTGCTAGCACCTTGTACAGTTACAATGGGCCATTATTCATCGATGATGACCAGAGTAGAAGTTAAATAGAGCATATTTATGGCACAGTAGAATTTAGCGTTCACACCACGGGCAAAGCACTTAAAACTGTTCAGCTGTAAGGTCATTTATTCAGAATTTGAGTAACAGACCAAAGATGACCATTTCTTTTACATTCTGTAGACTTCTTAATTAAGTGGGCTAAATCAGATTATGAATATTTTAACTCTTGAGTAAACATTTTTACGCTTTTTTTGTTTTTACGTTACATCTGGTTAACCAACTTTTCATCTGGTTAACCAACTCACCTGGAGACCACCTGGAACCCTCTCAAGGACTACTGGTGGTCCCTGAACCACTGGTTGAAAACCACTGTCACAGAGTATAGTCAATATAGCTTATACAGTAGTCAGACAAGGCATTGTTACTGTAGTTGTTAGTCATCATTTATTTATGCTTTTTTTTTATATATAAACCTTTAATAATACCATGTTGACGACTTGCAGGACCAGCCAGGATCCCTAGCTGTAGGGATGGAATGATAACCATTATTATTGTTCATCAATATAAAAAAAAGAAAACAAAAGAAAACAAAATGCGCACAATTACCACAATGCATTGCAGAGATCTAAACGCAGGCGCACACAAAAATACAACAGCAACACGTGGCATTGTCAGTTTGCGTCGAACGTTTCCCACCCGGATAGGAATGTTGGGTTTTCAAGCGGTCATTATCATCGTCCCATTCCTACTCCCTAGTATAGCGGCCATTGTTGTGAAATCAACATTACAACGTTCAGCCTCAAAGGGCTGGTTTCGGCATGATTGCATGGAGCAAACACAGCATTACAGAAGTGTTGATAAAAGGCATCATAGGCAGGACACTTGCTTTGTCCTGCAGACGGTCTAGAACTTTTGCTGTCGCCCACTAATCCTTTTCGTTTGGGCTCATGGCAAGGCAGTGCTAGTGTGTGTGTGTGTGTGTGTGTGTGTGGGGGGGGGGGGGGGGGGGTAGGGTGGTGGGGCAACATTTTTAGCCAATCACAGAGCGCAGCAGTCTCCAGCAGTTTCATAATGAGCCAATAGAGCCAAACACAGAGTTTGTACACACTAAATTACTGCCTATAATGCCTTTAAATCAACAAGTAAGTTAGTTGACGAATTTCTATGTCAATCACTCGACTCGATTATGTGTTTGGTTGAGCGTGTTAGCGGTAACTGAACACACGTGCTGTACAGTAAGAATGTGTTGAATGAATCGCTACAGAGAAATGTGAGAAACGTACGTGACCATTGTGGTCCAATGACCTTTCATTGCAGACAACAAACAGAATGAGATCCAAAAAGTACAGCATGGTACTGGTACAGTAGCCTTTTCTGGAGTTGCTTGTGGTGTGAAATGAATGCATGACCAAACATTATAATTATTATTTATATTATTTGTCCACATTCAGTTTGGTATGTAGGCTGGTAAATATGCCTCGCTCGGGAGGGTTCGAATCCGCCCGAGAAACACCCAAGGGTTTCCAGATGAAGAGGAAAAAAATGCCATGGTTACTTTACAAATACCAACAATTTCCGACTGGAATTTCTGTTTCAACTTGGTGGATCTTGAATTAAAAAAAAAAAAAAAAAAAGAATTTCCTTGCCGTTGCCGGGCAGACAAACAAACAGCCTCAGAGTCTGTGTAACAATGCCGGGTTGCAGTCTGTCTCTCACACAAAATGTGTCCTTGTTATTTATTGTACATCCCTTTTCACCCCACCAGCCCCCATCCGTACACCCATTTCCAGTTCTTGGGTTTGTCCGTTTCAAACAAAGAGCTACCACGAAACAAACTGAAACCTATCCATGGAGTACAGGTGCTGAATACATGGTGTGTATAGTCTTTATAGTAGTCCAGGACAGTCCGGCTCGGTCCAGAATAGATCCAGTTCTAAACTACATACAGTAACAGCCTCGGCATGTTGTCTAGGCTGACCATACGTCCGTATTTCCCAGGACATGTCCGTATTTCACGTCCTGTCCTGGGTGTCCTGTTTTTTTTTTTAGGAAATGAGGAAATGTCCTGGTTTTTGTAAAAATTACTTTCATTCAGTTCCTTTCCGACACGTCTTTGCTTACATCGGACCAGTAAATCGACAGGCACTAGGACACTGCGCACAATGACCTCAGCCCTGAGCAGAGTCAGTGCAGGCAGCCTTCGTCAATCAGTTAGTAGACACTAGACAGCGTGGTTGTCAGTCTCCACCACCATGCCCAAGCGTGGTGGTGGACAAAAGTGAAGCACTGTGCACTGTTTGCAAAGCAGGCACGTATGTCTCGCTCTGCAATGGTGGTGCAAGGGACCTAAAATCCCACATTGACACAGAAAAACACAAAAAAGCTGTTCGAGGCGATAGTAGCGCCTGTTCGATATCTGAATATTTCGTGAAACCCCCCCGTCCCCCCGCTAAGGTGTCCTGGTTTTCTCCTTTGAGAATATGGTCACCCTAATGTTGTCAGCCTCCATTTGTACATTAAGAGTTTTTACTTGTTTTTTTTTCTTCTTCTCGCTTCTATAT
>CM076976.1:3708105-3725605 GCA_039105355.1 Benthosema pterotum | reverse complement strand
TTTGCACCTTAACACTTGCTGCAGTCTTACTAGACAATCTTCCTCGTAGTATAATCTTGATCATGTTTTAACAGGGGGTGGATTAAAGAAGAAAAATCACGGCACAAGAGTCCACAGTAATGTTTCGACGACGTTCTGCCCAACAGTAACAGCATTACTTTACACTACTATTGTTATAATACTATTTACTCAGTTCTCAGGTTTCATACTTGAAATTGTCTGTCGCATCACTATCACCTACGTACATCATCTCCTCGTGAATCTCCCCTCAAAAGATGTCCTTTATGTTAGACACGCAAACATACACACTCTCACACACACACACAGGGGGGAGCGCGGTGCGTCGTCCATACCGCGGCGTAACGCGCACGTAGGCGCGCTCGACAATTTGAGACAGCGCGAGCAGAGTCTTCGCGCTCGTCATACGTGCGCGGGGTGAAGAGAGGAGGGAAAACGCGCATCGGTCGTCGCGTCGTGCAGGAACATGCTGCGAGCGCACAGAAGTACACACTCGCTGTCTAGCAGCGTCGGTCGCGTTTCCACAGTGCTATGTCTGGGGGAGGGGAGGGGCGAGGGAGGGAGGGAGGGAGGGAAGGGAGGGGGTCTCGCGGATGGCCCGGCGCTGCGTCATGTGCGACCCGCGCCGATCGTCCGCAGCGTTTGAACAAATTAACATCTGCGAGGTCCAGAAGGCAGAACAGAGGAGAGGAGGGAGAGGAGAGGAGAGGAGAGGAGAGGAGGAGGAGAGCCGGCGGGCATTGTCTCGGTATCATGTGCTGCATGGGCGCGAAGTCTCGCAGCGAGCAGACCCCGTATCAGCGTTTTTTCCAACACGTATTGCTTTAAATTACATCAATCACCACTACCCCACTCCCACTCCCCTCCTTGGCCCTCACTCCCACCACCACCACCACACCACCACCACCACCACCACCACGTGCCCTCATTTCTCTCCGTCTCTTCTTGTTACGTTGCCTCTTCATCTCGCTCCCCTTTAACTTCTCTTCCCATTATTCCGGTTCTGTCTGCCTTTTCGTCATCCCCTCTCTCTCTCTCTCTCTCTCTCGCTGTTGTGTTGTTGGTTGTTGGTGACCCCGTCCATCCCTCAACCGCTGCCTCGGTCATCCCTAAAAAACCACCATTTTCCCTTCTAAATATATTCCTTTCCGTATATTTCTCCGGGTGGAAAAGAGGGCTCGTCTCTGGCAATTACAGAAATTGGATTTGCCCTGTAAACCTCAAGGTGGAATGGTACAACAGTAAAATACAGTCATATTATGGTAATATAACAGGTGCGATGGTACAACTGTAGCATACAGTAATATTACAGTAATATTTAGACCTATAGGTGTGATGGCACACTTGGGGCGCTTGTGGGAGTTTGCTAAACAAGACTTTCCTGTAATATAAATAGCTGAATTACATGTTTTTTTTTTTGCACACAGATCTTTTGCTTTTTTTCCTTGTTAAAAAGCAAAAGAGCAACAACGAGGAAAAAAGCAAAAAAAGATCTGTGTTTTGTTGTTGTTTTTGCTTTATTAGTGCAATTCAATTCTTCTTTCATGTTTGATTGATCAGCTTAAGAGTGTAGAGACAGAGACAGCAAAACCAAACTCACAAACATTGTAGCTGTACTCAACCCTTGAATTATTCCCTTTCAAGCCTCAAAGTTTTTGTTTCACAAAAAGAACACCGCAGACAGTTTATGAGCTAGAACGTACTTTCAGTACTTGCAGGTGATTCTATTTTTGAGTGTTGTAGTTTGTGAGCGCTTGTTAAGATATCACTCAAATTCCCTTAGGTACCTTTCAACACCTAAAGACATCAGTTTGTGGTAACCGAAGTGGATGGCACTGTATTAATATTACAAGAGAGAAGGGGAGACATACAGATCATACATGACATACATGACACAGGGAGTCGGATTTAAAACGTCAGGTACTTTGTGTACTGCTTAACGGAGAGACAGCGAAATCAATTTGAGGAGAAACAACGTGTGGTCGGACCAAACCTGCACGCACCCTTCCTGCATTTCTTAAAATAAAATAAAAAAAAACAGAGGAAATCAGTCAGGAAGCTCAATTTAAGACGCTCCGAAAACTTTATTTAGCGGGATGAAGTGTAGCGAATAAAACATTTAACGCCAAATAAACGTTGGAGCTTCTTAAAGTGAGTTGTTGCCCGATTGCGACGAGCCCGTTATATTTTTGAGTTAGGCTCCATCATTTCTACCCTACCTCTCCCTCTCTCTCTCTCAATCTCTTCAGTCTTTCTCCTGGTCTCTCTCTCCATCTCTCTCCCCGTCCCCCGCCTCCTTCTCGTCGCTGTCCTCTTCCTCGTCCTCCTCGTCTCCTCCTCCTCCTCCTCCTCTTCACCCTGACGCTCCTCTCCTCCTCCTCCTCCTCCTCCTCCTCCTCCCTTCCCCTTATTCTTCTTCTTTGTCTTCTTCTTCTTCTCCTTCTTCTTCTCGCTGAACAGCTGGGCCAGTTTGTGGAACCGCGGGCCCCACTCCTCCAGTCCGCCGCCCCACTCCCCGCCGCCGCCGCCGCCGCCGCACTTGTCCCCCTCGCTCTCCAGCGAGCTGAGGGAGCCGGCCCGCGACCCGGTGCCCTCCAGGCCGTACACCTGCACCGAGTCGTAGGGCGGCTGCGACGGGTCGTAGGTCACCTGGGCCAGGCGCAGCCGCAGGAACTCGCCCACCCGCAGCGCCAGGGAGGGGCCGGGACCGCCGCCGCCGCCTGGGGCAGCGGCCTGTGGCAGCAGCGGGTGCAGGGCTGCCGCGGCCCCACCTCTAGCCGCCGCCTCCATCCCCGGGACCCAGCCGGACGCCCCGTAGCCCATCATCACGCCCCCATCCTCCGTAAGCTCCTCCTCCACTTCCTCCTCTGGGAGGATGCTGCTGCCCCGGGAAGGGCAGCATCTGCGGGGTCATATCACGCCGGCCCAGGGCGTAGGCGCCCATGCCCATGCGCACGAACCCGCCCGCCCCGTCCGGGTAGATCCCGGAAGGTCCCGGCATCGTCGTCGCCGTCCCCCCGCCGCCGTCCCCCCTCGCCACCACAAAGTTGCTGCCCATCTCCAGGCCGCCTCCGGCGCCCCGCCCGAGGCTGCCCGGGTAGTCCCTCGCCTCGCCCTTCAGCGCGCCGGGGTAGAGGCGCCGAGGATGATGCTGTTGAGTGTCGGCGGACCCGGACGTGCTGGGGCGGCGGTCGCCGGACTCGCCGCCTCCTCTGCTCTGCTTGGGGGACATCAGGCCGGCGCGGGACGCCCGGCGGCCCGCCGCCAGCGGGAGCGTGGCGGCCGAGACGGAGCGCGTCAGGACCAGGGTGGGCTCGCGCGGGGACAGGGCTGCGTCGCCGCCCCCACCCGGCTGCACCTGCAGGGAGCGGAGGAGCGGAAGAGGAGGAGGGGTGGGGGTTTTGGAGCGGGAAGACGGGCGGGAGGAGGAGGGGCGGGGGTGAACGCACCACTGTTAGGAGAGGGTTAGGTTCCCAACGGACGACGTGAGGCGGGTTTTTCAACGACGACGGCGTGACGGATGGAGGGGGAGGGGGGTTGGGGATAACATAACAGACAGGTGGGAGAGAGGGGTACGAGGAGGTGAATTGCAGGCACGTGGTGCCCCCCCCACAAACACACGGAAAGACGGGTAATGAAGATGAATAGACGATATAGTGGAAGGCGGGAGTTGTTAGCCACGAGAGAGACGAGAGAGACAGAGAGAGAGCACGAGAGAGACACGAGAGAGACGAGAGAGAGAGAGATGAGAGAGAGAGACAGAGAGAGAGAGAGAGAGAGAGAGAGACAGAGGAGAGAGACACACACAGAAGAGAGAGACAATGAGAGAGAGAGAGACAGAGAGAGAGGGACGAGAGAGAGACAGAGAGGAGAGAGAGAGAGAGAGAGAGAGAGGACGAGAGAGAGAGAGAGATAGAGAGAGGAGAGAGAGAGAGAGAGAGAGAGAGAGAGCTTGAGAGAGAGAAGAGAGATGAGAGAGAGAGGAGAGAGAGAGCATGGCGAGGGGAGAGAAGCGTAGAGGTTAATTGAACTCTAGAATGAGCTAACACTGCACTGCATGAGGTGGGGGTGGGTGGGGTGATGGTTGGGTTGGAGAAAGGGTGGAGAGCCAGGAATATAAGACGTTATAAAACTAAACATGAGTAAAAAATATATAAAAATAAAAAAATAAAGCCTTGCTTGTTCTGCGGTTTAACTCTTTTTGCCAGGAACACCTTTTGGTGTTCTAAGCTTTATTAGCATATTCAGCATTCCTTAGCATTATTTAGCCTTATTAGCATTATTGGCAATATCTAGCATTAACATTAGTTTGAATTACTAGACTTACTTACATAGAATTAGCAATACTTAACAGTATTGGCCTTGCTTACTTAGCATTGCTTAGCATTAAACTACTTGCCATTGTAATCATTGCCATTATCATTGCCATTACTTTAGTTCTTGAAAAATATCAGACCTACAAGCTCATAGCGTGCCACGGAGTGGCGCGCTATGAGCTTGTAGGTCTGATATTTTTGAAAATGGTGAAATTGTGGCACAAATCGTTGAATTGTTTTTCAGTCCAGAACATATTTTTCAGTCCACAACATATATATTAGCATACATTTAAATAAAAACAACAACAGAAGGAACAGTGGTAGACTGAGGATATGAACACATTGGCGTATGGAGATAAGAAAACATTATGATTCCAGTGGCTAGAAATGCAGTATACTGTATGTGCCATGCCAGGGGTCGACAACCTTAATGACATGAAGTGCCGAGTTTATATTTTCTTGATAAGCAGTGTGCCATACCAATGCATGCAAAGATGAAATTGCATGCATTCATTAAAACAAAATTATTAAAGCTCAGTTTCCTGTTTTATGATCCTCAGAAGTCCATATGATGTTCTGTCCAATGTAGCAAGAGGGCTAGTTTCATTAAAGATCGGCGATGAAGCCGCACCCATACCATTTTCAGTTATAAGACTTTTATTAGTCAAGTAAAGCTTCATCCTCCAGGATGAAGGGCCCCCCTGTGCCTTGAGTTTGACATACAGTATATGTCTTAGACTAACTTGACATATACTGTGGTCTGTTCCCTCTTTCTGCACCCCGTCTGGGAGCTCACAGGCAGAGAGGATGAAACCAGAACCCAAAAGGCTCCAGCTGCAGACCTAGCCCAGGAGTGGGGAGTGCCTCACAGTTCATGTGATGACGTCACACGCTGTTGGCTGTTGCCATGTCCCACCCGCTTCTACTGTTATCGAGCGATAATTCCCAGTAGGCTGCTTATCAGCACCATCTTAGCTTGCGGTTAGGTTTAGGGGTAGGTTTAGGGGAAGGGTGTAGCAAAGTTTGTAGCAAAACCCTAGTCCCCTGCAACCATAACCCTAAGCCTAAATCTCCAACGCTCAACCACCTAGGTTGAGGGTCAGGCATGATTTAGGATTAGGGTTACGGTTGGAGGGGGCTAGGCTTTTGCGTCTCGGACTGCTGAGCATGGCCTTAGGTCTGCAACAACAGGGGCCTGCGGGTTGATGTGACGTCATCACATCAACTGTGAGGCACGTCCACTCCTAGGCTAGGTCTGCAGCTGGATGTATCTCCCAGAACCAGTAGTGGGTCTGACCAATCAGCAGCATCTAGAGGCGGAATCAAGGCAAGACTAGTGTCCACTGATTTGTCGAAACTACTACTAGTGGAGGATGTAATCAACTTTTGACTTCAAGTGATGACACAGATATTCCCTTTGGCATGGAAGTACCTTAGGGTGATAGGAAAAGATTCATCCAAAGACACAAGCTGTGTCGCCCTTCATTTCAGAAATATTCACGTTTTCAAAATGGCCGCCGACAATGAACCAGTATTACACCATACCCCGTGTCTTTGCCTCTGATGGAGCTATAATAATAATAATGGTGTCGAAGTCTACATTTTTAGGGTCAAGGAATCCAATAAAATACATTTCAAGACTAAAAAACTCAATATTGTTTTCGTTACCATGGCGACCGGGGTAAAATAAGCAAATTTCATTTTAAAAAAATGGGTTTTAACAGGGTAACTTTATACCCCCTCACCTGCTAAAACTTCTATTTTGTTTTCTCTTTGGCATGGAACTACCTTAGGATAATAGGAAAATATTTATCTAAAGAGACAAGCTGTACCACCTTTCATTTCTGAAATATACACGTTTTTCAAAATGGCCGCCACCATTCTCAGCAATACAGCATAGCCCATATCTTTGCTTCTGTTAGAGCTATAATAATAATATTGGTGTCAAAGTATACATTTTTAGGGTCAAGGAATCCAATAAAATACATTTCAAGACTAAAAAACTCAATATTGTTTTCGTTTTCGTTAAAACTTCTATTTTGTTTTCTCTTTGGCATGGAAGTACCTTAGGATAATAGGAAAACATTTATCCAAAGAGACAAGCTGTATCACCTTTCATTTCTGAAATATACACGTTTTTCAAAATGGCTGCCACCATTCTCAGCAATCTTTTGCTTCTGTTAGAGCTATAATAATGATATTGGTGTCAAAGTATACATTTTCAGGGTCAATGAATTCAATAAAATACATTTCAAGACTAAAAACCCCAATATTGTTTTCATTACTACGACAACAGGGTTAAAATATGCAAATTTAATTGAAAAAAATGTGTTTTAACAGGGTAACTTTATACCCCTCACCTGCTAAAACTTCCATTTTGTTTTCTCTTTGGCATGGAAGTACCTTAGGATAATAGGAAAACATTTATCCAAAGAGACAAGCTGTATCACCTTTCATTTCTGAAATATACACGTTTTTCAAAATGGCTGCCACCATTCTCAGCAATACAGCATAGCCCACAGCTTTGCTTCTGTTAGAGCTATAATAATAATATTGGTGTCAAAGTATACATTTTTAGGGTCAAAGAATCCAATAAAAATACATTTAAAGACTAAAGAACCCAATATTGTTTTTGTTACCACAACAACAGGGGCAAATATGCAAATTCATTTGAAAAATATGTTTTAACAGTGCAAATTTATACCCCCTCACCCACTAAAACTTTCATTTAATTTTGTCTTTGGCATGGAAGAGGAAAAGATTTATCCAAAGAGACAAACTGCATCACTTTTTTTCTGAAATATACACAGTTTTCAAAATGGCCACCACCAATTAGAGCTCCTGTTAGAGCTATAATAATATCTGTGTCAAGTAATCCAATTCATTTTTGTTGCCAAGTAATCCAATTCAATAAACAATTGAATAAAAAGAAAACCAATACATTTGTCATTGCAATGACAACAGTGGTAAAATATACCTAGGGTTATAGGAAAAATATCCAAAGAAACAAGTTGTATCACTTTTCATTTAAAAAATACACACGTTTTTAAAATGTCTGCCACAAATATAGCAATACATCAGATCCCATCTTTGTGTCTGTGAATAAAATAATAGCATTGCTCTGAGGTGAGCAACACTGAATTAACAAACACACACAAAGCTGCATGTCCATAGTTATATGCTAAATATATATATATATATATATATATATATATATATATATATATATATATATATATATATATATATATATATATATATATATATATATATATATATATATATATATATGTTTTTGTCATTATCGTCAGATTGATGGTGAAATATGCACACGTCAAATTTGGACCAATGCTGTGTCACCTTTTGTGAGTTACTGCCCAACACACAGTATCTCACGAAACAGACACAGATTTTACTTTGGGTGTACAGAGTTTGAATGACCCACAACAAAGAGCCCCTCACCCCATATTCAAGAATGAATAGCTATTCAGATTCATGATCAGAACAGAATGCACCTTGCTCCTCTTGAAGTTTGATTATCGTCTAGAACCTCCTTTTTAGTACTATACATTAGTGTAAACTTTGTTTGGGGGACTAAGCAATCATATCTATAAATGGCACACATCTTATGGTTTCCTTTCTTAATGAGTGACAAAGCTAGCGAAGTCTGTCACTCTTTAGGTATTGTCCAATGTTGCATTCCATGCAACATTAAAAAAATATCCATATATCCATCTTCAACCACTTATATACATAGTTGGATCACGGGGGGTGACAGCTCCACCAGAGAGCTCCAGACTTCCCTCTCCAGAGCAACATTCATAATCGGTGGATCTATAGGGATTCCATTGCCAATGAGTGAAGTAATTCCTCAAGCCTATATCCTTGTTCTGCCTTGGGGTCTCCTCCCAGTGTGATGTGCAACAAGTATCTCTCTGTAGGGAGAAGCTCGAGTGGCATCCTAACCGAATTTCTGAACCACTATAACTGTTCATAGCCCATGATCATAGCAGAAATCTAAGCCTTCAGTTCAGATGAGGGAGATCATTCCTCCCAATCATGCCACTCCCATGTGTCTGTCCATGCCCACATGTGCATTACTGAATCTATGCTACGGAATCCTCTACACAGGTGCCCCATGCAGACCCCATGTGAGGTACGTTGAACACTGAATGCAAAGTTGATCAAAGTCTAAAACAGCTTTAAACTTGTCTCATATACATTATATAGGATTTGAAACTTCATTGTCATGATACAAAATGGTACATAAAAATGTACAATTTGAGGTTTACCATTATTATAGCTTTAACTGAAGTCCAAATACTACATACAATACAATACTTGACTGCTGTTGTATTATTTCAAATGGTGGTGGCCATTTTAAACGCATACATTTCCGAAATTAAGAGTAATTTGTCTAATTTTGATAATGTCCTTATTGCCTTATGGTATTCCAGTGTGTCGGAGAGTTAAGTTATTATTATTTTATGGTGCCATGCCCTGTGACTTCCATGCCAAATGAAAAATTAGAGTGGTTTGGAAGGGGTGGAAAGTTACCCTGCTAAAACCTGTTTCTTCTAACTTATATTATACCTCATAAATATTGTCTTCACCATACTTTTTGTCATAGTTTTAACAGAACTAAATAAATGGGCTATGCTGTATTGCTGTAAATGGTGTCAGCCATTTTGAAAAAAATTGGAACAGTGATGCAGTTTGTCTCTTTTGATGAATATTTTCCTATTACCCTGTACTTCGATGTACTTCCATGTCAACTAGAAAACTAAATGGAAGTTTTAGCAAGTGAGGGGGTATAAAGTTCCGGTACCCTCTTAAAACACTTTTTTTTTAAATTGTTGTTGTGGTAACGAAAACAATATTGTTTTTTGAGGCTTGAAATGTATTTTATTGGCTTGATTGACCTTTAAAACGTATACTTAAACACCAATATTATTATTATACCTCTAACATGGTGCTGTGGGCTATGCTAGATTGCTGAGAATGGTGGCGGACATTTTGAAAAGCGTGTATATCTCAGAAATGAAATGTGACGCAACTCGTCTCTTTGGATAAATGTTTTCCTATTATACTAAGGTATTTCCATGCAAAAAAAACAAAAAAACAAAATGGAAGTTTTAGCAGGTGAGGGGGTATAAAGTTACCCTGTTAAAACACATTTTTTAATGAAATGTGCATATTTTACCCCAGTTGTCATGGTAATGATAATGATTTTTCTTGAAAAGTATTTTATTGGATTCCTTGACCCTAAAATGTATACTTTGACACCAATATTATTATTATAGCTCTAACAGAAGCAAAGATATGGGCTATGCTGTATTGCTGAGAATGGTGGCGGCCATTTTGAAAAAACGTGTATATTTCAGAAATGAAAGGTGATACAGCTTGTATCTTTGGATAAATGTTTTCCTATTATCCTAAGGTACTTCCATCCCAAGAGAAAGCAAAATGGAAGTTTTAGCAGGTGAGGGGGTACAAAGTTACCCTGTTAAAACACATTTTTTGAATGAAATTTGCATATTTTACGCCGGTTGTCATGGTAACCAAAACAATATTACGTTTTTTAGTCTTGAAATGTATTTTATTGGATTCCTTGACCCTAAAAGTGTATACTTTGACACCAATATTATTATTATAGCTCTAACAGAAGCAAAGATATGGGCTATGCTGTATTGCTGAGAATGGTGGCGGCCATTTTGAAAACGTGTATATTTCAGAAATGAAAGGTGGTACAGCTTGTCTCTTTGGATAAATGTTTTCCTATTATCCTAAGGTACTTCCATGCCAAAGAGAAAGCAAAATGGAAGTTTTAGCAGGTGAGGGGGTACAAAGTTACCCTGTTAAAACACATTTTTTGAATGAAATTTGCATATTTTACCCGATTGTCATGGTAACGAAAACAATATTGAGTTTTTTAGTCTTGAAATGTATTTTATTGGATTCCTTGACCCTAAAAATGTATACTTTGATACCAATATTATTATTATAGTTCTAACAGAAGCAAAGATATGGGCTATGCTGTATTTCTGAGAATGGTGGCGGCCATTTTGAAAACGTGTATATTTCAGAAATGAAAGGTGATACAGCTTGTGTCTTTGGATGAATCTTTTCCTATCACCCTAAGGTACTTCCATGCCAAAGGGATTATCTGTGTCATGACTTCAAGTTAACGGCATTTTTTTCGGGT
The DNA here is from genome assembly GCA_039105355.1 of Benthosema pterotum. Classification (NCBI taxonomy): domain Eukaryota; kingdom Metazoa; phylum Chordata; class Actinopteri; order Myctophiformes; family Myctophidae; genus Benthosema; species Benthosema pterotum. Next base: position 3,715,066 of record CM076976.1, on the reverse strand, counting down.
TAAATCCTCCACTATACTGGTTCTTGGTTTCATAGCAAGAGCCATAGTGGTGCTAGTGCAACGTTTTCCACATATTTAATGAATGAAGGCGTCATGTTCGAATTTACAGCAGTGTTGTGTTATTATTTACTATTCATTCTTCCATCCATCCGTCAACACTAACATCATTAAACGAAAAGGACCTTCATGTGCATCTGATGGGAACGAAAATGGATCTTGTTCCGTATGTTTTTGTCTGTGCAGTGAGAGTTCAATTAAGGAATACTTCACCCCCGGAACGACTTTATATCGATTAGAAGAAGCCTTGAATTCACAGAGATCTGTTTTCTTTTCTTGTGCTCCTTCATGGTGGATGAAGGTGTCAAAAGTTGGATCAGCACTTTATAAACTTCTCCCGGTGTATTCTAGGTGTATCCAGCCGTATCAGTAAGTCCATTACATTTACAATGCGTTTTAAACAGTGTAGTTTAGAGCAAGGGTTTTCAACAGGTGGTCCGGGGACCACCGGTGGTCCTTGAGAGGGTTGTTTAACCAGATGTAACTCTTGAGAATGTAAAAATGAAACCAAATGGACCCTGGCGGGTCCATTTGGTTTCATTTTTACGCTCTCAAGAGTTAAAATATTCGTCATGTGAATTAGTGCTAAATCTACACAACTAGAAGATTAATGGTCATGGAGAGAAGCAAAGGAAATCTTTAGTTTGGGGGGTATGTGGGGCTAAAAGGTCCTCAAATGGTGGTCCGTGGCTCAAATGCTGAATAAAATGGTGGGCCCTGGGATGAAAAAGGTTGAAACCCCCTGGTTTAGAGCCAAAAGACTGTTTTATAGGGTTACATGAATGGAATTGGATGGATGGATGAACTGGAATTGTATGATTACACTATAGAGGACAGAGTAGTGAGACTATAAAGTTTTGCAGTTGTTAATTTTGGTCCCCTTAGTCATCAAATATTGATAGTGGATTCCTAGAATTGGTAGACAGAAAGCATAGCGGTATCTGTTAAACAGAGTCCAGGTCCATGCCCTGGCTGTGAGTGGACTTGACAGATGTGTCACAGTTGAACAGATGTGCTGAACCAACCTGTCATGATGACTATAGTACAAATAGGGCTAGGGGTGTGTACGGCCTCCCCTGCAAGCCGATTCGATGCGTATCGGTATGCATGGGCTACGACGCAATTCGGAAACGATACAAATTATATACATTCAATTGGATTCAGTGCAATTCGATCGATTTGGATTTTGTGGAATTTGATACAATTCGAGGCATTTTGAGACGATACAGTGCGATCTAATGCATTAAAACTGGGTAATTAAATGGAGGTGTTGTGATGAATTGATCTCAATTAATCACATTTTAATCGCATATTAATATTTATTGCTTTTTATATGTGACTACATTAACGTCTCCTCAGTGTATTGCGTTTGTGTTTGTTTTATGCCTTTCTTTTTTCTCCATTGCTATTTCAAACCACGTAGGTCTGTTTTTTTATTGTGAATATTCTGAATATTCTGTCACCACTAACGTTTTTAGTGATTTATGTTTAAATGGTGCATTTATATCGCGCTTTTATCCGAGGCGCCTTACATGGCCTACTTGTGCGCGAGCAGAGCGAGCGAGCGACCAGTTCTTCTTACCCAGTCCATGTCCTGGCTGTGCGTGGACTTGTCCTCTCCACTGGTCTCGGTGCAGGTGCTTGCTGGGCCTCCCCTCTCTCCTCTCTCCTGCATGCCATTGTTGGTACTGCCGGTCTGGGGCGTCCCTCCACCGTCCGACGTGCTCACGCCACTCGGGGGCGCCGTGGTGCCGTCGCGGCTGCTGCTGCGCTCCGTGGGGGGTCCTCCTGAGGCTCCCTGGGGGTCCCCCGCCGTCATCATCTGCTGCTGGCCCACCACCAGGGCCGCCTGGTTCTGGATGACCAGCGAGTGGTCGAGAGGGTGGGAGGGTCCGGCGCCGCCGCGGCGCAGCACCGGTAAGGTGTGGCTGCTGTAGGACAGACGGCCGTATAGGGGTCCTCCTACCCCTCCTCCCGGGCCCATGGGACCCCCCGATGAGGAGTAGTTGATGGGGTCCAGCGCTGCGGGGTTCTGGGCCCAGCTGTAGGCGCTGCGGGCCTTGTCCTGGCTGTGGTGGGCGTAGCGTCTGGGGAGGCAACAACAACAACAACGCTGTGCGTTATTAAAGAGGAACTCCACCGATTTTCAACATTCTAATACAGGGGGTTTCAACCTTTTTGACACCAGGGACCACCATTTATTCAGCATTTGAGCCACGGACCACCATCGGATTACATTTTCACTTTAAAGACCTAAAACTAAAGAATTCTTTCGGTTTCGTCCACAATTCCAGGCTGTATCTGGGAAACAAAACAGCGTAGACTTCTTAACTAAGTGGTGCTAATTCAGATGAAGAATAGTTTAACTCTTGAGAGTGTAAGAATGAAACCAAATGGACCCGCAAGGGTCCCATTGGTTTCATTTTTACATTCTCAAGAGTTACATCTGGTTAACAAACTTTCCATCATTTAACCTGGGGACCACCTGGAATCCTCTCAGGGACCACTGGTGAAAACTCCTGGTCTAATATGTCATTAGTATACCCTAGAGGTGCTGGGTGGACAGGATGAAAAAGTCCCCCCCCCCATTCTGTGTTCCCAAGAAATGGAGGTCTGAAGAAAACCATCAACATGGTGAAACATCTTGATGACATAATCAAGATGTATTTTCACCATGTTAATGGATTTCTTTAGATGCTTCTTTTTTTTCTGAGAGCATACAGATGGAACCAAATGAACCTGTTAGGGTTCATTTGGTTCCATTTGTACACTCTCAGAAAAAAAAAGTTGAAAATGGGTGGAATTCCCCTTTAAAGGACCAGTCAATTGAAAAATGCCCACTTTCACATCCGTGGTCATTATATGGACAGACAACAGACAATGCATGCCAAAAAATGTGAACATTTTCAATTTTATTAGTGCTGAGACTCAATTAAAAAAGATGTAGGTAGGTAGGTAGATAGATAGATAGATAGATAGATAGATAGATAGATAGATAGATAGATAGATAGATAGATAGATAGATAGATAGATAGATAGATAGATAGATAGATAGATAGATAGATAGATATTAATAAATAATTAAAACAATAATTTCCAAAGTTTTGTGATTAATTCATCTCAATTGCATACCATAATTAGCCTGAGAATCTTTTTTTTGTCAATTAAAACAGAATGCTGTACAGTGTTTGAGTCTTTCCAAATCAAAATTCCAAGTGAAAAAGATAGGCAAAAACAATTATAAATGAGATGAATAATTATTAATGATTATTACTCATTAATCATTAATTAATATGTTGTCACCTTGCTAAAGGGCTAAAGGCTCTGGAATAAATACAGGGGCGGATTGGCACATATTTTCCCACCGGGACAATTTTGCCTTTGCCAGGCCACCCTGGGGGGGGGGCAGCTGGTTAACCAGATGTAACTCTTTGAGAGCGTAAAAATGAAACCAAATGGACCCGCAAGGGTCCATTTGGTTTCATTTTTACACCCTCAAGAGTTAAAATATTCATCATGTGAATTAGCCCAACTTAGTCTACACAACTAGAGAATGTAGAAGATTAATGGTCATTTTGATCTGTATGTTCCAGGCGAGCATCTAGCACATTCTAGTGCATTTTGGAAGTGCCACTAGTGCATTTTGGATCTTGGCAGTTGGCAACACTGCCTCCAGCAGCACGAGTGCCCTGGCACACAGGAGTGAATGGGAATATGGCAACTTGAAGGCTCTGGTGTAGGACACCTTTTCTTTTTTGAAGGATAGAAACACTAGTTTGCCTGGCCTGGGCCTGGCGCCCTGGCCTGCCCTGGACTTAAAATAAAAAATAAATGAATAAAAAAAAAAAAAAATGTCCAGGCCACTAGGTGGCGCAGGCCACCGGGAAAACTCCCTGTACTCCAGATGGCCAATCCACCCCTGAATACATATGCTGTGAGAGGACAACAAGGTCCCTCTTGTACAGTATGTCCTCTAGTTGTACGTATACGTGTTGAGAACCTCTGATTAAACTCCTCAAAAGGTGAACGCCCACGCAGAGCACACTGAGCCGTGCTTAGATCAAGTTAAATGTTAATGGTGTGGTGCGCGCTCGCGGCTTTTTTTTTTTTGCATAAACGGCTTGTTTACGGTCTCTCCATATGGCTGTCCGCCGCCGCCGTGGCTTTATCCAGAATTAATTATTATCAGCCCACATGATGTGAAACAAGAGAAAACATCAAAGCGAGGGGCGATGGGAGGGAGAGCGAGGGGGCGAGGACGTTTACAACTCATTGATGTTGTTAGACAAACAGAAAATGAGCTTAAAAGCGGAGAGCCAAAGCGCCGCAAAGTGCTCCTCCAGGACTACAAAGCGTTGATGCGATTGGCCTGTATACTCGTCAGTCTGTTCCCTTTGCATTTTTGATCACTGACTGATTCTTGACCCGGGACTCGCGGGACAATCAATTACTGAAGTGGATCAATTAAGATCCCAGAGAGGAGAGATGAATGGGTTGTAAGCTGACCAGGGACCCTCCGTCGCCCCCCTTATCCTTATCCTTCATCCCCTCAACAGGCCTGTATCTAACGGTCCTACTTTGGGAGGGATTCCACCCGTTTTCAACATTTTGCTGTCGTTAATCCATAATTGGTGTTAATACATAAATGCCTTTTGGTGTTTCAAGCGTTATTAGCATGATTAGCATTATTCAGCATTATTAGCAATACTTAGCATTAGCATTACATAGCATTGTTAGCCTTACTTACTTAGACTTAGCAACACTTGCTAGCATTAGCACTAGCATTGCTAGTGCTGGGTTGGGTGGGCTGAGGCAGCGTTTTAGCCAATCACAGCACACAGCAGTCTCCAGCAGATTCATAATGAGCCAATAGAGTGGAGGTGAGGTGGAGTTAGATTCTGTTTTTAAACAAATTTGTTTACATGTACACAGTGTTTCTACACACTAAAGTTGCCTTTACTACTTTTAATATACCTTAGTTATGCGTGGACAAAAAAAAAAACACCCTTCTGTAATTCCTAAAATGGAGGTCTGAAAAAATCATTAACATGGCGAAACACAACTATTATGTGATGCCAATGGTCACGGGCATTATGCAACGTTGTGATGGTTGGTTCAAAACATTGCGACGTATGCCGCAGTCGCAAAATGATCTCCTGGAAGAAGATGAAAGATAACATTGCGACCATTTGGCCATCTGGCACAATCCTTGAGCTATACTGTCACAACATATACCGCGGTCACAACTTGATTTCGCCTCTCCTGCCTTTTTTTTTGCGTGCCATCATGTTTGGTGGGGCAGTCGGGCCATTTAGGGGGTCATTGCCCCCCTTTGTGCCTGTGGCTAAATCCGGCCCTGCATTCCCTCCTCCCCTCCTCCCCTTCCCTCCACTGCTTTATGAAGGACCTGCCAATTACAGTACATGCCATGGTGTAGTAACCAACTGACAAGCACTCATGCAATATTCATCTTCAATTCTGTCTCTCTCTCTCTCTCTCTCTCTCTCTCTCTCTCTCTCTCTCTCTCTCTCTCTCTCTCTCTCTCTCTCTCTCTCTCTCTCTCTCTCTCTCACACACAAACACACACACACCACTGAATCGAAGATAGCGCCTGATGTTCAAATGGACATACATGCACGCACACACACACACACACACACACACACACACACACACACACACACACACACACACACACACACACACACACACACACACACACACACGTGCATATTGTCCTTGAGCAAGACAACGAACCTCTAACTGCTCCTAATGAGCAGGTTGACGTCTTTCATGGTGTCCTCCGCTGTGTGTGTGTGTGTGTGTGTGTGTGTGTGTGTGTGTGTGTGTGTGTGTGTGTGTGTGTGTGTGTGTGTGTGTGTGTGTGTAATGAATGTGAATTGGTGAAATACAGTGTAAAAGCGCTTCAGAGAAAATATGTGCTGTATAAATGTATGAGGTGTCTTGATAGACAGAGTTTGAAATTAGCTCACTTCACACATGCATGTGTGATACCGCTCACGTGCGCGCACACACACACACACACACACACACACACACACACACACACACACACACACACACACACACACACACACACACACACACACACACACACACACACACACACATGCTACTACTGAGTTCCTGCTGCCCAAGGTTTTTTTTTTTCATCTTCTGTGAAATCATTTTGCGACCACGGCATACGTCGCAGCATTTGCACCGATGGTGCGGATGGTTTGGCATAATGGTCGCGACCATTGGCATAACAGATGGGAGTTAAGGTTAGGTTTAGGCTTTAGGTTTTTACTATAGAGATAAACTGGGTGTAAAATTAGTGTAAAAGTGTAAAATGAAAGTGTAAAACTGGATGTAAAATGAGTGTAAATGTGTAAAATGAAAGTGTAAAACTTGGTGTAAAATGAGTGTAAAATGAAACCATATGTACACTTACGGGTCCATTTGGTTTCATTTTACGCTCTCAAGACTTACAGATCTGTAAGGGTCCATGTTTGGTTACCAACTCTCCACCATCTAGCTGGGGACCACCTGGAATCCACTCAGGGACCACAGGTGGTCCCTGAGAGGATTCCAGGTGGTCCCCAGGCTAAATGGAAATTTGGTTAACCAGATGTAACTCTTTGAAAGCGTAAACATGAAACCAAATGGACCCTTGCGGGTCCATTTGGTTTCATGTTTACACTCTCAAGAGTTAAAATATTCATTATGTGAATACACAACTAGAGAATGTAGAAGATTATTGGTCATTTTGATCTGTATGTTTGACTGTTTGGTTTCCCGAATCCAGCCTGGAATTGTGGACAAAAGCACAATAAATCTTTAGTTTCGGTGTCTGTGGAGCTAAAATGTCCTCAAATGGTGGTCCTCCGTGGCTCAAATTCTG
>CM076976.1:3670605-3705605 GCA_039105355.1 Benthosema pterotum | reverse complement strand
ACCTCCACTCACCAGGACCAGTTAAACAGGTTTTGACCCATTTGATAACAATAGCCTGGATGAATAGCGGGGCGTCAAGCCGTCTAACACCTCCGATCCCCCTATAGGCTGTCTGTTCCCCTGTATTGTTGGCCCAAGTGTACTGTACCTCAGCCTGGTCAGCAAAATAATTCTGGGCCATGCCCTAATGGCCCAAATGACGCTACGCCTCTGGTTTCAATGGGTAGAATTCATTTGTATGCCACCTGTCATTACAAAATGCAGCTCAAAGTGCTTTACAGACCAGTGGATAAAAAGGAGGGAAAAAAGCAAGACAAAACAAACAACATAATATTGTGTTTAGAAAGTTATACATTAAGTTGAGATATACATATTTATGTACTATGTGCAGTGTTGATGTAGCAAGATACTTTTGTCGTGTAGCTTGTAGTGTAGCTTGCTACAATTTTTGGGGGATAGCTTGTAGTGTAGCTTAGCTACATTTTCCCAGTAACTTGCCCATTACTGGGCTCCAGGGCGACTACCAGACATGCTTTAATGAATCCCCATTATACTTGTCCTCTATAACTAGGATTGATTTTTTTTTTTATATATATATAATTTTTATCCCACGAGGACCTTCTAAGGATTGAAAATTTAAAGGTAGGGGAAGTGATTTCACTTTTGTCAGATATCACCCAAAAAAGAAAAAAAAAATGCTCTAATATAAGGTGTGCAGACCATATATGGAGTTTCCCCCTCCCCCACGTTAGCAGAGGAGCTAATAAAAGTTCCCCAGGTGGAGGGTGAATTCTCTTCCAATCAGGATGGAGCAGCAGGTTCACATAGTGTAGCTACTCTTGGGCGCCCCATAGGGCACCAGGCTGGTACTACACGATGGATTTCAAATCACTTACCCTACCTTTAAAACACATATAATATGTTATTTAGTTAAAACATAGTTATAATATTTTATCCCTTGGGGGCGCCATTTTTCTGTGCCTCTCATAGGTATGACGTCACAGGAGATTTAGTGAGAGACTCCAGGGAAAAATCTTGCCTGGGGTGCCAAATTGCTTGGAAACGCCACTGGAGAGAGGGAGAGAGAGAGAGGCAGCAGTGGCGTGCACAGAGAGTTTCAAGGGCAGGTACTCAAATGTAACCAGGAGGGCACTCTAGCCGGAAAATTGAGTTTTGGGGGGTTAAAAACGCATAGAAAACAGCATTTCAGCATCTCTTTGCTCTTTTAAAAAAGGCATGTTGGTCCAGAGAGGGCCACTAGGGGGTGCTCAAACCCCCCTTAACGTCCATGTATGCACGCCTATGAGAGGCAGCACCACACAGCAGTATTTGACTTCCGCACATGCTGTAAATTACAAAAACTAACTAACAGAAATAATTTCACAACAGCAATTTGGCCACCACCACCCTGGGGGGATGAGAGAGAGAGAGAGAGAGAGAGAGAGAGAGAGAGAGAGAGAGAGAGAGAGAGTGTGAGTATCAATTCAACTGAAATTACGCTAAAACCGGAACAAGAAATGCAAATGAACCGAAGCTGATGTGCGTCTGTGTTGTCAACGAGGAAAAATAATGAGAGCAGCCGCTTTTTTTTTTTACCCAAAACAAAATATCTTGTTAAAAAAAAAAAAAAAAAAAACTGGGCCGTTGTCAGAGCAACCCCCGGAATTTACAGCAACCGAAGTAAAACCGCTTTATCACGCTGCGGAATAGACATCCAATTAATTACAGAGAAGCACCTAGACGACACCAGCGGCTTGTCAAGGCACAGAGCACACGACCAGAAACAACGCGTTGGGTTAAAAAGCAACGAGTCACAACAGAGGAACTCGTTGACACCCAAGGAGAACGTTATACAGTACAGAACAGTAATTGGATCACATGCAAATCCTCCTTATTCATGTCAGTTTATGGTGTATCTCCAACTATACCAATAAAGTCATCTCTTAGAACAGGGGTTTTCAACCTTTTTCATACCAGGGCCCGCTATGTATTCAGCATTTGAGCCACAGGCCACCATTTGATGACACTTTAGCCCCACAGACCCCAAAAGTAAAGATTTGCTTTGCTTTTGTCCACAAATCCAGGCTGGATTTGGACAAACAAAACGGGCAAACATACAGATCAAAATGACCATTAATCTTCTAGTTGTGTAGATTTGGGCTAATTCCAGATGATGATTATTTTAATTCTTGAGAGTGTAAACATGAAACCAAATGGACCCCGTCGTCCTTTTCATTTTAAACTTTTCCGAAGTATTGCAAGTTCAAGAGTTCTGGTGGGTGAGTGTATCATCATCCCTAACCATGGACTGACATACAACACTGTGTGCAGGCGTTTTTTTTTTTACTGTTCCGAGTAGCTTTGGGAGGCCAAGAGAGGCTAACTGTATGGACCTCGTTCATCTCTGACACCTTCAAGATACTTCAAGTCCTCCTCCAGTGATTATACCATGAATCTGCGATGGTCTTGTCTTTGACCATTCAGTCCACCTTTTGTACCAGTGGACGATTGAAAACGTTTTCTGGGACGGAGAGAGACTGGAGAGAGTGCTGGAAAATATGTGTTGAGGGGGAAAAAGCGGGTCATGGATCATGGAGTGCCTCAACACTTCAACACAACCCTCACACGGTTGATGAGCTCATGATGATTGGAGATCACCTCACCCTGGACACTGCAGTCTGAAGAGGATATCACCTCACCCTGGACACTGCAGTCTGAAGAGGATATCACCTCACCCTGGACACTGCAGTCTGAAGAGGATATCACCTCACCCTGGACACTGCAGTCTGAAGAGCAGCACAATGCTGAATGCTGATCAGACTGAACTACTGACCACATCCAGCAACACTTTGTTATACAACGTTCTTCGTTGTTGTATGGTATTGTCACGACCAATGTTGGGCAGTATTACTTTGGAGAGTAATATCTTTAAAGAGTGGGTGCTGTGATTTTTGTATTTTTCCAATGTTGTACTTGTTTAAGAGGTGACAGTATGTAAACAGACCCCTTGGTGTGTTTTTTATGTGCACTGATGTCTTCCCTTTGTATTTAGGGTTTCTTCCTGGGGGCTGAACCTTTCCAGTTAAACGTGCCAATGAAAAAAAAACTTCAATATAGTGACATCACATGTTCAGCCCCTCCCCTAACTCCTCCCCCTTTATCATGCAACTAAAGCTGTGGGTTTGAACTTTGAACTTTATTTGTAAAGCGCTTTTCAAAACAGTGTTACAAAGTGCTGTACAGGATCAGAGAAAATGCAAACAGAAGCAAAGTACAATAAAATAAAAAGACGATTTGACAGAAAGAAAAAACAAAACAAAAGGAAAAGAAAAAACATTAAAGAATGACAGACATTAGTGAGAGGTTATGGGGTTGTTAAAAAGTACTCCCTAAAAAGATGGGTTTTTAACCTAGTTTTAAAAACAGCTACTGATGGGGCAAGTCTAATGTCTATTGGCAAGGCGTTCCAGAGCTTGGGGGCCCGTGCGGTGAAGGAACGGTCACCGCGAGTGACCATGTTTGTCCGAGGGACAGCTAAAAGAACCCTGTTTGAGGACCTGAGGTTGCGACCAGAATTTGGCAGGGTCAGCATCTCCCGGATGTAAATGGGGGCCAGACCATTCAGAGCTTTAAAAGTAATGAGTAACACTTTAAAATCACATCTGGCACTCACAGGTAGCCAATGTAGTGATGCTAGAATGGGTGTAATATGATTGCGTTTTTTTGTATTAGTGAGTAGACGGGCGGCAGAGTTCTGTACTAACTGTAATCGGGAAAGGGTTTTTTTTCTTTTTTTTTTTTTTTTTTTTGCCTTCAGTTTAGCCACCCATCACCACCCACTAGGCAAACCAGGCATACTTAATGAACTGGTAGGGTGGAATCATAAAAATGACAGTTTAACAAACACTGTACACTTTTTGAAAAAAAGAAAAATAAATAAATAATAATACCTGATGATCATGTTTTAGGGTAGAAACAAATCATGGCACTCCATCTTTAATTATAACACCTAAGACCAGTGGTTTTCAACCACTATTTATTCTATTTATTCAGAATTTGAGCCACAGACCATCATTTGATGACATTTTAGCCCCACAGACACGGAAACTAAGATCTCTTTTGCTTTTGTTCACAATTCCAGTCTGGATTTTGGAGAAAACAAAAGAGCCAACCATACAGATTGTATAGAGAATAGACTAATACAGATGATGAACATTTTAACTCTTGAAAGGGAAGGGTGTTTTGGCAGAGTAAAATATTAGATATCACCCAGTTTGGCTTTTCTAGTAATATCGTTACATTACTTTAGCAGAAAAAGGTAACGATATTACAGTAAAATGTAATCCGTTACTGCCCAACACTGGTCACGACTCAGGCGGTGGAGATAGATCAGCTATTTTCGCTTTTCTGAATCTCCTATGGCGGTTTCATTGTCTAGTGTGTGAAGTGATTTGACAATGCCGCGCTCTTATAATGATTGCATTCACACGAGCCTATGATTGTTCCACTTAGAGGAGAATTCGCTTGTCTGTGCAGTTCTATTTGGGCTTCTGCCAGAGGAGAACTATTCTTACAGACGGCTCCATGGTTAGAGAGGGTGACAACATTATCACATGGAAAGAAGGAAGACCAAATTACCTCCCCATGAGGTTCCATCCTGGGGGGGGAATCTCTCCCGTGATAAAACTCCCACCAATGTAATAAAAAAGGTCAACCAAAAAGCTATGTTGCTATACAGATATCTCCTCCTCACTAGACACAAAAGAAATACCTTGAAGACCCTAAGAGGAGCCCTAGTAAGAGGTTTGCTCGACTATGCTTGCACCTGTAGTATATCCATTCATATTTATGTACCCTCAAACATTCTGACCTGTGCACAGTAAGGCCCACAGCACACAGGTGTAATCCAGTACACGGCTATACATAGACATTGTCAATACTAGATAACCTGCCCCTAAATCTCCACTTTCCAATTGGTTGAGCGACACGGCCACTTCCCTATATTAGACATACAAGATTCAAGAACTTTATGTCCATGTCAACAGGTGTTGGTAGGAATTTGTCTCGGTTCATGCTCAACATATACAGACAACATACATACATGTACGCTGTCTGAACAAGAAGACAGTACAGTGCAAAGACTAGCAGCATAGAAATTACATGTTCCTTAAAGTGCTATATGCATTCATGTTTGAAAAGATGGTGTGTGGGGTGAGAATTATCAGCTATTATTTTATTTGCTTTCCTGATTATTCTAGTGTTAAAGAGTGAGGAAAGTGTAGGGAGGTTACATCCTATGATTTTAGATGCACGCCGCACTACTCTTTCCAGCTTGGTCTTGGGCTTGGACAGACAGCCAGTGCCGGCACTTACCCTCTCTCCCCACACCTCTGCTCTCTCCTCTTATTTGCCTTACCTTCCCCTACCTGCCGGACCATGTGCTCACTCCTCTCTCTCTCTTCCTCTCCTATCCGTGTAACTCTCTTTATTCCAATAAACTGAAATGAAACCTGTACCAGCCGACTCCTCAGGTTCTTCACCCCTAACCATACACTGCCCACCTCAAAGCCCCTGAAAACAAGGCTACAGACCACTGTAGCCTTCCAGAACCCACCTCACCCCTGCCTGCGTTGACAGACTGGATTGGCTTACAGTTGACGGCAGAGGACAACAACTTGCAGTGGATCTGGTCCACAAAGATTCACTATAGACTGCCAAAATATCCCCAGGTAGCTAGTGTCCATTTGGTTCACATTTGTATCCTCTCAGGAAAACTTTGAAAATGGGTGGAATTCCCCTTTAAGTTGTCCATTCACAGTCTCATCATCAGTCTTATATTGAGTTGTACTGTAAATCTCCAAGCTGTTGAATACAAATTCCAATCAATCAATCAATCAATCAATCAATCTATAGATCCTTGTATGTACTATGTCCACTGAACCACACTTCTGTGTACTTATGTTCTCATTATTTGTTATAAAAGGAGCACATGTTTCATGCTCAGGAGGCCTGCATTGACCAGATCCTTAGAATTAGACAGGGTTATGACATTGAGGGGTCAGAAACTAGTCCTCTGGTTCATTTGCTCACGCGAGTCCATAGACTCCAATGCATTCAGAAACTTCCGGCTGCCACATCTATCTAGAGGAGCCGTCATGGGACTGACCCCAAGTGAACGGAGTTGGCGTAACTCTGTCTATTTCTAAGGCTCTGGCATTTACATGTGCATGCATCAAGCGTGTGCTGTTCCAGTCACTAATAAAAGGACATTGACTCATTTCAACTCTACTACTACTGTTATTATTTCTCTGCAGTCTAGTGCTAAGTCCTGAAAACATCTATAACACAAGGTAATGATATTCACTTTGGATTTAGCAAACAATCCTGCCACTGCACCGCGCGCAACACATCGATGTGTAACGAGTTACTGTCGGTGGAGTTCTCAAACTCTGCCCGAACCCGACCAGGACCGAACCCGAACAGGCCCGACCCGACATTTAGGGCCGGGTAGGGCCGAAAATCTATCCTAATCAATAGGGCCGGGTAGGGCCTCGGGCCCCATGAAAAAAATAATATATATTGAATTATTTTAATATAGTAAGAATAACAGTTATTTTCTGTATTTACCTATTATAAAGATGGTGCTGATTGCCATTTCATTTTTAATCTGTGGCGAATTCTCAAATTTTGCCCAAACCCGACAGTTTAGGGCCGGGTAGGGCCTAAAATCTATTCCATTTAGTAGGGCCGGGTAGGGCCTAGGGCTGAACTGTTAGGGCCGGGCCTTAATTTTCAGGCCCGTTGAGATCTTTAACTGTCGGCTCCATCGGTGCAGTGAGCTGTGCTGTATATGAACGGGGTATTTTACCATCGCAGCCTGACTGTACTTCCCATGTCTACCACGTCTTGTTTTTCAGACTTCTGCCAACATTGCAGTTTGACCCGTTTTTCTTTGATCAAATGGAAGCGTTCTTGGAAAGATAGCGGCACCATCGAGCCCCCCCTTTCAATTTCGCTTCATACTGTGCAAATTGTGTTAAATTGAAACAACATTCTGTGACCCAAGTTAAACTCTATTGGAAAACAAGCAAAAGTATCCCTTCCACCACTTAAACTGGTGGAATTTACTTTCAGTTTTCGGGGGCAGGGGAAATAAGATTTATTAGCATTGTGGCTGACTCTGCCTCTATACCGGCGCTAGCAGAAAGCGTTTTACAGCGCGGCCTCAGGCGCTGTACAAGGAATATGTGCCAAAGTACTTCATTACTTCGAGGAAATAGAAGTGTCCCTGGGCTAGATGACAATGGAGGGTTGGCAAACACTGTGCAACTCGGGTAGGAAGAAAAATAAATAAATAAATAAAATAAAAAGACAAGATGCTTCCCAGATCATTTTCACCCCATACACCAGAACTCAAGCTACCACTAGCAGTTTAGACTTTCACATTACGGAGGGATGTTTATCTATCATTATGCCGTACTGCAGTCCAGCGGATCAGCCCTGGTATAAACCATTCTGATCAGAAAAAATAAAATACCATATTTTCCGCACTATAAGGCGCACCGGATTATAAAGCGCACCGGATTATAAGGCGCACCTTTTAGAACTGTTTTCATATAAGGCGCACCGGATTATAAGGCGCAGAGAATAGAAGCTACTACAGTTAACATAGAATAGAAGCTACTGCAGTCGAACAATCCATATACAGTATAAGGCGCACTGGATTATAAGGCGCAGTGTGAATTTTTGAGAAAATTAAAGGCTTTTAGGTGCGCCTTATAGTCCGGAAAATACGGTAATTCAAAGATTTGCGCCATATTTTCACTATTTTCAAAAATATCAGACCTACGAGCTATGAGCCATGCATGAGCTTTTCAATTCAATCATTTTAGTAATTGAAAAGCTATGAGCTTTTCAATTGGTGAACAAGTGGTCCTGGGACCACCAGTGGTCCCTGAGAGGGTTCCAGGTGGTCCCCTCCCCAGCCAAGTTGGTTAACCAGATGTAACTCTTGAGAAACGTAAAAATGAAACCAAATGGACCCGCAAGGGTTTCATGTTTACGCTCTCAAGAGTTAAAATATTCATCTGAATTAGCTCCAAGTCTACACAACTAGAAGATTAATCGGGATTTGGATCTGTATGTTACTTTGCCTGTTGTTTCCCAAATCCAGGCTGGAATTGTGGTTAAAGTTTTGGGGTCTGTGTGGCTAAAACGTCCTCAAATGGTGGTCTGTGGCTCAAATGCTGAATAAATGGTGGTCCCTGGTGTCAAAAAGGTTGAAAACCCCTGCTTTAGAGCACCAAAAGATATTCCCGCCAAAAATGACATAAATAAACAATGCATCATGGTGACAGGCGTCAGGGATGGGTGTGCTTGTGTCGACCGCCGTTGCCTGCCTGCTGTCTCTCTCTCTCTCTCTCTCTGTTCTACTCACAGTCAAGAGTGTAGTGTGTGTGTGTGTGTGTGTGTGTGTGTGCGTGTGTGTGTGTGTGTGTGTGTGTGTGTGTGTGTGTGTGTGTGTGCGTGTGTGCGTGTGCTGGGGAATTTTAATTCCCAGGCACGTTGTTTGTTTTGCTCAATGAATTAAAGATACGCCTGTTACTGAAGACTATACAAGTCCAGGTCATTTAATTGCGCTGTGTGGTTATACACCGTTTGACCTCTTTAAAATGCATGAACACAGCGCTAATGTGCTGCCCTGTATACTATAGGGCCAGGACTGTTTAAAAAAAATAAAAAGACAAATCAATATAGCCTACTGTAATGAAAGTGATGTTGGTGAGATCAAATCAGATCAGCTCATCTGCCATCTAAAAAGTGACGGCACACCGCCCCCCCTAGGCCAAAATCATTTCAGGTTAGGCCAGGCTACAGTAGTAATCACTTGAGATTGTCACTGTTAACACTTGGCTGCTGATGGGGCACCATGGTGGTACCACTGCCCTGGAATGGTAACGCTTTTCACGCTTCATTTAAAAGGTGTCAATGGCTGATTAACAATGGTTATAAAAGTACGCCTCTGTCAATTAGGAACCAAGTAGTAGGACATGTAAAAGTGTTTTTAACCTGTTAATCTCCAGATAGATAGATAGATAGATAGATAGATAGATAGATAGATAGATAGATAGATAGATAGATAGATAGATAGATAGATAGATAGATAGATAGATAGATAAATACTTTATTAATCCCGAAGGAAATTTGCTTTGTCCACAGCTCCAGTGCAGTACATTCATACAAAGATTAAGATAAAAGAAGCATGATGAGCATGTGAGGAAGTACATTACATCAGCAGAAGTATAAAAAGAATAAAAAAGGGCTATGGATTAAAAACATGGGGTTAAAAAGTGCAGCATAACACAGTTAAAAAGCAGCAGAGATAATAGGCTATAGCTAACTGGCCACTCTCCTCCCGCCCGGTCTTCCCCCCACGGCCCCCACTGAATCGTTGTACAGTCTGATGGCTCTTGGGACAAAGGAGTTCCTGAGTCTATCTGTGCTACATGTCTGGGACAGGAGCCTGTTACTAAAACTGCTCCTTTGGGAGTAAAGTGCTGAGTGCAGTGGGTGGTTGACATTGTCCAGTATGGCTAGTGTCTTGGCCAGGGTCCTCTTCTCCGCCGTTACCGCCACTGAGTCCAACTTGGTCCCTGTCACCTTGCTGGCTTTCTTTATCAGTCTGTCCAATCTGGCAGTGTAATCTGGTGACAGCATGGAACTTTCTGGTACCACATTCCTGCGGTTACCACTTCATTGCCATGGTGGTACCACCACTGATAATCTCAAGTGCTTACCACTGTAGATCGACTCTAACTCTGGGGTAGCCCGGACTCGAACTGGCAACCTTGTGGTTACCACCCAGCCCACTCTACCCCTGATCCACCACCGCCACTGAAAAGTATTTTTTGAGTCGGCCTCGGGTCTGACACTTATCTCTGAGCCTTCACTAAGCTTCTGAGGAACGACTTTAGGCAGGAGAATAATTATCACCACTCTCCAGAGAATAGATAAAAATCCTGTCAAACTATGAATCTTGTCAAACTGCATATTTTAAAGCGGAATGGATGACCGGTTGCTGGTGTCAACACACATGCACGCAGGCACACGCGCGCACACAAAAACATGAATAAATAAAGAGTGAATATTTTGTCGGGACAAAAGTCCCCATCTATGTTTTTTTAAACAGCGTGAAAGGAGCGCACCCAGGACTGCCCGCTGCGTTTTCTACATTATCAGCGCACCGTGTCAAATTACCATGTTTCACTATTATTCAATGAAGGAATAAATTGGGGATGTGTTTAAACAGTTCAAAAGGAACCCTCCCTCCAGACGACTGCTCCATTTCCGATGCACCGCAATTATCCTTAAATGATGAAGTTTCACGATGGCTATCACCTCCTATTACTCTAAACAGGGTCCTGCCGCTCTCTCAGGCTGAACCTGTTGTGGAAACAGTGCAGCGCGAGGCTCTGACTCATGAATAATACACATCTGTTTGGAGCTTGACTTTAGCAGCCCCAGGGTGCAGAGTATAAGTGCAGCGTGCAGCAGGCGAGTATAGCATTCAGAGGAAGCAAGAGGAAACATTGAGAACAGATCATTGTTTTTAACAAGGCATAGTGTATATGTTTTGACTCAGCCAAGTGACCGTTAAGTAAGGGCTAACACTCTGCGAACCAACAACAACAACTCTGAGTTGTTTCCTAACAACTCAGCAAACTCACTGTTAGGAAACAAATCACCGATCCGAAGGGTGTTATACCGCTTATTACATGGCTTGATACATTAATAAATAACTAATTGACAGAAATATTACATAACAAGGCTGATTTTATCTATCTGCAGTTGCGTATAGGCTATGTTCGTCCGTGCAAGGAGTTCTTCTGTTGAGCGGTGAAGTCCGTTGCTGTGACATATCTAAACGCTCACGTGACCAGAACGCTGGCTTCTGATTGGAGCATTCATTCAAGTCCTTCAAGCTCATAGCACACCACTCCATGGCACGCTATGAGCTTGTAGGTCTGATATTTTTCAATAACTAAAGTTAATGTCAAGTAATACTAAGCAATGCAAATAACGCTAACTAATGCTAAGTAATGCTAATGCAAAGCATTGCTATGTAACGCTAATAATGCTAAGTAATGCTAAGTAATGCTAATAATGCTAATACTGCTTAGGACACCAAAAGGCGTTCCCACCAAATGAGTTATGCCAGGCTACAGTACATCTGGACGGACCATTAGCTGCGTGTCACTACACATGCTACTGTCTCTTTAACCTTGTGGTTATAGAGTGTCCACCGCTGAGACTGGGTAGGTCGTGGGTTTGACTCCCCCCAGGCCGGGTCATATCAAAGACTGTACAAATAGGGACAGAATGGTCTCCCTGCTTCGTGACACTCCGCATCAAAGGGTTGGATTGTGGTCAAACTCGGGTTGTGGTCAAAACAACTCATCAAATGAATTCCCCAGGGCGACGCAGCTGCGGCTCGCTGCTGCGAGAGACGGGTCGAATACGGAGCACAGATTACACTGCGGTAACGTGTGTGACTAATTGAACGATTTTGACTCGTCTCTCCCTCTCTCTGTCTCTGCAATTCAAAACAGCATGCATGACCAGCATGAATCAGCATCCCAGCAAAACCAGCATACGTTGTGTTTTGTAGCTGGTATGCTGGTCCACCAGCTAGACCAGCATCACCAGCTAAACTCATGCTGGTCTACCAGCATGGTCCATCAGCTAGACCAGCAACGATCAGCTTAAACCACCAGCATAAACCAGCAAAGACCAACATGGAAATCATGCTGTGTTTTCTAGCATATATATATATATATATATATATATATATATATATATATATATATATATATATATATATATATATATAATATATATATATATATATATATATATATATATATATATATATATATATATATATATATATATATATATATATATAGCCAGTGATGGGCAAGTTACTGGGAAAATGTAGTAACCTACACTACTTGTTACTCTCGAAAAAATGCAGCTAAGCTACTCTACAAGCTATCGCCAGAAAATTGTAGCAAGCAACACTACAAGCTACATGACAAAAGTAGCTTGATGTAGCTTGCTACATCATCACTACATAATTTAAATATATATCTCATCTTAATGTACAACTTTCTAAATACTAATCATAATAATAAAACAATATGGGTAAAAATCATAATGATAATAATTTAGCTGAGGGTTTGAACATAGGATGGTGGCATGTTTACGTTTTGGGATGTATATTAGAGGTTTTCTACCCATTAAAAATGGGTGGAATTTGAAAATGTGTGTGGGAAAATGTAGTAAGCTACAATCCTTGTTACTCGAAACAAGTAGTGTAGCTTCACTACAAGCTACTCGAAACAAGTAGTGTATCTTCACTACAAGCTATTCCCAGAACAAATGTAGTAAGCTACACTACAAGTTCGGGAAAATGTAGTTAAGCTATGTAGCTTAGCTACTTGTAACAAGCTACTGCCCATCACTGTATATAGCATATATATCTAGCATATATATATTGTATATTTCTCTTTTCCCCTTTACCTCCACTATGATCTGCTGCTTCTGGCTATAGTGGTAAGCAGTTGAGATTGTCAGTGGTGGTACCACCATGGTAAGGTGGTACCACCATGGCAATGAAATGGTAACCGCAGGAATGTGGTACCAGAAAGTTCCATGCTGTCACCAGGAGATTAACAGGTTAAAAACACATTTACATTCCAGGGCAGTGGTACCACCATGGTGCCCCATCAGCAGCCAAGTGTTAACAGTGACAATCTCAAGTGCTTACCACTTGGAAGTGAATATTTGTACAGTATGTCCCTAAATGTCTAAATGGTTGATGACATTAACATACTCCAAAGAATGTGTTACTAAATATTGAATTCAAGGTGTCGATACTTTTGTCACAGCATTTTCTCTGTAATCTATTATTTAAAATGTAATATTAAGTTGTGATTAAAAAGCAACGTTTCTGCATTATTAGTTTAATAAAAAAAAATCGAGACACCAAATATTTTCGTCAATTTCAAATTATTTAGCAGAAATTTGGAGTTGTTGGGTCTTTATGTGCAACGTTCCAATACTTTCGGCCATGACGGTATATAGTGCGGTGTTAGAGTTTAGTTAGTATTAATGCCGGATCGAACGCTACGCACTGCTCAAGCTACAGTAGCTACAGTACTTCCATTACCCAAAGCTATTGATTTTCTTGCCCGCTTCCTTATTTCAAGTTAGCACATCATTCAACTACATGAAAAATATTTGGTTATGATATCGAGTGAAACACATGATGAAACACATGGGCTGAATAATTTTCTCTTTGATGTGCAAAGAGACAAACAGCACACCCATCTGCACCCAACTTTACATGTATTTCATGAAACTGAATATTTTAGCAAAGTAAATGTTGTTAAAGGATCTAAAACAGTGGTGTCAAAGTCATTTGGGGTGGGGGCCGCATTGGACTTAATGTGACTTCATGGGGGCCGGAGCGCCGCGGTGCAACCAGTCGCAGACCGCAAGCATGCACGGCACACGCATGTTTATGTACACAGCCGTTACTTCTATACAGTATATCACACAAGTCATATTTATTATTAAGAATAGCTATTAATATATATTAATGACTTTTCATTATTGGTTTTATACTTGTAGCCTAGATTAAGACATTTGCTATGAAAGATGCTATTTTTATTTACAGAGCATCAATAAACCATACGAAAATAGCATTTAAATTTCAAATACTAAATTTAAGTAAGTATGTATAGTTAACTAGGTATAGTTCTCGGTTACACACCCTTGTACTGCTGAAGTATAGTTCTCTCGGTTACACACCCTTGTACTGCTGAAGTATAGTTCTCTCGGTTACACACCCTTGTACTGCCGAAGTATAGTTCTCTCGGTTACACACCCTAGTACTGCTGAAGTATAGTTCTCGGTTATATACTGTACCCTAGTACTGCTGAAGTATAGTTCTCTCGGTTACACACCCTTGTACTGCTGAAATATAGTTCTCACTTTGCAGCTCCAGCAGCCTAGCCTGGTAAAACGACTCCCCCTGCTGGACAACATGCATTACATGCCGTTCAGAAGAGAGCTCAAAAGCATTTCTTTAAACGATCATAACTTTTGATAGGAACATGCTAGAGACTTACTTTTTTTTTAATAGACTCAGACATTTTTGCTCTACAAGCCTGGGGCCGGATTAAATCATCTCGCGGGCCGGATCTGGCCCGCGGGCCTTGACTTTGACACATGTGATCTACAACATGGAACTTTTATTTTATCCCATATGCGTTTTCTATCGCCCAAATCAGGCTTTTGGTAATATCATATAGGAGCTTTAAAGGGGAATTCCACCCATTTTCAAAATTTTCCTGAGAGGGTAAACATTTTCCTCAGAGGGTACAAATGTGACCCACTAGGGTCCATTTGATTCCATTTGTACTGTACCCTCTCAGGAAAAAGGGGTCTGAAAGAAAAATCATTAACATGGTGAAATGCATCTTGATGATCAGATGTATTTCACCATGTTAATGATTTTTTTCCGACCTCCATTTCTAGGAAATACAGAATTGGGGGAACTTTTTTTTTTTATCATGTCCACACAACAAGGTAAGGTAAGTTTAATGACATTAAAATGTTGAACATGTGTGGAGTTTCCCTTTAAGCTTGTTTGTGGCTTATACACAGGACTGCACAGAACTGGCGCGCCAGCGCGCATGCGTGTCCAATCAAGCACATGGTGCGGTCAATTACGGGCTGGGAACGCTTTTGCGCACCACAGATGGGGCTCATAATAAAAATTAATATTGTTTATGGCCAGAAGCCTTAGTATACATATAAATTCGCCAACTCCGTTCACTTCATTGGGCCAGTTCAATGGCGGCTCCTCTACAATGTATTTTCAATGTATTGTCCCTATTCAGGCTGCATGAATAGCAGTTGGAGTGCTCAGTTTCCGACCCCTCACTGTCGCAACTAGATGGCTCTGCCCCCATTGGCCAATCACACCGTGTCTTGTGGACACATGGGTGCACTGGCCAGTGTTGCCAACCTGACTCATTTGTCACTATATTTAGCTTTTTTCCAGACCCCAACCAAATGGACGCGTAAGGGTCCATTTGGTTTCATTGTAGTGCATTAATTTTATTCTAATGCATTCGAGTGCGTGTTTGAAGTGACATGCATTTTGGATTTTGGCAGTTGGCGACACTGACACTGCCCAAACGCAGTGTGTCTTTTCCTGCTTCCTCGATCGATGCTACTGCTAGTAGCCTTCTAAGCTAGTAGCCCACACTGAGACATTATTCTGCTAACGTACAGCTAAACTCTCGTCAAATGTCCAAGAAGCAAGTGCCATTAAGGAATTATTTTGGGTTCCATCACCGCAATCTCCAAAGAGACTGCACAGAAAAGAAGTCTTTGCTCTAAAGTGGCTGATGCACATTGCACAATGTTGCTTAGCCCTGTTGCCGTTGCGTTCGCCCCTCATCTTAAACGCAACGGGGCTGTGTACGTGACATAGTTGTTCTCGTCAACGAAAACTAAAACGAAATGTCTTCGTCAACGACCATTTTTTCGCGGGACGAAAACGAGACTAGACTAAACGAAAAACATGTGTATAAACAATAACTGGGACTAAATTAATATGCAATTTCGTTGACTAATAAATACTAGACGAAAATGTAGTTGACAAAATAAAAACTAATCTAAAATCTATTGTCATTTTCGTTCACGAACGAAGACGACACGAAATATATTATTATAATAATCGTATCTCTTTTTGCTATGAAGTCACGTTGTGTTCGGAAGTGCACGTCGGGGCTGTCCGGGAGCACAGTCGCCTATCACTTTGTATATACTAGGCATTGTGATCACTTCAGCGTGGCTGTAACCGAACACACCCTCCCTCCACAAATCCTCCTCCTCCGCCTCTTTTTGGTGTTCGGCACTGAGAGCAGCAGCACCAAGAAGGCTCTGCAACTAACAAAACTATAAGACACGCGACAGAGATTTTACTCATACTTTATGGTCGAATCCTTTCACTCAAAACAGCACGCTTTGCACGGGATTGGACAAAGAGAAGAAAAGATTTATGGAAATATTTTCGCTAAATCGATGTGGACAGGGACAATACCGAATGCTTGTTCACAACTAGCGCCGTTGTGCAACGTCTCATCTTCGCTGAAAATGCCGTATACAGCAGTGGTACGGGGACCACCGTGCAGTAGTCCTTGAGAGGGTTCCAGGTGGTCCCCGGCTAACTGGTGGAGACTTGATGTAACTCTTTGAGAGCGTAAAAATGAAACCAAATGGACCCGCATGGTCACACTTGTTGTTCTTGTTGTTAAGCAACTTGTTGTTTAGCCCCATCATTTTACACTGATGGGGCTACAGCATTTCCACTTTTCCAGTGAAGATGAGAGCTAGATTACAAACCTGAAGAGACACCTCAGGATTTAGCATAAAGCAATCAGCAGAGTCTGCTGCTGGTTGTAGAATGTAACGCTACATCAACGTTGTGTTGTTGAGTGACAGTGTTGGCTTAATGTTAGCAACGCAAAGCGGAATAGATTATAGACCGATTTACGCAAACTCTGTTCACTTCATGGGGTCAGTCCAATGGAGGCTCATACATAGACTTCTATTGAGAAGAGACAACAAAAGGGGACAACCGAAAGTTACGGAATGCATTGGAGTCTATGGGCTCGTGCGAGTACATGAACCACGTGACCAGGCTGTTTTCTGCCCCATCAATGTCGCAACTCTTCTAATAGATAGACCAGACCTGCCCACAACTTAGTTTGGCCACAACTTGAGATCGTGTTTTGACATTGAATGAATTGAACACACATTATATTACACATTGCTGGTGGGGAAACTATGGTTTCAAAATTCAGTTGGAATGCTAGTTTAGCCTATTTAAAGGGGATTGCCATTATTATACCTTAGAGATGTTGTGTGGACATGATAAAAAAAACGCCCCCCCCCCCCCCCCCCCCCACATTCTGTGTTCCCTAGAAATGGAGCTCTGAAAAAATAATCATTAACATGGTGAAACACAATGTTTCTCCAGTGATTTTTCTTTTGAGACCTTTTTGTGAAACAAATGAATACTAGCGGGTCCATTTGGTTCCACTTGTACACACTCTGGATCCCAGGGGTCCTTCAGGAAATTCCAGGAGATCCCCTGTTAAATGATATATTGGAACCAATTGGAGACTAAATTGTCAGACTAAAACTAGACTAAAATGACAATAGTTTTAGTCGACTAAAACTAAACTAATAAAATCATGGTTTCATGGACTAAAATAAAAACTAAAATGATTTACTTTTCGTCGACTAAAACTAGACTAAATAAAAAAAGGACGAGTTAGACTAAATAGGATAAAAACTAAAACCGGTGATTAAAAGTGGACTAAAACTGAAACTAAAATTAAAAATCGCAGACTAGAACAACACTGGTACGTGAGTGAGTGAGTGAGTGAGTGAGTGAGTGAGTGAGTGAGTGAGTGAGTGAGTGAGTGAGTGAGTGAGTGAGTGAGTGAGTGTGTGTGTGTGTGTGTGTGTGTGTGTGTGTGTGTGTGTGTGTGTGTGTGTGTGTGTGTGTGTGTGTGTGTGTGAGAGAGAGAGAGAACGCATTAAAGGGGAATTCCACCCATTTCCAACATAGTATGTAATTAACATGCAGAGAGAACGCATTAAAGGGGAATTCCACCCATTTCCAATGTTATGTCATTGACATGCACCTTAGAGATGTTGTGTTGTTCCCCCAATCTATTCCCTAAAAATGGAGGTCTGAAAATAGGGTCGATATGAGTCGCAGATACGGGTCGATATGGGTCGCCGATACGGGTCGATATGGGTCGCCGCATTTTTGGAGCACCAGGTAACATCCCCTGGTGCTCCACTGAGTATCAGACCAAAATAGTTATGTGCAGCCCTGCTTATACACCTACTTATACCAGATTCTTTACAATCTGTGAGGTGATTAAAACCACTCCTGCAGGCCAGACAGACGGCGGCAGGAGGAAACTTGTGTAACTTGTTACTGCTGCAATCTGGCGGAGTTCAGATGATGGTATGCGAGCATCACCTTCATGGTACAACGTCTGCCTGTCCTGCTGCTGATGATGCCGGTATAATGTCCTCCAAGATGATAATTCCACAAGGCATGAATGAGCGCTCCAACCAATGGTTTGAAGAGGCTGCAACAGCGAGCTTCGCCATATGCCAGCTGGCACTCTCTATTAAGCACACACAACCCCCGTTGTTGAGCAATTAGCAAAGGCTCTAGAAACAACGTCCTTCCGTGTTATCCGACAGGGTCGGGAAGGCGATCATTCCGGAATCACTGGGGCTACATAGACTTCTATAGAGTATGGGGACAACCAGCCGTGACAAGCCCTGGACCATAAGTAGGCAGAAATGCATCGGATCCAAGGCCCAACAGCCCAGCTTTAAAGAGGGGGTGCCGTGATTTTTGTATTTTTTCCAATGTTGTACTTGTTTAAGAGGTGACAGTATGTAAATAGACCCCTTGGTGTGTTTTTTATGTGCAATGATGTCTTCCCTTTGTATTTAGGGTTTCTTCCTGGGGGCTGAACCTTTCCAGTCAAACGTGCCAATGAAAAAAAACTCAATATAGTGACATCATGTGCTCAGCTCCTCCTCTAACTCCTCCCCTTTTATCATGCAACTAAAGCTGTGGGTGTGGCTTCAGTTCAGGTGGATCTCCACCCATCACCACCCACCAGGCAAACCAGGCATACTTAATGAACTGGTAGGGTGGAATCATAAAAATGACAGTTTAAAAAAACACTGTGCACTTTTGGGGGAAAAAATCTTACTTTTCATATAACATTAATACCTGATGATCATGTTTTAGGGTAGAAAAAATCATGGCACTCCATCTTTAATGATCCCTTTAGTTTATATCGTTTCAGTAGTAATTGTACAACATAAACATCACAGGGACTTTAGTCGTTACTGTACAAAATAATTGCCATGCTGCACACCAGGGTTATATATAGTTAACAAAAAAGAAAACTAGAATTGAGTAAGTAAGTAGTTAAAGTAAATAAAAACTGAAATTCACAAAACCTAAAACTAACGCAAATTATAGACAAAATACCTTTACAGTACGTTTTAACCGCGGGCGATGGACAAACGGCATCGGCCGACATCCGTTATTTGTCTATGAGAGCTGCTGATTCGGGCGATAGCAGCAGAACGGGCGACGCCGGCCGAAAAGATAAGAATTGCTGAGCTTTCGCTGGCCGATGTCAAAAATGCCGGCCAATGTTGTTTGTCCATCGACCCATTGTGTCCTGACCCTCGATTCGAGTTTCTGACACCAGATTATACAGTAGTTCCTGACACCAGATTATAGCTGCAGCAACATTCTAGCTTTTGACACTAGATTCTACAGTAGTTTCCGACACTAGATTCCAGTTATTGACACTAAATGATAGTTTCTGATGCTAGGATCTCCTTTTTGACACTAGAATCTACTTTCTGACGCTAAAATCGAGTTTTTGACACTAGATTCTAGTTTTTCTGAAAAATCTGTGCTCCTGTGTCAGTGATGCTAACATATTTCTAGCCAAGGACCACCAGAATTATCCATATTTGGCTGCAGACCGCCATCTGAAAACATGTTGTTCTCGGGGTTCCCCAGAAGCGAAAAATTGAGATAAAATGTTTGCTTCCAAAATAACATATTCAGAGACTTGCAGCACATCTCTCTATATAATTCAAGGAAGCGTGTCTGTCTGTCTGTTACATCCTGTGCAATGTACTGTGTCATTTGTCTCCATTTGCGTAACGCCACGGCGCACGGACAGCGTCAATGAACCTCGAGCAACACTGCCCTGTCATCCAGCATCAATAAGCGCGGCTTATACACACCAAACATATAGCCATCATTTTAATTTTAATACTTTTGTGTCAAAAACTAATCTTCGCGCATATGACGTGTCACCGGATACAGATTAAAAAAAACATCACATGTAACATCACGTGTCACGGAGACACATTTGTTGAGGTCACAGTTTGCCGTATCACCTCCCCTTACGGCTACAGCCATTGGCGCTGGGTACAGTGTTCTCTGCTCTCGCTGTTTTGCCTTCCTGGCGACTGCCGACTGATCCACACCAACTGTATGATCCACACAGGCAACGTTCTCTCGCACGGAGCGGTGTTGTCACTGTTCCGCCTGCTAGGCGACTGACCAACACAGGCAATATATACTCTCGGCACGGCGCGGTGACACACGCGCTATTACGGTCCGAGTCGCCAACAACTTCTTTCTACTACCACTACACTGCAACCGCTGTTCCGCCTGCTAGGCGACTGACCAATATTGCTATACTCTCGACACGGCGCGCTGACACCATTCACGCTACTACGGTCCGGGTTGCCTACAACTTCTTTCTACTACCACTACCCTGCAACCGCTGTTCCGCCTGCTAGGCGACTCGACACGCCGCGCTGACACCATTCACGCTACTACGGTCCAGGTCGCCTACAACTTCTTTCTACTACCACTACACTGCAACGCCTGGAGATTAACGCGCGCCAGCCCACGGCATCCAGTCCTCTCCAAAGTTATTATTCAAACGCCACATTTACGCCTGTGCGTCTGTGTACGTGCGACCGTCCGGGTCGTCTACAACTTGGTCTCTGGGGGGTCCCCCAAACTTGCAAACCCACAGGAACACGGCAGACGTGCTGGAACACATCCCTTACAATTAATATTCATCATATTAATTGTAATGACCTTCAGGGTTTATTGCAATTCCATTCAGCAGAGAGGTTTCAACAGGTGGTCCAGGGACCACCAGTGGTCCCTGACACGATTCTAGGTGGTCCACATACAGCAACATGCTAAATGGTCAGTTGATAACCAAATGGACCCTTATAGATTTGTAACTCTTCAAATAGTTCAAATGAAACCAAATGGACCCTTATGGGGTCCATGGGGTCCATTTTATAATTCATTTTCAACAATTAGAAAATGTAGAATAATTGTTATTTTGACATTTTGCCAGTTTATCTCTCCTAAATTGTGGACAAAAACCTGAAAGTCCTTGATTGTGGGTCTGACAGATTAAACTCAACATCAAATGGTGGTCCCCCAAGGCTACAATCCTGAATAGTGTCTATAACATAAGTTCCATCCAGCTTTCCAACATCAACAAGTCCCAATCAATGTCATCTAGGCCTATACATCCAGATCATATACTACACAACGGGTATAGGACTAGTTTTCACAATTTTTCAAAAATAGCAGAACAACATGCTCATGTCGCGCCACTCGGTGGCGCGACATGAGCTTGTTGATCTGCTATTTTTCAACAGATAAAACACCAAAACGCGTTCAGGACACAAAGGGTTAAAACGTACTGTTTGTTTTAGTTTTATAGCGACATTTATATGGCTTTCGGATATCTATTATATACAGTAAACCGTAAATTTAAAATCAGCCTACTATGGTGTCCAGCGTGAGGAGAAGATTGTGTTGTTGTGTGAGAGTATCTTCCACCGACTCAAAGCAAGCCTTGAATACCAACCGTTCTCCATTTTTGCATTACACACACGCTTAGGCTTTTGCTCATTCCACAAATCTACGATCCCTAGAGATCTATATGCCTTGTACAGGCGACTAAAGGTCAACATTTAACGCATTGTGTCCTGAGCCTCGATTGGAGTTTCTGACATCAGATTATACAGTATTCCTGACACCAGATTATACAGTAGTTCCTGACACCAGATTATAGCTGCAGCAACATTCTAGCTTTTGACGCTAGATTCCATGGTAGTTTTCCGAACACTAGATTCTACTTTTTGACACTAGAATCTAGTTTCTGACGCTAGAATCGAGTTTTTGACACAAGATTCTATAGTTTTTGACACTATATTCTATTTTTTTTTTTTTTTTCTGAAAAATCTGTGTTCCTGTGTCAGTGATGCTAACATATTTCTAGCCAAGGACCACCAGTATCCATATTTGGCTGCGGACCCCCCATCTGAAACATGTTGTTCTAGGACACCCCAGATGCAAAATTTTGAGTTAAAAATGTTTGCTTCCAAAATCACACATTCAGAGATTGCAGCACATTTCACATTTTTTCAAAAATAGCAGAACAACAAGCTCATGTCTTGACTTGTTGATCTGCTATTTTTCAACAGATAAAACACCAAAACGCGTTCTGGACACAAAGGGCAACATTTAAAATGATATAAAAGACAGTATCAGTGGGTGTTAATGAAGTTGCAAATAATGGACCAAAGTGAAGTTCATGAGCTATTATTTCTGAGTTTGTTTTTCAATGGTATCTTTACACTGACTGATATTTTTGAATCCTATATATCAAAGCTGCTCTAAAAACTAACTAAAACTAACTGAATTGAAAAATAAAATGTAAAATATAACTCACTCAACTAACTAACTAAACTAACTGTTATAACACTGTTGCACACATGCCCTGAGATATTTACAGTATGTCACCCTTGATGAAAATAATGTAGGCTATTTCCAACTCCAGGTTGTCCAGTCCAAAGCTGCATGAACAGCAGCTCAAGCGCTGATTTCTGTCCCCTCAATGTCGTATTTGGGGGTTATAATTCCAGAAGCAATAGCAAGGCCACCATCAACTAGGTGTTTCTGTACATTAAAGGAGCATTCAGTAATAATGTTTTTGTTAGAGTTTAAACAGAGTTACACACACTCTTTTCACTTCATGGAGTCAGTCCTCTTCTACATAGACTTCTTTATCTTCATTTTAGATCGCTTTGTAGTAGTAGTACAGCATAAACATCAGGCAACAGCCCAGCTTTAATGATTGTAAATCCCTTCTTTTTGTGTCCTACAGCATAAACACTACAGAGACTTTACTTGTCACTCTGCAATACAGATGGCATGTTGCACACATAGCTCTTATTTTATTGAAAGCAAACTCTGTTCCTCTTTCAGGCTGCATGGACAGCCGGCTCAGTTTTCTGACCCCTCAATGTCACAACATTTCTGCCCGTCCGAGTTAGATGGGGTCCAAGCGGAAGGTAGCCTCGATCTCCAGGCTCTCACCCGCGCTGCGAGATGAGAGCCTGGAAAACTAGACCACCAAAACGACTGACGGAAGTCAGGACTTCCGGTTAGTTAACTTCCGCTGGAAGTTTCCATTAGTCACGATTGCGGTGCTCCCGAAAACGAATACCCCACGGAAACATTTTATTTCTCCCTTTGTGCTCGCAAAGCTGTTGTAAACGTTTAAAAGATGAAATCGTGTCCACTTGGCAGTTTGGCACACTTATGCATCTGCTTTGTTCGTTGGGATAATTTTTTCTGAAAATAAGAGTGAACAAGTCAAGTCGCTAGTGAGGACTGAACAGGGCGGTTTCTCTGGGGACTGTAAATACGGTCACTTCCGCAACTAACATTCCCAGTCTCAAAATCGCACAAGTTTCCCAGGATGAGCGGAAGGGCTAGGACAACCTACAAAAAAAATATATATATGAATAAAAACCAACATACCCAGGAGAGTGGCCACACAGGCCAGAATGGCCAGCAGGGCGGCGGTACTGAGTCCCGGGGACGGCAGGGTGGAGTGTTGGGGCAGACACACGGCCTCTCTGTCCCTCTGGCGGTCCCAGGAGGACGTCTCCTCCGTGTCCCCGTCACCACCACCACCTCCCTCCCTCTCCCTCTCGCCGGCGCGCGCCCCTCCCCTCAGGCAGGGGCACACGGACACGGTGACCGTCCCGGTGCTGGTGAGGCCCGACGTGCCGTCCCGCAGCACCAGCGGGACGTACAGGGTGAGCGTGGAGGACGCGGCCGAGCGGGACAGGGGCTGCAGCTGGGACAGCAGCACCAGGCTGGCAGTGGGGCCTGGAGGTGAGGGAGGGGGACAGACAAAAAGACAGACGGATGGACGGACAGAGAGGGTGTTAAAGACCTATAATAGTGGTTTTCAACCTTTTTTTTGATACCAGGGCCCACCATTTATTCAGCATTTGAGCCGCGGACCACCATTTGAGGACATTTAAGCCCCCACAGACCCCAAACCATAAGATTTCTTTTGCTTTGGGCTGGATTTGGGAAAAACAAACAAACAAACAAACAAACAAACAAACAAACAAAAGGCAAACAAACAAACAAACAAACAAACAAACAAACAAAAAAAAGGCAAACGTACAGACCAAATTGACTATTAATTTTCTAGTTGTGTTAAGATGATGCATATATACTCTTGAGAGTGTAAAAATGAAACCAAATGGACCCGCAAGGGTCCATTTGGTTTCATTTTTACGCTCTCAGGAGTTGCATCTGGTTAACCAACTCAGCTGGGGACCACCTGGAACCCTCTGAAGGACCACTGGTGGTCCCCGGACCACCGGTTGAAAACCCTTGACCCTATAACACCACACCAAAAGGTCAAGACGGATTTAACGGCTACCTTGCAACCTTTTGGACCCAGGGGTACATCAACTGGCCCACATAAATTTCGGAAACCAAACTTTCTCCATCTTAAACGGGAACTTCAACATTCTAATATGTCATTAGTATACCCTAGAGGTGCTGGGTGGACATGATAAAAAAAAGTTCCCCCCATTCTGTGTTCCCAAGAAATGGAGGTCTGAAGAAAACCACTAACATGGTGAAACATCTTGATGACATCATCAAGATTTATTTTCACCATGTTAATGGATTTCTTTAGATGCTTCTTTTTTTCTGAGAGCGTACAAATGGAACCAAATGAACCCGTTAATGGATTCTTTCGTGAAAGTAGAGTGGAAAGTTGTATTTTTAATGGATCCCAATGGAGTGGAGGTGGACAAGACAAACAATAGCAATCTGCCTAATTGTTAGTGAATGTGGGCCACGGGGATGCTCGTTTTTTTGTTTTTTTTTTTTTTTTCACGATTTTGTAGCCCATTTTTTCACCCAGTGCCAATTCCTAATGTGATCCTGGGCTCTACACACCCTCCACCAACCTGGGGAGGCAGCGGACTGGCCTCATGCTTCCTTCAATGCATGGGGAGTCCGAGCTGCCTTCTTTTCACCTGACAGGGGGGAGTTTCCCTGGTTGGACGTAGCGCGTGGAAGGAACACGTTATTCCAACCAGTTCCTGTCCCCTCCATCAGGCGCCCCGGCTGGCCAGGGGGAGGCAGTTTAGAGTCCAGGATTACAGCATGTTTTTGTGAGGGTATCTACCCTAGGGGACACGGGGAGAACATGCAAACTCCACACAGAAAGGCCCTTTCACCAACCCTGCCTCGGGTATGGGCACTGATGACGCGGAGGAGGAGACACGCCGCCAGCAACCACAGCAGCGCCCCTAGCGGGAATCGAACCCAGGACCTTCTAGCTGTGAGGCGACAGCACTAACCACTGTGCCACCATGCCCCCCTGGGGACGCTCGTTTATGAGACATAACTAGTAGATGCACATATGTGTAGCTCTGGTGTCGGCCATGTGGTGGCAGTAGAGCCTCGCCCTACGCCGTCCCGGCTCTACGGGTGTTGAAGCAAATGTACTTTTGTTACTTTTTCCCCCACCCCTGGTGAGTATATATAGGGAAACTTTTATTCGTACGGCGCCCTTCACAACGAGAGCTTCATGCACAGTGTCTGTGCTGCCGCCGCCGCGCTGCATTAATGAACCAACCAAACACGTTGCATAACTGTAAAGGAACAAGTGAGTCGGAAACAACTTTCTTACAACATTATTCCGCTGCACCTGCCTCTGCAATGCTCATAACCTTGGTGAGACGGGATACAGCATTGGTAATTAAGGTTGGTAGAGACAGAGACAGACAGACAGACAGACAGACAGACAGACAGACAGACAGACAGACAGACAGACAGACAGACAGACAGACAGTGATTAACCCATTGTGTCCTGTCTAGATTTCTAATTTCTAATATTCAAAGATTTGCACCACGTTGTCACGATTTTTCAAAAATAGCAGAGATACAAGCTCATAGCGCGCCACTCGGTGGCGCGCTATGAGCTTGTAGATCTGCTATTTTTCAATAGTTAAAACATAATGCTTAGAACACCAAACGTGTTCAGTACACTAAGGGTTAAACAGACAGACAGACAGACAGACAGACAGACAGACAGACAGACAGACAGACAGACAGACAGAGAGACAGACAGACAGACAGACAGACAGACAGACAGACAGACAGACAGACAGACAGTGGCTAAACCCCGCCTTTGGGGGCGGGGTTTACTCACTGTCCAATGCCAATGCCAAACAGTTTTTTTTTTTTTGCAACAGTTGCTATGCAGGACATGCGTTAATTCCTCTGCTAAACGTGTGCCAATTGGACAAGGACAGATTAGGGAGGGACTTCAATAGTGAAGGGCTAATTAGGGCTTAGGTGTCTTGCTCAGGGACACATCAACACTAACTAACTAACTCTGAAGGTAGGCCGGGTTCGAACTGGCAACCTGTGGCTACCATCCAGCCTAGATAGATAAGATGCGTGCATGCGTGTAGGCGTGTGTGCAGGCGTGCATGTGCGTGTGTGTGGCAAAAAACGCTGGCAAAGTACTAGAGTGTCTGTACTATAATTGGCAGTGTCATATGTTGCTGCTACTTATACCTAGACTGTGTCATGAAAGCTCATGCCATGATTTTGCAAAATGTAACTGTAATGCACCTATAATATTTGTGTACTACAATGCATTTCCTTTGTGTGGACATTGTGCACGCGTGCATTCGTTTGTGCATGCACATTGGGTGTGTGTGTGTAGGTGTGTGGGTTTGTGTGTGTGTGTGTGGGTTGTGTGTGTGTGTGTGTGTGTGTGTGTGTGTGTGTGTGTGTGTGTGTGTGTGTGTGTGTGTGTGTGTGTGTGTGTGTGTATGTGTGTGTGTGTGTGTGTGTGTGGGTGTGTGTGTGTGTGTGTGTGTGTGGGTTGTGTGTGCAGGTGGTCATGCTGTCTGCGTGAACAACATCTTCAGGGACACAGACGTACGCGTCGTTGTGTGCTGCCAAGGACAAAGACACTAGATGAGACACTAAAAGAAAGAAAATCCGAAGACAATCGGCACAGATTGAATTAAAAACAAAAGGCTCCAATGACTCCCTAAAGCTCACCTGCTTAGTGTGTGTGTGTGTGTGTGTGAGAGAGAGAGAGAGAGAGACTGAGAGAGAGAGAGAGAGAGAGAGAGAGAGAGAGAGAGAGAGAGAGAGAGAGAGAGATGGATGGGCGGTATGCGTGGAGAAGACTGTGAGAAACAAACAGGAAGGGCTGAAAAACAAAAATAAGGGAAGATAACAGAGCGAAACAATGGAGCCAGCGGCGTGGAGAGATGGATGGCAGGGGAGAGAGACACTGACGCAGAGCCAAGGAAGATGGGCAGGGAGAGAGAGAGAGAGAGAGAGAGAGAGAGAGAGAGAGAGAGAGAGAGAGAGAGAGAGAGGGGAGAGAGACAGAGAGAGACAGAGAGAGACAGAGAGAGACAGAGAGAGAGAGAGAGAGAGAGAGAGAGAGAGAGAGAGAGACACAGAGAGAGAGAGAGAGAGAGAGAGAGATGGTGACAACAAAGAAAGGCATGCATCGACAAGAAAGAAAGAAAGAAAGAAAGAAAGAAAGAAAGAAAGAAAGAAAGAAAGAAAGAAAGAAAGAAAGAAAGAAAGAAAGAAAGAAAGAAAGAACATGCACTCCCATATGGAAAATGTTATACATGTCAAATATGCCGACTCTTGAAAGTCGCTCTGGATAAAGAGCATCTGGTGAAATGCCTGAATTGTAAATCATATACAGTATCTGTAAGTGGATACAGCCACGTATCTACAGTACTTAGACCTTAGACTTAGATATTATTGTTGGTGCAAACAGTCAAGATCCTGTCCTGGTTTAACAGCCTGCCAATAACCCGTAAAAAAATAAAACTGTATAGTCAAATAGACAGAAAGACATGGAGACATGTCATGCCGACGTCTCTACGTACCGCCGCTGTCCCGGACGCTGAAGTTGAGCGCGGCGCTGGACTCCGGCGGGATGCTGAAGTACACGGCGCTGTCGTTCCCTCCCTCGTCCCGATCGATGGCCCTCAACACCTGGACCACCTGGAACACACCCACAGAGAGAACACAGAGGGTTAGACCAGCAACCCGAGACCAAGATCCTACAGAATGTCCTCCAAAATAAGTTTTCTGAAAAACAACAACACTGTAAAAAACCGGGGGAGGGGGGGACACCACCAGATATGGTTTAAAAGGATACCCGGTTAATAAGCCTAATATGGATAAAGACATTATACTCAGGACTGCACAGAACTGGCGCGCCAGCGCGCACGCGCGTCCAATCAAGCACATGGCGCGGTCAATTACGGGCTGGGGAATGCTTTTGCGCACCACAGATGGGGCTCATAATATAAATTAATATTGTTTATGGCCAGAACCCTTAGTATACATATAAATTCGCCAACTCCGTTCACTTCATTGGGCCAGTCCAATGGCGGCTCCTCTACAATGTATTTTCAACTCCAGTTGTCCCTATTCAGGCTGCATGAATAGCAGTTGGAGTGCTCAGTTTCTGACCCCTCACTGTCGCAACTAGATGGCTCTGCCCCCATTGGCCAATCACACCGTGTCTTGTGGACACATGGGTGCACTGGGCCAGTGTTATCTTCCCAACCTGACTCATTTGTCACTATATTTAGCTTTTTTCCAGACCCCAACCAGACCCCAACCAACCAGGCCCCAACCAAATGGACGCGTAAGGGTCCATTTGGTTTCATTGTAGTGCATTAATTTTATTCTAATGCATTCGAGTGCGTGTTTGAAGTGACACTAATGCATTTTGGATTTTGGCAGTTGGCGACACTGACACTGCCCAAACGCAGTGTGTCTTTACCTCCTTCCTCGATCGATCTATGCTACTGCTAGTAGCCCA
The DNA here is from genome assembly GCA_039105355.1 of Benthosema pterotum. Classification (NCBI taxonomy): domain Eukaryota; kingdom Metazoa; phylum Chordata; class Actinopteri; order Myctophiformes; family Myctophidae; genus Benthosema; species Benthosema pterotum. Next base: position 3,676,647 of record CM076976.1, on the reverse strand, counting down.
CACTGAGACATTATTCTGCTAACTTACAGCTAAACTCTCGTCAAATGTCCAAGAAGCAAGCGCCATTAAGGAATTATTTTGGTGTTCCATCACCGCAATCTCCAAAGAGACTGCACAGAAAAGACGTCTTTGCTGTAAAGTGGTTGATGCACAATGTTGCTTAGCCCAGCTGTTGCCGTTGCGTTCGCCCCTCATCTTAAACGCAACGGGGCTGTGTGTGTGTGTGTGCGTGTGTGTGTGTGTGTGTGTGTGAGAGAGAGAGAGAGAACGCATTAAAGGGGAATTCCACCCATTTCCAACATAGTATGTAATTAACATGCAGAGAGAACGCATTAAAGGGGAATTCCACCCATTTCCAATGTTATGTCATTGACATGCACCTTAGAGATGTTGTGTTGTTCCCCCAATCTATTCCCTAAAAATGGAGGTCTGAAAATAGGGGTCGATATGAGTCGACGATACGGTCGATATGGGTCGCCGATATGGGTCGCCGCATTTTTGGAGCACCAGGTAACATCCCCTGGTGCTCCACTGAGTACCAGACCAAAATAGTTATGTGCAGCCCTGATTATACTTGTCCTCTATAAGTAGAATTGAACATTTAAAACACATAATGTGTTCTTTATTTTTAAAATAGTTCATAATTTTAGCCTTTGGGGGGGCGCCATTTTACAGGAGATTATCCCTCGAGCCCCCCTTATTGTTGATGATACGATACATAGATATTGGGTCATTGGTTAAAAACAAAAAAAAAAAAGGTAAAATCGATAGAATAACTATTTAGCAAACACAAGATGTGTTTCCGTCTTAATATTTCTAAATACAATGAAAAAGTCAAATGATACAATATGATATTTCTGTACATTGCGACAGATTCGATTTTTTAAATTTAAAGACAACATTTCGATACAGTTACTATATTGTTACACCCCTAGTATACCATACACACTTAACACACTGACTGCCTGTGAGGGACGGGTGAGTTATGCGAGTGTTATGAGTCCATGTTAACAATTTTTATTCAACAAAATGTGATGAATAGTGTTTGCCATTTAATTATTACACACTGGTGTTTTAACTTTACGCATCATGGCATGTTTTCCACAGGTTTATAGTGTAGACCTGCTATTTTTCAATAGCTCAAAGCATAAACATATCCAAATAAAACACCAAAAGGCATTTCCGTACATGAAGGATCAGGTTTTAGGAGAAACCGAAACCGTGACTGTTGAAAACCACAAGGAGTCGGGAAGATAGCAGAGAGAGATTGAAAGAAAAAAAAAAGACGACAAGATGGAGGTAATGAAAGTAGCACTTAATGTTTGCTTTTTCCTGTCCCCCACTTCAGTATAACCTGCACCGAGTCCATTAGTAGTCTCTTCGTTCGAGCGAGATTCAAAACAAACCCCAGCAATTATACGTTATGGAGTCAGGCGGCAAGGAGACCGAGAGCCGTGCTTGTGTGTGTGTGTGTGTGTGTGTGTGTGTGTGTGTGTGTGTGTGTGTGTGTGTGTGTGTGTGTGTGTGTGTGTGTGTATGGACGCAGGTGTGTATGTGTGTTTAACACATTCTCAACTGAAAAATATTTCAAGTATTTGTGTCACATTTTCACCATTTTCAAAAACATCAGACCTACAAGCTCATAGCGCGCCACTCCGTGGCTCGCTATGAGCGTGTAGGTCTGATATTTTTCAATAACTAAAGTAATGGAAATGGTAAGTAATGCTAATGCTGAGTATTGTTAATAATGCTAATAATGCTAAGTAAAGCTAATGCAAAGTATTGCTAATAATGCTAATAATGATGAGTAAGTAATGATTGTGATGCTAAGTAGTGCCAATGCTAAGTAAGTAAGGCTAATAATGCTAATCCTAAGTATTAGCAATATTGCTAATAATGCTAAGTAATGCTAATAATGCTAATTGATGCTAATGATGCCAAGTAAGTAATGCTTGTAATGTAAAGTCTTGCTAATGCTAATTACCCTATTGGTCTGAATATAAGACTTTTTTTTTCCTAATGGAAATATCCCAAAAAATGGAGTTGTCTTATAAACGAGTCGTCTTATATTCGGTACAATACGGTAAGTAAGGCTAATAACGCCAAAAGGTGTTTACGCAGAATATGAGTTAAGTGAACACATGTGGACACACGTGCCTGCATGTGTCTGAGTGTCTCATAGCGGAGCGTGCGCTAAGTAATTACGTCGTTTCGTGTTCGAAAGCAGGTGGAAGTGTAATAGGGCGAGCTCGGCTGCCATGCAAAGACAATCATAAAAAGAAAAATGTATGGCTAATAGAAAATGCAGGCTATTTAACGACAACGTGGAGCATTTAATCGCTTCCTCGGAAATGTTAGTTTGTTTAGTTTCACACTTTGGCTTCACAGAAGCAGGATTGGTTGGCAGCTGCTGTCTAAACTTAATTAGAGGGCACACTTACTGTGATGTCGCAAATATAAGGAAAAATAAATCTCAAAACACTTTTTCCATGGCCTAAACCAGTGAGGGAATAGCACTCAGTAAGCTGTCTCTCTCGGGTGGAAAAACTACATATTTTCAATGCTCTTTAGAGGACTAGTTTTAATGCCATTGCCAGAGAGCTATAAGAACTAAAAGAAGTATATGCTGTATGCAGGGGCGGATCTAGGCATGGGCTGAGGGGGCAATGCCCCCCTAAATGCCCCGTCTGCCCCACCAAACACGATGGCATGCAAAACAAGTGCCTATAATTAAAATGATTTGAAACACTACTACTGCGACTAACTAACTACAGTTGTGGCACCACTAAACCAACACCATTTCATCATTGAAAACAGAAAACCAGAAAAGCCTAATAAAAGTCCTGTAACCAAAAATGTATGGGTGCGGCTTTTCGCGCCACGGGCGATGAAGCCGCCCCCATACCATTTTCTCCTCCCCCCCCCCCCCCCCCCCCCCCCCCCCCCCGACACACACACACACACACACTTGGGAAATGTTACATCCGCCCCTGGCTATATGGCCAGTGTGTGGAGATTAGTTTCTTCACTGCGACAGTGGAGCTTTTTTATCCTCTACGGCTGTGAATGATGGACACTAACAAAAATGGCCCAAACCCATAATGCCTCTTGGTCTGGCCTTCTATTGTCAACCTATGATTTGCTTCGGTACCACAATGTATTTGTCCAATGAGAGTCGGAGTTGGTCTAACCGGACAGACACGGCTGATTGGCCAGCAGCCACCGTCACTCAACAGTGCAACAGTTAGCGTGTCAAACAACAAACATGGCGGCCGCAACTGCAGTGAATCGCAGCCGTATCAATCTGTCCACTAAACCTATGATAAATAGTTTCTTTAAAATGATCCCTGGCTAAGACGACAAATATGCCTTAAAACTAAATAGCGCAAAATGTGCACATAGCGGCACGTACCGTAGCGGTGCATAATTAGGTGCGCATGTAACACACATGCTCTCATACACGCACACAAGCATTTTAGAAGACACAGCACCTTAGGTATTATTAGATTCAGCCAAGAGTTAGCGCTTGTTTTGTTTTGTTTTTCCATTTTCTTACTTGCTTTTTGTTGTTTTCTTTCACTTAGACAAAACTAGAGCGCCTCATTGCCAAGGACTTGCATTTGTATTTATAATTAATGGGTGATATTCTAGCCTATTGTTCACACAGCCTCTCTACTTTTTTCTTGCATGTCTGTCGTCCAAATAAACTCATACATTTCGTGTTAAATGATGAATTGTACATTGTCCATTCACAGTCGGTCCCGAAAAGAATAAGTACTTTCTTGTGCAGCTGGGAATCATTATTATTGGACCTTTATGCGGCATGTTACACCAGCAAGCATTTGCTATTTTTACACATGCATAAAACAACACTTCTGTAGGATAAACAAAGCAGCTTAATAATGCATTAAGTTGATTACTCCACCAAACACACTAAGTACTTAAACATTGAATTCTCCAGAGCTGTCTGAGGGAATGAAACCGGTTTAAACTCACTCGTATTCCTAAATGGTCTGTTAAAACGACAGTGAAATGAAAAATACGTTTTTCCACACTTTTAGAACACATCTGTGGTCATTATATGGCCGTACCCAACGATGCATGCCAACAAAATGGGAGCATTTTCACTGCTGTATATTTGTTTCAAATCACAAATCTAATTATAACCACTTTCTGAAAATGATGAATGCTGCATGATGACCTATCCACTATCACAAGAAAGGTGATAAGGAACACGCACATCCAAAAAAAACAATTTGGGTAGGGTGCTAGATTAAAAATATAACATGACTAAAGACTAAAGAAAGAAAATCTGCACACCATTTGATGCTCCCGAATGTTGATTTATTTACTGGTCAGGCTAGCTATCCACTATCACAGCAATGAAAGCCAAATAGAAATTAATCTCACTGTTTGAGTCCCGTCTCTGCATTGTCTTCCAAACGGCTGAGTTTGACTGAACAATCAGTCCATTTTGAAACCCACTTCAATGACATCCAGACTCGGCTAAAACTTAATCATCACACTAGAATGTGTATACAGGTTATGTATAGGTTAGAAATACTATGGCATTGTTCCCTGTCACTTTGTTTAGAAACTAAAATGCAGGGGCACGGTGGCACAGTGGTTAGTGCTGTCGCCTCACAGCTAGAAGGTCCTGGGTTCGATTCCCGCTAGGAGCGCTGCTGTGGGTGCTGGCGGCGTGTCTGCTCCTCCGTGTCATCAGTGCCCATACCCGAGGCGGGGTTGGCAAAAGGGCCTTTCTGTGTGGAGTTTGCATGTTCTCCCCTGTGTCCCCTAGGGTAGATACCCTCACAAAAACATGCTGTAATCCTGGGCTCTAAACTGCCTCCCCCTGGCCAGCCGGGGCGCCTGATGGAGGGGACAGGAACTGGTTGGAATAACGTGTTCTTTCCACGCGCTACGTCCAACCAGGGAAACTCCCCCCTGTCAGGTGAAAAGAAGGCAGCTTGGACTCCTCATGCATTGAAGGAAGCATGAGGCCAGTCCGCTGCCCCCCCAGGTTGGTGGAGGGTGTGTAGAGCCCAGGATCACATTAGGAATTGGCACTGGGTGAAGAAATGGGTTGCAAAAATCGTGGGATAAAAAATTATATAAAAAACAGAAATACTATCCTGGCATTGTTCCCTGTCACTTTGTTTAGAAACTAAAATGCACACCATGGGTCTCGAGACGGAGGTGATGCAGGTATCCCGTCCCAAAGGTCCCAAGCATTCGTGTTTCTCTCTCTCTCGTCCCAGGGGGAAGTTGTCCAGGGACGTCGCTAACCATTCGACTGCCCTAGTACTTGCATACAATTGTGCTGCCCCTCCTTCCCTCCAGCCTGACCAGAGTACTGCTGTTCCTCATACAGAATGGCGTATACTTTTGTGTTTTTCAAAGGATACGCGCAGCCGTTTTTTTTTATTTTTTTTTTTGCGACAGAGACGCAGGGAAGATTGAATGTCGGTTTGAAATGTTTTGGCACGTTTTGTTTGTGTGGGGCAGACGGTAACTTTATCATTGCGAGAAAAGTGTTAAAAAATGAGACGTTAGTGGTTGTTCCAGTCTCAGACACGTACCGGCAGTATCTCTTGAGGAGCGCTTACCTCCCCAGCCTAAATACTGAATAGATCGTGACGGCACTCGAGGTGTCCCTGGTCAGTTGATCCCTCCTATATAGAATCTCCAACCACCACTCAACACAGCCACATAAACAACCCTTTGTCGATTCTCGACAATGCGCGTGCAATGCATGGTGCCCTCTCTCTTTCTCTTTCTCAGACCAGTAAAAAAAAGGAAAGAGCTCACCAAGGACATCTCATGAAGTGCTTCTGTAGAGAGAGAGAGAGAGAGAGAGAGAGAGGGAGAGAGAGAAATGACTCACAAGGAGAGCCTCCGTCTCCATATAACCACCAGCAAACACAAATCCTCTAAAGCTTCAATATCTAATCAGACCCACCAACCGTTCGTTCGACCCACTTAAGCCTCGTGTTATTCTCTGGCCACGTGAGACGAACGCCTGAAGAAAAGTCTCATAAG
>CM076976.1:3658105-3665605 GCA_039105355.1 Benthosema pterotum | reverse complement strand
CAGCTGTGAGAGAAGACATGAGTCAAAAATGGTGAAAACACTCAAAGATGATTGAGTGTAGGCTACAGTATGATTCATGTGATGTATGCTTGTACAGTATATTGGACTCAATACTTTAAAATGTACAGACCAAATTATGCTACAACTGAATGGCACGTATTAATTTCACATTAGAAATATTGCATGAATCAGAGAGCCTGTCTGTCATGCACAATGCAAAAAACACTGAGGTGTGTGTGTTTTGCTGAAAAAGAAAACAACTGAGAGAATACAGCTTGTCAGAAATGCATGAGTAAATTTATATACCCACTACTGCAAATACTTTGGTGTTTTATTGTGGCTATTTTATTTCTCCATTGATCTCTAAAATACTTTGTGCTGCATTTCATTTCGTGAAAGGTGTTACACAAATGGACGTATTATTAATCAGTGCAAGGCACGTTGTGTAATTTGTACAATGTTGTCAGTTTTATAGTATAGTTTGTTACAGTATTATAAAGGGTTAAAGTCAATTCACTGTCATCTGGGGACAGATGTTAGTGTGATTTAACAGATGCAATATTACAGAGTGAGACAAAGGACGGTATACAATATTTACATTTTTACAGAACTTGGTCAGACTTGGTTGGCTAGTAGTATACTGGGAGATGAGGGGAGCAAATATAATACAGCTAGGAGCTTGTGATGTGCTTTATGTATAAAGTTTGAGTTGATTATGGAAAGCTCACCATTCTGTCAGCAAAAAGATCAGCTTCTGTACACCTTCATCTTCATGGGCTGACCTGATGGACACAGTTGGACAGGTATTTATATGCTGAAACATGAGCAAGCATCACATGAATATGGCAAATGTGTTCATGGTTTACAGCAATGGTTCCCATTTCCAAACTATTCCATGTCAAGGACCCCCAAATTTATTCCATAGACCCCACTAAGAGAAATGCCATCTCTTGGGACCCCCAATTTATATTGTAAGATGAGTTGGGCAACTCAGATTTAACTCACCCATAACGGTTCATTTGGCTACTGCAACTATCATTTAGCCTACCCCTAGTAGGTTTAAACCTTTTTCATACCAGGACCCACCATTTATTCAGCATTTGAGCCACAGACCACCATTTGATGACATTTTAGCCCCACAGTCCTCAAAGATTTGTTTGCTTTTGTCCACAATACCAGGTTGGATTTGGGAACCAACACAGGCAAACATGCAGATCAAAATGACCATTAATCTAATACATTCTCTAGTTGTGTAGACTTGGGCTAATTCACATGATGAATATTTTAACTCTTGAGAATGTAAACATGAAACAAAATGGACCAACAAGGGTCCATTTGGTTTCATTTTTACACTCCTAAAGAGTTACATCTGGTTAACCAACTTTTCATATGGTTAACCAACTTAGCTGGGGACCACCTGGAACCCTCTCAGGGACCACTGGTGGTCCCCGGAAAACCACTGCCCTAGCCTACAGGGCTACACGACCGTATTGTAAACAATACGTCGTACACACACACACACACACACACACACACACACACACACACACACACACACACACACACACACACACACACACACTTACTTCCAACTGATGTCCCTCTCGATCCATTCCTGTGCAGAAAGGTTTGCGTGTGGATCCAGTGATGTGATGGTTCCTTGTGTGTGTCAGCTTCACCCAAGACTTTTAGCTAGACGACATTAGCTACACTGGCGTTAGCATTAGCCCTTAGCTACGTGGCTGGCTTCCTGGCTGGCATACAGTAAGCTCTGTGGCTGCTGCACTCCAGTGTCCTCCACCTTCCACAACAACTTGCTTGCATTTCTTCATTATATTTAAGTAGGAGCCTATCACATATTCTGCCAATAAGTAATAATAATCTCCTCAACAAACGCAGTTATACTGGCTTGTTGTCTTGTGTTGTTTGGTTAGGCAGTTTCACCCCGATGGCAAGCCTACCGGTCCAACACTCGCTGTAGTTTTAGGCAGAGGGACGTTCTATACCAGTGACGTCACTGGGGGAGAATCTGACAACTTGGGAAGCACGGCGCTGGAGCCACAGAATCCCAATGTTGTTAATCAGGAGGTCATTAGCATGTATGCTAATGACCAACACCACACAAGGAGTGTTGAAAAGTGGCGAAGTTGCCCTTTAATGTTGTTTTGAGCTGAACAGCGGTACGACTTTCACCAGGAGGATGTTAACACATTTGGAGCAACAAGCTAAGCTATCCAGTTGCACACCTTTTAACCAGTGCTGGTCCCGTTACTTTAAAAAAGTAATTAGTTATAGTTACTCACTACTTCTTCCAAAAAGTAACTGAGTTAGTTGCCCAGTTACTCTAAAATAAAAGTAATTAATTACCAAGAAAGTAACTATTTCCGTTACTTTAGTTTGTTTTTGTTTTTGTTTGTTGTTGACTTTAAGACTCAGACTCAGTTATATCTCAGATTCAAATTATGGATAATAACAATACAACTACCCTTTTAATCATGTATTAGCAATAACAAATGAATAGGCCTATGCCTTGTTATTTTTTACAGGGAAAAACAGTTACCCTATGGGCCTATGCTATATCGCATGGAGCAAGGAAGAGGGGGGAGGGGCCAGGATTTGGCTGTGTTAACTTGCGACAGGGAAACAGAAAAAAAAAAGTTTAGCACAGCGATGCATTTGATCTTTGCATGAGGATTTAATTGGAGTTCCTAGCTACAGCCATGGAGAATTCGGACTTGTCACTTTTATGAGGAAATTACTTTTAAAAGCCATGCACGATTGGAGAGGAGAGTAGGTGTGTGTGTGTGTCTCTCTCTCTCTCTCTCTCTCTCTCTCTCTCTCTCTCTCTCTCTCTCTCTCTCTCTCTCTCTCTCTCTGTTGCTCTCTCTCTAGTCTCCCTCTCCCCCCTCTCTCTCTCTCTCTCCCTCCCTCTCCGTGTGTCTTTCTCTCTGCGCGCGGCGCACGCAGAGTAAAAGGAGATGGATTGTGTGTGTGTGAGGGACGTTGCGCTGTGCTGCGCGGCAGTTGTAACGATCCGTATTCGACTGTCAGCAACGGCAACGCCGTTTTAGATATGGGGAAAATAATTAGTTAGATTAGTCCGTTGCTTAAAAAATAACGCCACTACGCAACGCCGTTTGTTTGAACGGCGTTATGTCCAGCACTGGTAGTGACACATGGTATCACGTTTGGTCTGTTTTGGTTCCATGTGCACGAGAAAGAGTGAGTGCACTTCCCGGCATCGGCATTGGCCGTGGCATAGCCTCGACACCCAGGCTTTCATTTTCGTTCGAAAACGGAAAGCCTGGACTAACGCACGTTGGAAAGTGGCCTTGAGGGGGGAGTGAACCTTCCGGGGTGGGCGTTGCTCTAAATGATGTGACGTAGAACAGCAGTGGACGGGCGCGGGAGGGGCCGGGGATGACGACACGTTCGTGCGATCAAATCAGATCAGCTCGATCTGCCGTGTGGATCCCACGCCCCCCCCCCCCCCCAAGGTCAAAATCATTGAGGGCTAGACCAGGCTAGCCGTGGCATGACCGAGATGTGCTGCGGCGACGCTGTGGCAGTTCTGCGTTGCGCCATGCTAACTGCCAGCATGGCGCGACGGGGAACTGCCACAGCGCATTTAGCAGGGGTTTGCTAAGGGTTTGGGTGCTAAAGGCTCCAGGGTGAAGTGACTCGTGGTGAAAGGGTTTCACTGTGGTGTGGTTTTTTAAGGCTTCACCCTGTATCATACATACCCCAGGGCCTTTCTGTGTGGAGTTTGCATGTTCTCCCCGTGTCCCCTAGGGTAGATACCCTCACAAAAACATGCAGTAATCCTGGGCTCTAAACTGGCTCCCCCTGGCCAGCCAGGGCGCCTGATGGAGGGGACAGGAACTGGTTGGAATAACGTGTTCCTTCCACGCGCTACGTCCAACCAGGGAAACTCCCCCCTGTCAGGTGAAAAGAAGGCGGCGCGACTCCTCATGCCTTGAAGGAAACATGAGCCCAGTCTGCTGCCTCCCCAGGATGGCGGAGGGTGTGTAGAGCCCAGGATCACATTAGGAATTGGCACTGGGTGAAAAAATGGGTTACAAAATCGTGGGATAAAAAATTAAAAAAAAAAAAATAATACCCCATACCCCAGGGTGAAGACTTAAAGGGGAAGTCCACCGATTTTCAACATTCTAATATGTCTTATAGTATACCCTAGAGGTGCTGGGTGGACATGATAAAAAAAAGTTTCCCCCATTCTGTGTTCCCAAGAAATGGAAGTCTGAAGAAAACCACTAACATGGTGAAACATCTTGATGACATCATCAAGATGTATTTTCATCATGTTAATAGATTTCTTCAGATGCTTTTTTTTCTGAGAGCGTTCAAATGGAACCAAATGAACCCGTTAGGGTTCATTTGGTTGCATTTGTACGCTCTCAGAAAAAAAATGTTGAAAATGGATGGATTCCCCTTTAAAAAACTACACCACAGTGAAACCATTTCACCGCGAGTCACTTCACTGTGGAGTATGACTGAGCCTTAAGGGTTTGGGTGCTGCGGCTGTTCTGCGGTGGCTGCCACGGACACTGGCGTGCACAGAGAGTTTCAAGGGCAGGTGCTCAAATGTAACCAGGAGGGCACTCAATTTTCAAGCCGGGCGGCGGAAAATTTAGTTTTGGGGGGGTTAAAAACGCATAGAAAACAGCTTGTCAGCATCTTTTTGCTCTTTTAAAAAGGGAATGTTGGTCCAGAGAGGGCCACTAGGGGGAGCTCAAACCCCCCTTGACGTCTATGTATGCACGTCTATGGCCACGGACGGAAAGTGCACTCGCCCTCTCTCATGTGCACACAGTGGCACAGAGTTGCTGGCACAGCGGCCAGATGGTAAGCCATATTATCTTGTTGTTATCTTCCTTCTTTCTGTGCTCACTAAGATTATAATTGTACTGTAAATTTGCATACAGACTTCCGTTGTTCCAGACCGTGCGATGAAGCATTTGGAGTCAAACGGTGTGGGTAACGCAAGGCTATTGTGAGAGATGAAAAACTGAGGCCTGGTGATTGACAGACAGACAGCCTGTCTGTGACACACATTCATGAGGTTGATCACTGGAGACTGCATCATGCCAGCTGCTGTGTGGCATTGGCCCGCTTCGCTGATTGGTTGGCTCTGATGAGCAGTGGATTGGACGTTGGCCACACCCGCCAACACACTATGGAGCTCGCTCACGAACCAGACTGTTCAGTGGACAAAAACAAAACAAAACAAAAAATGTGGGGGCCGCATATGGCCCCCGGCCGGGCTGCCAGTTGTCCAGTATTGTTCTATTGTGTTACCAACCTCACTTAGTGGAGGAGGAGTCATACATGGTCGTGGTGTGTTGTGTTCTAGTTTCACATGGTCATGGTATGTTGTATTATAGTTTTACATGGTCATGGTGTGTTGTGTAATAGTTTTACATGGTCATGGTGTATTGTATTATAGTTTCACATGGTCATGGTGTGTTGATTTATAGTTTCACATGTCATGGTACAGTATGTAGCGTTAGATATAGTTTTATAGTTTCACATGGTCATGGTGCATTGTGTAATAGCTTTACACATCGTGGTGCATTGGGTAATAGTTTTACATGGTTGTGGTGCATTGTGTAATAGTTTTACATGGTCATTGTGTGTTGTGTAATAGTTTTACATGGTCATGGTGTGTTGCGTTATAGTTTTGCATGGTCATGGTGTGTTGTGTTATAGTATTATATTTTTGCATGGTTATGGTGTATTGTGTAATAGTTTTACATAGTCGTGGTGCATTGTGTAATAGTTTTACATGGTCGTGGTGCATTGTGTAATAGTTTTACATGGTCGTAGTGTATTGTGTAATAGTTTTACATGGTCATGGTATATGTATTGCGTATTGTTTTACATGGTCGTGGTGCATTGTGTAATTGTTTTACATGGTCGTGGTGTATTGTGTAATTGTTTTACATGGTCGTGGTGTATTGTGTAATAGTTTGACATGGTCATGGTGTTATAGTGTTACTGACCTGTCCGGTGGATGAGGAGTCACACATGGCCGTGGTGTACTGGCGGTCCAGCTCCGGAGCGTTGTCGTTCAGGTCCAGTGTTTCTATGGCAACCAGCACCCTGGACACCTGACTGGGATTATCTATAAAGAGACAAACAGAGACAAGAATAAAACATCCATCTTGTTGTTTATCAGCAGGCATTTGAAGATGTATTTCACAAGATATTCTCCCTGTTTCGATGTCAGCGCAATAACACGATTAATTCATTCATTCATTCATTGAATGAATGACCGGCACATACACTCAATTTTCCAGAACGGCCTGTTACAGCGCTACCAGGAGGCCGACTTTTGTAAAGCATGTTTTTGGATATCACTACTAAAGACTCTGTCCCCTAATCCTGCAAATCGTTACAGAGGGGTGTCGTGATTTTTGTATTTTTTTTTTTTCCCAATTTTGTACATGTTTAAGAGGTGCTAGTATGTAAATAGACCCCTTGGTGTGTTTTTTATGTGCAGTGATGTCTTCCCTTTGTATTTAGGGGGCTGAACCTTTCCAGTTAAACGTGCCAATGAAAAAAACTTCAATATAGTGACATCATGTGCTCAGCCCCTCCCCTAACTCCTCCCCCTTTATCATGCAACTAAAGCTGTGGGTGTGGCTTCAGTTCAGGTGGATCTCCACCCTTCACCACCCACCAGGCAAACCAGGCATACTTAATGAACTGGTTGAGTGGAATCATAAAAATGACAGTTTAACAAACACTGTACACTTTTTGGGGAAACAAATCTTACTTTTCATGTAACATTAATACCTGATGATCATGTTTTATGGTAGAAAAAAAATATGGCACTCCATCTTTAACACAGTATATCTCTACAGTCATGTGCTCAAGCCAGATCGGTCCCATATTTCATATTCCATTCTAATCGGGCTGCAAATTATGCAATTTACTAGAGATGGCAGATATTATCGGCCCTCCGATATTATCGGCCGATAAAAGCTTTCAAATTTCATATCGGAAAATATCGGTATCGGTATTTACAAACTGGAAATTATGACTATTTACAGAGATGTAGACTCAGCACTACGGTCATGTTTATACCATTACTTTTGTACTTTACTGAAGTAGGCTACATGTTGAATTTATAGTTGTATGGAGTATTTCTAGGCTATAACATGAGTTTGTATTTATACTAAATGTTTATTTATATTAAATATTTGTATAGTAATAGTTTCTGTTATTTTTCCACCACTGGAGGCCGCATATATCGGTATCGGTTGATATCGGTATCGGGAATTAGTAGTTGGATAATATCGGGATATCGGTAAAAAAGTCAATATCGGCCATCTCTACAATTTAGGCCTACATATTTTTTTTTTTACCACCACACTTTCCTACTTTTTTCACCCTTTTCACAATGGCCTGTTTTGCATGCAAATACACACACACACACACACACACACACACACACACACACACACACACACACAC
>CM076976.1:3628105-3653105 GCA_039105355.1 Benthosema pterotum | reverse complement strand
GTTGCTTGTTGATGTTGATCAAAACATTGCTAGGTGTATCAGGACCCTTACGTCACTCTGTGAGGGTGACTGTTACCCTCACAGGGACAGTGGCAACCAGAGTTGCTGAACTAGTTTGATTATCCAGTTGTCTGTTATCACAAGTAGGCCATGATCTGTCCTACAGGACCTACCAGAGTGAAATGGTGCAGATGAGAATAACGTAATGGTGACACCAATGGTGACACCATAACATGTATAGTATGATGCGACATGTTGAAAATGACTGTAGACGTGGAGAGAGAAGAGAGAGAAATAGAGGCAGGCGATACAGGCAACACAGACAGACAGTCAGTGGTATGCTTTCTTGGACCATTCCCCAAACAGGAGGAACAAAGATATGCCGCAATGCTGCTGTAGCAGTGAGGAACAAACTCTATTCCTTTGGAGGCTACGATGGACCGACTGTCAACGACACGGAACAGATGCGTGTCCATGTCTTCAACACAGTGTCGTTATGCTGGAAGAAGTTACCTCCAGTGAAACCTGGAAGTGGAGACTATCACCCTGAGCTTCCCTCCAAGCGCCGCAGGCACACTGCTGTGCTAATAGAGGATACAGCCTACATCTGGGGAGGGTTGCCGTTCTGCAGTGTGCTTTATGCATTCAATGTTGACGTTCACAGATGGCTCAAACTGAAGTTTTCTGGGACTTTTCCGGAGGACAGGTACGACCACTCTGCCGTTGTCTTGAGGAAGGACATGCTCATCCATGGAGGATCTACCCAGCTGGCTGAACAAACGGATGACACTTACAAGTTGGACACCAGCACAATGGTCTGGACTTTAATAAACGTCAGAGGAACTGAACCTCCTGCTACATTTGGTCACTCTGCCACTATTCTCGGAACCAAGATGTTTGTATTTGGAGGCTACACGCGTTGTAAGCACGGGAGCCCCGGAGGCTTCACGGGTCAGCTCTACAGCACTGTCAGAGTGTTGGACACAGAGACCAACCTCTGGAGGGACACACCTTCTGCAGAGCTTGGTCCAGCAAGACGCTGTTGGCATTCAGCCTTTACCTACAATGGAGAGATGTACAGATTTGGTGGCAGGGAGAGTAAATACTTCAATGATCTGTGGAAATTCAGTCCAGAGACCTTCTCCTGGAAGAAGGTTAAGCCCAAGGGCAAAGGACCGCCTCCTATGGACGGTATGTGCTGTTGCATGGTGGGAGATCGTGTCATCCTCTATGGAGGATACTATGACACCCCTGATGACCTGTATATGTTAGACCTGAGCCCTAGCCTGAAGACCTTATGTAAGCGAGCAGTTATTCAGTACGGTCTGGATCAGTCTGGACTCCCACATAACATCAGGTGGGAACTGGAAGTTTTATTTAATAAGTTAGACAGAGCAGGGTGCATTGGTGAGATCAACAAGCCTTTCATATCATAGAGGAGCTTTAATGTAAACTGCTCTCAGGAACAGCTGGTTTTATTTGGACCTCATAATGATGTCATCAATGCATCCAGCTTTGTATAATTCCTGCTCTCCTCAAGTCTTCAGTTCCCAATTTACATTTTCACTTTGTTTATAATGTCCACCATTGTTGATTTTCCAAGTTGACATGGAATCTGAACAGACCTGGTTTTATCTAGCATCAGTATTATAACAAGAGTTGTGCCCCTAGGGGGCACAGGTCTCCACCGTCCGGGCTCAGAGACAATACTCATGATACTCATGATTATATATAAATGTATCTTAGATACTACGTCATCATGACGTCATCGTATGCACGGACCTGATGGCGGACAGACACGCGGAAGGACGGGGTACAATAACTAACTACTATAAAACATCCTGCTTATCAGCGCCCCCACCACCTCAGGACTGTTATATCAGGGGTGATTGAGGCTCAAACCATCAGAAATATGTGTAAGCTTGAGGGACATAATGTATACAATACGATATTAAGTATTAAAAACTATTTTAGGAATGTTATTTGCGCTCTATGATATGAAAGACTTGGTTATTTGTAGGGATATAAAACACACCTGGAGCAGCAAATACACTAAAGACCTGGACAAAGTTTAATTTTACCTCACCGGATTGGCTGATTTAGTTGCTGATGTAATGGTGATGTAACTCAGATATCTTCATCATGAGTATCATCTACTGGAGGGGTCGGGGGTAACTGCTGTCTGCTTGCTTGCGCGATTAATCGCATGATTGCCCATAGTTAATCTTTGATTAATCGCAATTTAATCACATATTTTTATGAGTTCTAAATATACCTTAAATGAGTGTTTTTCAAGAATATTCATATCAAGGTCAATTATTTATCCTTCATTTGAGCCACAGACCATCATTTGATGACATTTATTTAGACTTCCAGGCCTAAATTAAAGAATATGTCAACAATTTGATGATGGTATCATTGGGAGCGAACATGCACATTTTGTAGAAAGTTTTCTACATTCTCTAACTGTGTAGACTTATTTTAAAGTAACTTAACTGATGCAAATATTTAACAATTATTCACCTGCATTTGGCGAAATTGAACCAAATAGACCCACTTGGCCTTTGGTTTTACTGTGAGTTAATCTCGCACTAAAAAAAAATAATTGAGTTAACTCAAGGCTGAGTTAACTCGCGATTAACTAGTTAATGCTGACAGCCTTAGTTAATACATTAATACAATGTGTTAATACGTTGTGTTGATACATTGTGTTAATACATTGTGTTGATACATTGTGTTTATACATTGTGTTCTATAATACACCTCTTGGTGCAGCCTGGACACATCAGTGATTCTCCCGGACTCATGGGGTGTTTCGGGTCTGAATCAGACACCCTCCTCCGGGCGACCCAGCCGACTTGTATCCAGGCAGCGTACTCCGCCACGCATCCCCCCTCCTCAACCAGAGCCCCGTGAGGCCTTTTCTGATGCCTCCCAATATGTTCTTGATGGCTCTTCGCCTGTGCAGTCCACAAATCCCAAGGAGCCCCAGGACCCGATGTAAGGACCTGCCTGCAAAGCCCCTGCAGCCCACCTCGATAGGCTCGCAGCGGGCCTTCCACCCATTCCTCCGGCACTCCGACACAAGATCCGCGTACTTCGCTCGCTTCCTCTCCTGGGCCTCCTCCATTCTGTCCTCCCAGGGGACCGTTAGCTCAAGGAGCACCACCTGCTTGCTGGCTCCAGACATCAAGACCATGTCTGGCCGGAGGGTCGTAGTTGCGATGAGGTCTGGAAATCGCAACTGCTTCCCGAGATCAACCAGCAGCTGCCAGTCCCTTGCTGTTGTGAGCAGGCCTCCTTGGGTCTTCTTGGAGGGTTGAGGTTTCTCCCCTGCTCGGACAAAGGCAATTGAGCTGGTGGTTGGGTGTTGCCGCCTACTGGTATTGATGCCAGTGCAGATGGTGTCTGCTATTGCCCGCAGGACCTGGTCGTGGCGCCAACGGTACCTACCATCTCCCAAGGCCTTTGGACAACAGCTGAGGATGTGTTCTAAGGTTCCTCTTCTCTGACAGAGCTGGCACACGGGAGACTCAGTCAGTCCCCAGGTGAATAGGTTAGCAGGGCTTGGGAGGACATCATAAACTGACTGGACCAGGAACTTGAGGTGGTGTGGCGCCGCCTTCCAGAGTTCGGTCCAGGTGATCTTGCGGTCAGCTATGTGCACCCACTTGGTCCAGGCCCCCTGCTTGCTCATGCCCACCGTCCTGCTGAGGCGAGCCTCCTCCACCTCGGCACGGACCTCGTCTTGAACGAGCCTTCGTCTCTCCTTTCCTGTGGCTCTGGCTTTGGGTTTGGGCTTTGGGTTGCTACCCAGCCCAGCCTCGACTCTGCTCGCTCCACTGCATCCTGGCCACACCACTTCTGACCTCCACACCTGCTGAAGACACCTTTCTGTCAGCAGAGTCTCTGTAGAGCAGGACCTCTCTGGCTCGGGAAACCTTGAACTCCTCTGCCAAACTACTGAAAGGAAGTTGCAGCTTGATGTTGTCCCCGAACAGACCAATACTGCTCAGGCTCCGGGGCCGGCCCAGCCACCTGCGCAGGGACGAGCTGATCCTCCTCTCAAAACCCTCCACGGTGGTCATGGGGAATTCGTAGATCAACAACGGCCAGAGGAGACGTGGCAGGATGCCGTGCTGATAGATCCAGGCCTTGAACTTCCCAGGAAGTCCCGACTTGTCCACAGCTGAGAGCCACGTGTTTAGGTCATCGCTGGTGGATTGACGAGCAGTGGTACATTAATACAATGTGTTAATACATTGTGTTAATACATTAATACAATGTGTTAATACATTGTGTTAATACATTAATACAATGTGTTAATACATTGTGTTAATACATTAATACAATGTGTTAATACATTGTGTTAATACATTAATACAATGTGTTAATACATTGTGTTGATACATTGTGTTGATACATTGTGTTGATACATTGTGTTGATACATTGTGTTGATACATTGTGTTGATACATTGTGTTGATACATTGTGTTGATACATTGTGTTGATACATTGTGCTGATACATTGTGTTGATACATTGTGCTGATACATTGTGATACATTGTGTTGATACATTGTGCTGATACATTGTGTTGATACATTGTGTTGATACATTGTGTTGACACATTGTGTTGATACATTGTGATACACTGTGCTAATACATTGTGTTAATACATTAATACATTGTGCTAATATATTGTGATACATTGTATTAATACATTGTGTTAATACATATATGTCAAACTCAAGGCCCGGGGGCCAAACCAGGCCCGTGAATGGGTTATGGCCCTCTGGTATATTGCACACACCATGATAAGGAATGAATGCAACTAATTGTTTTACTTCCTCAACTCGGTCTCATTTATTTTCTCAATTAACCACTTCAGGTGGTAAATGAATAGTGCATTCAATTTTCCCCATTGACTTAAGATGGGAGACACCAACCGCCCCACTAATATGGGCACAAAAGGTACAAGGCCATGAACAGTGATGGGTATCGTTACTTTCTGAACTAACGACGTTAGATTATTGGACTACTGTCCCTAAAACTAATCTCGTTAAGTTACAAATTACTTTCTCTAAAAAGTAACTTAATAGATTATTTTCCGTTATTTTCCGTTCCTGAACACAATTAAAATACTCCTTTTCTCTTTGTTTTTAACGTATGCACCATTTAGTTGCATTGTATTACCAGTGCATGAGTCGCACTCCACGTTGCGCACATGGAAACCACCACCACCACCGACAACGACAACAACTGTACTCAACAGTGATGACATGTCACCCACTATACCCACTATGAAGCCCACTACAAAGTAGGCTATGTCAGATGCACAGTAGGCCTACAGACAATATTAAGCTGTACGCGGTACAACCAGACAGAGAGCATGATGATGCCTCTCCACGCTGCGCGATAACAACAACCAGCTCCTGCAGGCTTCTCAATCTTAACTGACCATAACCCAGCCTATGAACTAGACCAGTGGTGTCAAAGTCATTTGGGGTGGGGGCCGCATTGGACTTCATGTGACTTCATGGGGGCCGGAGCGCCGCGGTGCAACCAGTCACAGACCGCAAGCATGCACGGCACACGCATGTTTACGTACACAGCCGTTACTTCTACACTACAGTATATCACACAAGTCATATTTATTATTAAGAATAGATATTAATATATATTATTGGTTTCATACTTGTAGCCTAGATTAAGACATTTGCTATGAAAGATGCTATTTTTATTTACAGAGCGTCAATAAACCATACGAAAATAGCATTTAAATTTCAAATACTAAATTTAAGTAAGTATGTAAAGTTAACTAAGTATAGTTCTCGGTTACACACCCTTGTACTGCTGAAGTATAGTTCTCGGTTACACACCCTAGTACTGCTGAAGTATAGTTCTCGGTTATACACCCTTGTACTGCTGAAGTATAGTTCTCTCGGTTACACACCCTAGTACTGCTGAAGTATAGTTCTCTCGGTTACACACCCTAGTACTGCTGAGGTATAGTTCTCGGTTACACACCCTTGTACTGCTGAAGTATAGTTCTCTCGGTTACACACCCTTGTACTGCTGAAGTATAGTTCTCTCGGTTACACACCCTAGTACTGCTGAAGTATAGTTCTCACTTTGCAGCGCCAGCAGCCTAGCCTGGTAAAACGACTCCCCCTGCTGGACAACATGCATTACATGCCGTTCAGAAGAGAGCTCAAAAGCATTTCTTTAAACGACCATAACTTTTGATAGGAACGTGCTAGAGACTTACTTTTTTTTGTTAGACTCAGACATTTTTGCTCTACAAGCCTGGGGCCGGATTAAATCATCTCGCGGGCCGGATCCGGCCCGCGGGCCTTGACTTTGACATAACCCAGCCTATGAACTAGACAGTAGTCTAAGACAAGGCACGGCGGCCAAACAATGAATTAAACATTACTCACCTAATAACGCAGCCAGAGGATGTAGGCCTACTATGTTTTGTGTTAATCCAAAAGTCTACGGCGTCATTGTTTACAAGACTTTTAGCAAGTCGCGCGTACAGTAGCTGTGTCACTACCCAACCTAGCAGCGGACTTCCTCTTCCTATTCCTTTTCAAAATAAAAGATTCATACTGGAGTATAACTAGACACTAGCTAGACAGTAGGTCTACTTTTATTTCTTAGGCCAACCTACAGGATGTGCAGACAGAAAATGTAAACTACGCACATCACTCACAGAAGTAAGGACGCACAGTCGGCTTATTCTACACTAACAGAAGGAGGAATATACAACACCGGGCAGACTCAAGAAAATGAATTGGGACGAGCTATAGTAACGAGTTACTTTTTTTGGAAATGTAACTAAGTAACTAACTACTAAATTGCAAAAATAACTCGTTAGGTTACTCCGTTACTAATAAAAGTAATCTGATTACATAACGCCGTTATTGATAACGCCGTTATCCTCATCACTGGCCATGAATACCCTGACTAGAGGGAGGGGCTTGATCAGATATACAGAGATCTCTATATACAGTATGGGCACAAAAGGGACAGAGCCAGGAATACTCTGATTCACATATTCAACGGGTAAGGTCCTAGTTATGCCAATTATGAAAATTTCTGGAAGTTAGCATCCGGCAATTTCTACATGCTGAGGACCCCTATTATTCTAGAAATCGAGTAGGAACCCCTACTCAATTTCTAACATCAGTTTCTACATCAGGGCTGCCCAAAAGGTAGATGGTGATCTACCAGTAGATCACACAGCACTTGGACCCTTATAGATCTGTAACTCTTGAGAGCGTTAAAATGAAACCAAATGGACCCTTACGGGTCCATTTGGTTTCATTTTACCGCTCTCAAGAGTTAAATTATATTTAAACATCTGAATTACGTAAACAAGAGTTCACACAATTAGAAAATGGAGAATAATTGTTATTTTGACAAACGTTTTGCCAGTCCCCTTTCGCAATTGTGCACAAAAACGTGAAAGTTCTTAGCTTTGGGTGCAAGAGACTAAACTCAACATCACAAACTGTCAACTCAAACCTCAAATATTGTTTTCAAACGTCAGTAATAGCATATACAGGAAAACTTTCCAATTCTCCCCCTCCATTTTTTTCATTCTTCATTCATTTCATTCTTCAAGTGCATAACACTATAACAGCAAGCAACACCAACACCACTATTTCACAGCTCAAACTTTCTAGGGGGCCTTGAAATGGATTTCCAGTAATGGATCACATTTTTGATGTGTAGATCGTGTTGAGCCGGTCATTTTAAAAGTAGCTCTCGAGTAAAAAAAAAAGTGTGGTCACCACGGTTCTCTGTTTCATGCTGGGGACCCCTACTCAACATTTCTAACATAAAACCTTGGTGTACTCAACATGTCTGTGTTCACAATGGGACTCTATTGGCTGGCAAGTAGACCAACATGTCCAAAGTGATATAACAGACAAGCCTAACTTATTTTATCATTGTTGTTAATATAATGGCATTTACTGTATACTGTAAGTTGTGTTGTGCTGTGATTCGATAATAATAATAACATAGCAGCGTTTTTCTTGCCGGTTCGGCCGTGAGCATTTTTTTTTTATGAACTGTCAGCTGATCCGTGACAATACAAAGATTGGGAACCCTGTACTAGTAGAGAGATCTCATTATTCAAGTTCGCTGCTCCCGTCACTCTCACACCAACACAGTGCTGCTGCCACCGGAAAGCCCTGAGTCAGTAAGTAAAGATTAACTTTGTCATCGCCCCATGGCTTATAGTACACTGAGAGAGAGAGAGAGAGAGAGAGAGAGAGAGAGAGAGAGAGAGAGAGAGAGAGAGAGAGAGAGAGAGAGAGAGAGAGAGAGAGAGAGAGAGAGAGAGAGCACAATGCTGGCAGAAAAGGGAAAACAAAAGTTTTTTTGTTGTTGTGTTTTTCCATGCGTCGCCCCCACACTGCCTGGTGCACACCAAACCTAAACTACTCTCATTCACCGGCCAATTTTATTCTGGAAACAGAAACGAAAAAGTCCTAACCTAACTTATGGAAAATAACTTTTTATTTACCAGGATAGTGCATTAACCACTTGCAACCCAGTGTCCATATCTGGGTTGCCTAAACCAAACATAAAATATACTGTAAAGCAGGGGTTTTCAACCTTTTTGATACCAGGGCCCACCATTTATTCAGCATTGTAACAGCATTCGAGGAAATTTTAGCCCCACAGATCCCAAAACTAAAGATTTCTTTTGATTTTGTCCACAATTCCAGGCTGGATTTGGGGAAAAAACAGGCAAACATTAATTTATCTTCTACATTCTCTAGTTGTGTAGACTCGGGCTAATTAAGATGATGAATATTTTAACTCTTGAGAGCGTAAAAATGAATCCAAATGGACCTGCCAGAGTCCATTTGGTTTCATTTTTATGTTCTCAAGAGTTACATCTGGCTAACCAACTTAGCTGGGGACCACCCGGAACCCTCTCAAGGACCACTGGTGGTCCCCGGACCACTAGTTGAAAACATCTGCTGTAATGTGTTAATGGTTAAATGTGTATGTATATTCATGTAGCTGCAGGGTTGGCTATTACAACAGATATATATGATATACAGTGCACAGTTAAAGGAGCAGTATGTAAGAATTGTAATAAAACGAATCATAAAATGGCCCTGATATGTCAACAGACATTTAAAAATCATGTTCATTTCAAATACTTGTGTCACTGACAACAGTATGCAAGTCAGGATAATCCCGTTTAAAAAGTGGAGTTGCAGCCCTCAACTGATGTTGATGTTGTCATTTTTTGTTTTGGCCTGAAGCGCCACCCTCCACTTATCTCCCAATCACGAAGTCAGAAATGTTTCGGCATCCAGGTTGCCAGCTCCGCTCTAGTTACCGCAGCAGCTGCTACTAACGTGTTGAGATAAATAAATGTCTAACCTTCCGAAACCTCATGACATCATGACATCGTGATGAATCGGAATTACGTCGTGACAAGGTCCGAAATAAAACAACGATATGCATCGGCGGGGCAGAGCCGGCGTGTCGCGCCGGTGCTGCGCGTAAGCCCTGGAAGTCGGAAAAATCCAAATTCTTTCAGAGTGTGTGAGCTTCCCCCGTGCAGCCAGAAAGCTTCCCGGTGGTGATATTTTCAGGACCTCCAGAGCTTACGCCGGGCGTAATGGTTGTTACACACTGGCGAAAAAGCGAAACGATTTTTTTCGCGCGAATATTTCGCTTTTTTTTTAAACATACTTAAACACAGTCAATGTAAGCTTACACATCAACTACTCACATCAATTACTGCAAATTTACAGGAAAATAAAACGTTTAGCGCTGTCCCTGCAAACACAACAGTAGGCTACAGGTGGAAACAATCTTAGCCTATTATGTGATGCGATATTGTATTGCGCATCAATCCATGGCCAAACTTCGAGCCTATACGATCTGCAAACAATACATCTTATGCCTTAATATCTCATAATAAGGTAGGCAGTTTGGTAGACAGTTTGTGCATAATATAGAACTATAGGCTACAGCTTTCTCTAGGGCAAGGGGTCTGGAGCGACACGCGCTCTCATGCTTAATTTAATTAGGATAACCCGCTCGTAACTTCCCGAGACGTTCTCATCTTGCGGGCCGCGGACCCCCAAATGGATATCCCCGTCATTGAAATGAAACCACGAGAAGTTGGGAACTTTACCAAGTGAGTGGTCCTGCTGTGCATTTCCTCTTGAAATTGGCTGTGGTGCCTAGACAGCGGGGAAAGCTGCTGCGCATTTGTCACTGATTGATCTATCTATTTGATTGATGTACGTCGGGGATTTTCAACAAGTGGTCCGGGGACCGCCAGTGGTTCTTGAGAGAGTTCCCGGTGGTCCCCAGGTAAATGATGGAAAGTTGGTTAAACCAGATGAAACTCTTTGAGCTCGTAAAAATGAAAGAGTTAAAATATTCATAATGTGAATTAGCCCAAGTCTACACAACTAGAGAATGTTGAAGAATGGTCATAGAATGGCCTGGTATTGTGGACAAAAGCAAAAGAAATCTTCAATTTTAGGGTCTGTGGAGCAAATGTCCTCGAGTGGTGGTCCGTGGCTCAAATGCTGAATAAATAGTGCGCCCTGGTATGAAAATGGTTGAAAACCACTGGTCTACTTATAGGCTATAGACAAAAGAGCACGGCGACTAGTTTAGGCTAATATGTATAGGGATATGATCAGATAGATTTCGCTGGCAAATATTTCGCCTTTTTTTGGTCGCTTTTTCGAGTCGTTTCGCTTTTTCGCCAATGTGTAACAGCCCTGAAAGTCGGAAAAATCCAAATTTTTTCAGAGTGTGTGAGCTTCCCCCGTGCAGCCTGGAAGCGTCCCCCGTGCAGCCAAAAAGCTTCCCCGGTGTCGATATTTTCGGGACCTCCAGAGCTTACGCCGAGCGCCGGCACGAGGCTCCGGCCCTGCCCGCTCGAGAGCGCTTCTCGGCGGAGCAGAGCGAGACAAGCATATGCTCCTGCAGTCTACGTTCCTGCTTGATCCTGCAGCCTAGCTGGCAACCTCTAGTCGGGGGGAAGGGGGAGGGAACACACCGCTCAACAGTAATTTGAAAGTGATTGCAGTACCAGTTTTGGCCAAAATCTTACATACTGCACCTTTAAATTAGATTTCCTCTGCCGTTCACTTGCCATATAAACTCTATTTGGGCATGCTATGGATGCAAGCAGATGACATTGGCTTTCAACTGAAATAAGCGTTCAACAATAACAGGGAATAGTAAAAAATCAACACTTGTATTCAGAACACACCATTTGCACAGATTGTAGGTGGGAACACCTTTTGGTGTTTTAAGCAATCTAGCATTAGCTAGTATTAACTTTACCTATTGGAAGCATTAGCGTTAGCTTTTTTCAGCTGGTCATTAGTGGGCCATATACAGATGAGTCCAGGGGTCCTTGGCATGAAATATTGAAGACCAGTGATGAGCTGAGGTTTGCTACCGTAATGCACTAACAAACACACATCATGTATACCTACTGTACAATAATGCACGCTACGCTCTGCGTATATATAATAAAGCTCTTCCGTGGATCACTTTGTATTCATGGTATATGCAAACAGCAGTCAAGGGAAACTAACCGTGGCGTGCTGTATGGACAAGGCCAGTCAAACAACTTCATGAATGCAGTACCATACCGTATGGAATAAGCGTGTGCTGTGTTACAGTAGGTTATTATTGTGTGGGAACCTTGCCACCGGCGCTGCGTGCGTGCGTGTGTGTGCCAGCCATTATCTACTCCCAGTCAAGAGGATGTTGAAGCCTCTGTCCACACCGCTTTAAGCCTTTCTGTGCTGGCGTTCTGTTACACTGTAGCTATTGAAAAACAGCAGACCTACAAGCTCATAGCGCGCCACCGAGTGGCGCACTATGAGCTTGTAGGTCTGCTATTTTTGCGAAAAATCGTCAGGCAAACATTTTTGCTCTTGAGGATACTTAGAACATGTTTTCAGATGGGGCCCGCAGGCAAACACAGGTAATTCTGGTGGTCCTTTGCATGAAATATGTTTAGGATCGCTGACACAGGAACATAGGTCTTTCAGAAAAACTAGAATCTAGCATCAGAAACTAGGATATAGTGTCAAAAACTAGAATCTAGTGTCTGAAACTAGAATCTAGTGTCAGATACTAGAATATAGGGTCAGAAACTATAATCTAGTGTCAGAAACTAGAATCCACTGTCAGAAACTAGAATCTAGAGTCAGATACTAGAATCTACTGTCAGAAACTAGAATCTAGGGTCAGAAACAAGAATCTAGTGTCAGAAACTAGAATCTAGTGCCAGAAACTAGAATCTAGTGTTAGAAACTAGAATTTAGTGCCAGAAACTAGAATCTAGTGTCAGAAAGTAGAATCTAGCGCCAGAAACTAGAATCTAGGGTCGGAAACTAGAATATAGCGTCAGAAAGTAGAATATAGTGTCAGATACTACAATCGAGTGTCAGAAAGTAGAATCTAGCGCCAGAAACTAGAATCTAGGGTCGGAAACTAGAATCTAGGGTCGGAAACTAGAATCTGGAATCTAAAACTAGAATCCGCGTCAGGACAAAGCGGGTTAATTGTTTGCTTTCCGACTCTGCGCGCTGCGTGGGCGCAGGGTGAGCGCCGGGTGGCACGGCGCCTTTGTTAGACGTGAGGCGCGCTTGAGAGAATGAAATGAAATGTGACAGCTGACAACAGGCTCTCTACCTTGGCAGGTGTTGAGGCGTTCCATGGGCTGCTTGCCTACAGCCTTCCCTCAATGCCCTCCATCCTCTGTGGTACCCTATGGATTCTATAGTTCAACGGTTCTCAAGGTTTTACCAGTGACTGACAACCAGTGTTAGAATAGTTTGGAATGTTTCGTTTTTGTTTAGTTTTAGTTCGTTTTGACATTTTATTTTCTAATTCAGTTAACTTTAATAAGTTTTCTCATTTTATTCTCTAATTCAGTTTTAGTTAGTTTTATAGCAGGTTTGCTATTTATTTATTTATTTATTTATTTATTTATTTATTTATTTATTTATTTATTTATTTATTTATTTATTTATTTATTTATTTATTTATGTATTATCCAATGGTAATAGCTTAAGAAATGGGAGCACATTATATCCGGGGGCTGTACTATTTATTTTATTCAATGTTATTTTTCCATAAAGTAATCTTGAAAAAGGGGGGTCATCTTATCGTAAATCAGCCAACAACCAACTCCATTTCATGGTAAATTGCTCTTCTACCACTTTTTTTTAATAAATGAAAGAAAACACAGCTCTAACTTACTTAGTTACAACATATTGTCCCATTAACAACAGTGATTGCAGCCACCTTTACTGCCCCAAAACAATGACACAACTCCAGCTCATCCGACTCTTTCTCCCCAATGACTGCATCTTCATTTAACTACATTACGATTTCATATTATAAAGACAGGTGTCCTCTGACCTCTCTGGGTGGCGATGACGCTGATGTTGTGCCAGTGCTCTCGCTCGCGGTCCAGCTCCGTGGCCGTGGTGATGAGGCCGGTGTCCGGAGTGATGCGGAACAACGCCTCCGGGTCCGACTGGGGGTCTATGGAGAACCTGCAGAGAGACAGAGAGAGGCACAGGAGGAGGGAGATGTTTAAAAGACGGAGAACCTGGGATGGGTCTCAATGGAGTAAAGCGGGGGTCTTCAACCTTTTTGATACCAGGGCCCACCATTTGAGGACATTTTAGCCCCACAGACCCCAAAAGTAACGTTTTCTTTTTGCTTTTGTCCACATGGTTTTGGGGAACAAAACAATACAAATCAAAATGACCATTAATCTTCTAGTTGTGTAGACTTTTTTTTTTTTTTTTTTTTTTTTTTTAAATATTTTATCGCACGATTTTGTAACCCATTTTTTCACTCAGTGCCAATTCCTAATGTGATCCTGGGCTCTACACATCCTCCGCCAACCTGGGGAGGCAGCGGACTGGCCTCGTGCTTCCTTCAATGCATGAGGAGTCCAAGCTGCCTTCTTTTCACCTGACAGGGGGGAGTTTCCCTGGTTGGACGTAGCGTGTGGAAGGAACACGACACTGCACATCCGCCCCTGACGTGCAGTAGCCTATGTAGCCTCTCTACACTTTCCTCACTCTTTTCCACTATCAGAATACAGCCGATAACTCTCTCCACTCTCACCCTGCGCAACACCTCTTCTATCTCCTCCCTGTCAGGCAGGAGATATTATACAAGTATTAATTGCTCAACATCTCAGCAGGGCCTCAGAGATAGCACTTACCCTGCAGCTATTAGACATTTGAACTCGACTCGTTAGTCTACTGTTGTAACGATGGACTGTATGGAGCCAGATGAAGTGTATATAGCGCTTAAACAACCCAATGCACTTTCCTATGCAGCTGTTTTTGCACTGCATTGTCTTGTATGTATAGATGTATGTAAATGTGGAGTGTGACCTTGTTGACATAGTAACAATGTTCTTGAATCTAGATTGAGTTAAAAGGATCCCTGACTAATAAGATAAACATCGCTTAAAACATTATACTTTCCCTATATAACTAAAATAAACAAATAAAAACACCAATGGCATCTTATTTCTTCCATAAATAGAGAATATTTCACTCAACAGGAACTGCTCCTGTCGCAGGATGATGATGTCACATGTGATCTATCTCTATGGAATATATGGATGAACATGCTCTGTGACATCATCATCCTGCGACCGGAGCACCTCCTATTGAGTGAAAGATTCTCTATTTATGAAAGAAATAAAGTATTGAAGGTGTTTTTGTCTGCATGTTTTAGTTATAGAAGGCGAGTATAGTGTTTTAAGGCATATTTGTCTTATTAGGCAGGGATCCTTTTAAGATGAACGCTGTAAAGCCTAATATGCAGTATATACTGTGGCTGCAACAACAACAACAACAACAACAACAACAACAACAACAACAACAACAACAACAACAACAACAACAACAAGGTCCCTCAACGGTAATAGAGGCAACTTTTTTTTATCCAAAAAACAAAATGGATATATAGCTGTATTTTTCTGTCTTTTTCCCCTCTACGTTGCTTCTACTTTGATGCTGCAGCTGTTTCCCTGCAGACAGACACTTGCTTCGTCCTGCAGACGATCCAGAACTTGTTGTTGGACAAGGACCGATTGGGGAGGAGGGGCTTAGTGAAGGGCCAATTACCTTTAACAACAACAACAACAACAAAACAAACTAAAAAAATGTTTTTTCAAATTGGTCATTGGTCACATTGGTCACATGCTAGTGCATGTGGGGGTGAAAAACTCACCTTACGTCTCACTACTATTTCAAGCTTACATGCAACATAAAATATTCACGTTATCCATCATATATTCATATATACAGCAATAACTGTCAATATGAAAATGCATCTGACCCCTATGAATAGCACAAATGAAATGGAGTAAGACACAATGTGTCAATGTAGAACTGTTGAATTGTTCAAAAAAGTTTTTTTTTTTTTTTTTTTTTTTTAAATAGTAAAAAAGAGAAGTTAGGGAGAAGGAGTTTAGCATGTCACAAAAATGGAGCCCTGTGTGTGTGTGTGTGTGTGTGTGTGTGTGTGTGTGTGTGTGTGTGTGCGCGCGCGCGCAAGCGTGTGTGTGTGTGTGTGCGCGCGCAAGCGTGTGTGTGTGTGTGCGCGCGCAAGCGTGTGTGTGTGTGTGCGCGCGCGCAAGCGTGTGTGTGTGTGTGCATGTGTCTGCCTGTGCGCGAGACAGTAAGATAAGACAAGGCACTCTGACTCCAACACAAACGGCCCGGTGGGAATTAATATAGGGGAGATTATCAGCATTGATAGGAGCGTAGCTTTGAAGTGAGCTGGGTGCTGATTATCTCCATATAATCTGTATGAGTGCACTAACTATCATTTCACCCCACACGCACTCCCTACTGGCTTTTCAGCTGCTCCCCTAATTGGGACACGGTTTACTGGGGCTGCTAATGACAAATCACTTCGCTTTGCTCCCGACACCAAACCCTGTAGCCTGCAGACACCAGCGCCAAACATCACAGGCTGAAAGGAAAAAGACACAGCCAAAGAAAGAGGCCTATGTATACACAGAACGCTCACAACAACAACGCGTTGGAGCATGTGACGCACATGCCAGAGTTTGTAGATCGTCTATTTTTGGCTGCGTGCGAGGTAAGTAGGTGAGCAATAAAGGGGCAGGATTAAATACGTTTTTACCCCCTTGTTGTGTCGCATTGGGGAGTAAAAAAAAACTGTCTGGAACTGTGTATTTCGGAGGATGTGAGTCGTGGCATGCCGAGGCTCTTTGAATTCTGGGGCCCACGCAATTATGAAACACAACACAGTAGTTGTCATCTGATAAACATCTCTAACACTGTTGGCCCTCTTTGATGGAGCTTTTGGAAGCATTCCGACTATTGACGCCCCCGGTTTCACCATAGGATATCAACACGGATTCTGTGGCTTTTACGCCGTAAACACTGCATGTCCAACACTGCGTGTTTGGGAAGAAAACATGCGGGGGGTGACAAATGGAGGTCATATACGCCCTACTGTGAGTAACGATAGTGCCGTCAAAAATGAGGGTTTTGATTAGAAGTTTATAGCTTTTGAACTAGTGAACGCCTCTTAGTGTTCTAAACATTAGCATTACTTAGCATTATTACCATTAGCATTACGCAGTATTTGCCTGGCTTACATAGCATTACCATTCTTACTTACTTAGAATTATTAACAATACTTAGCATTAGCCTACTTAGCATTATTAGCATCATTAGCAATACTTGGCATTATCATTATTTAGCATTATTAGCATTACTTAGCATTATTGGCATTACTTTGGTTATTGAAAAATGTTTGAAAATGGTGAAAATATAGCGCAAATCTTTGAATTAGTTTTTAGTTCACCATGGGTTAGACAGTCCTCTGTTTATGCAGTTTAAAGTGTTAATAGGGACCCAGTGTTAGGCTTGCTCCGTTCTCTACCTAACAGTTAAGATCTGTGTTTTGACAGCTCTAACATAACACTTCAAGTAGGTACTACTGTATACTTGTACATTGCTATGTAAGTTCATAAGTTCATGTGATGTCATTTTTTTTCTATTTCTCTAATAACTTGACAACGGCACGCAGCGCACTCTCAGTCTTTAGACTGACAAACACACACATTATCTTGCCAAGAAGACATTTGCCTTGGCATGTGGCACTGCGGCACGCTGCCCACGCTCCTTCTAAACGATACAGATTGCGTTTGGACTCACATCTTCCAGAAATAGTCGAGGTTTTCTCTTCCCACAAGTCAGTCCCTGAAAGAACTGCTGCCATCAAGCCACTCCATAAATGAACAATCTCGATATCTCCGAGGGACTGATCGTATGTAAGATCTTGATGTCCGAGATCCGAAAAAAAACACCTCACCGCTGTTGGAGTCAGGAGTAGCCTGGCTAAAACCAGACCGAATCAGCTGTTGGCAAAAAAAAAAGGCTCATTCATTCCAATGTAAATATCATGGACATTACACATTAAATACTGGTCCAGTTTTGGAAACCAGACCTTCAAAATCTCTTCCAAATCCATCAACAAGGCATGATGTCCTATGCAGTGGAAAAATGTATGTGTGAAATGTATTTTTAAAACAATGTTTCATCATATAGGAAAGCTATAGAGCTGCGCAGTGACGTCACCGCCCCTGTTCCGGAAGTCTTTTCCAACTCGAGTCGTGACAAATCATGACAACAAACACAATATCGTCATATAATATATAATTGGGAAGAAGTAGAAAACGGCATGATACAAGACTTTTTGTTTCGTTTTTCATCTTAGAAATTATTTTCTTGTCCCAAAAGTTTGTGTGTGTCATCATGATTCATCACGACTCGAGTTGGCTTTGTCCGCGGCGTAATCGTCTTGATATAAATTATTTTCGAAAAGTCTATGAGAAAAATGAATTGGGAAAAGACTTCCGAAACAGGGGCGGTGACGTCACTGCGCAGCTCTATTGGTGGAGAGGTTTGTCTATCACATGTTATGCTTAGCTGTGATTGGACCATAGCAGGAGGGGCTTACTGAAAGATCTATTGTACATCCATTTCCTACTCCAGAAACCAGAAAATTGGAGTGTCCAATGAGGACACAGTATTGAAAAAGGTTTGAAAACTTCATATTGGCCACCCCACTTTTATGGAGTAGGAAATTGATGTGCAATTGAGCTATTCCAGACCATTTTTTGGCCAACAGCTGATTTGGTCTAGTTTTAGCCAGGCTAGGTCTGGAGGAGTTCGAAATCAATTCGCGACCACAACGTAGTCCAACAGCCGTGACCGATGGCCAAAACGGTCGCAACAAATTCATGTTATTTTTCAACTTGACATTTTGCATCCGTTGCATAGAATCGTGGCCATTTCATAATGGCCCATTTTGTAGCCATAATATGGTCATCCTGAACATCCTGCTACTAAAATGAATTAGTTTGTTGTGTATACCTTATAACTTTATTTATATGGACTAAAAATGGGTCAAGAAATTGAGTAAGTGCATCGGATAAAAAAAAAAAAAAATCTGCAGTTTGGATATGCCAGAAATTTAAATAAACACTGGTAGCAAATGTTTTTTAGGAGCTGGGGACGTTTAAAAATCAGTTCTCCGCCTCAACAGGCAATGTAAAAAAAATAAAAAAAATAAAAAATGAATAAGTAAATAAAAATAAATGAATACGTCTCGGCATAATCACGGAGTCAGACCTGGCTTTCAACAGCCCCATTAAGACAATTACAAAGTCAGCCTTCTTCTCTCCACCTTAAGGATGTATCGAAGATTAAAGGATTTATTACGTCTCGGGAGGATTTGGGGAGACTTCTCTTCAGTAAAACTCACTGACTGTATATAACAGCTGTCTTTAAAGCTTAGCCTGCCGAAGCCCAGGAAACTCTCAGTTCCTTTTTTTTTAAAGTCCCAGTGAAGTGAAAAATACATTTGTTCCTGTCCCACACTTACATTATATGGGCATAGCCGATAATGCATGCCCCAAAAATTGGGATGTTTTTGTCGGCCCTGTTGGTCACATCATGGTAATGCAACACCACGATAATGGACCCATCCGGAGATTTTCCACAGCAAGGAAGGGAGGAAGTAAACAAGACTGACTGCTCCGGCAGTAGCGCTGATCTGTATGTTCTCGTTACAAATCGGTGGTGTTTTCCCCACGATGCAGTCAAAAATCACAATAAAGATCTAAATGGAGGGTGCTTAATTTTCACAAAAGAATGGATTATTTTGATATTCCTATGGAGAGGAGGAGGACATTATGGAATAGGAGACCGACAATACTACCGTACTTTCCGCCTTATAAGCCACGACTTTTTTCCCGTGCTTTGGACCCTGCGGCTTATTCAGCGGTGCGGCCAATGTATGGATGTTTACGGCTAACAAACACTATAGGGCGTTCTAAGTCTAAATGCACGGTATGCACCCCAACTTTAAGCTGGCCCGAGCAGGAAATGTAGGGGGACAGGGCACAGGCAGTTCGCTAAGACAGACACTACTAAATGCATCATGGAAAGCAAACGAAGAAGTGCATATAACGCAGCTAAAGTCAGTCGAGCTGGTTGAAAAATAAGGAAATCGATCTGCTGTACGTAGCCTTGGGATCAATGAATCAATGGTTAGACGGCAGACCAACGCGAGGAACGCCAGCGCGGCGGAGACACCAGCTCCTCGGAACGCCAGTGCGGCGGAGACACCAGCTCCTCGGAACGCCAGCGCGCGGAGCGGATTCCTGGTGGTCCCCGGCTAAATGGTGGACAGTTGGTTAACCAGATGTACGCTAGACTACCTTTTTTCATGAACCAAATGGACCCGCAAGCGCTCATTTGGTTTCATGAAGTAATCGGAGTTTGCGTATCTCCGGCTACACTCTATGGCCACTGGCCAGGCCTGGAAGTAATATTTCTCAATCGGGGGGGCAGCCGAAAATGGCAGTTGGTTTAGTGGTGCCACAATTAATAGTAGTTAGTCAATGTTTAACTACCGCTATAAGCATTTGATTTGAAATATCTTTGAAGTTTTCATTGTTTGCATTCCGTCATGTTTGGTGGGGCAGTCAGGGCGTCTAGAGGGCACCCTCCCCCCCCCCCATGTCTATGCCTAGATCCGTCCCTGCTCTATGGCTCTAGCGTTAATTACATACAGCACGTGCAGTTCTGTAGTCGTCTAAATAATAAAAAGGATGCTTCTCAAACAGCATTTCGTTGCCGACAATCTCATCTGTGCAAGAACCCTTACATATGGTAATTAAGCATTAAAACACCCGCGGCTAATAGGCCAGTGCGTCTTGTATATGTACACAATTGATTTTTTCGCTAAATTTGGCCGATGCGGCCTATATTCAGGTGCGCTTTATAACCCGGAAATTACGGTAATCTGCCTAGCAACCGCCACGCTCGTTTATATACATAACTAGGAGATACACACGGGCACGGCTTTAACAGCGACTAGTAAGAAGACAGGTCGCAGTCAGGTCGCAGTCAGGTCGCTACCAGGCCGTTACCAGGTTGTTGGTCGCTGCTGGATTTTGCTGTCTCTCCTTCCAGCAGAGGAAGGATTCAGAGAATCTCACGCTAAAGCAAGGGTTTTCAACCGGTCATCCAGGAACCACCAGTGGTCCTTGAGAGGGTTCCAGGTGGTCCTCAAGCTAAATGATGGAAAGTTGGTTAACCAGGTGTAACTCTTTCAGAGCGTAACACTCTCAAGAGTCTCTGAATTAGTCTACACAACTAGAGAATGTAGAAGATGAATGGTTATTTTGATCTGTATGTTTGGCTGTTTTGTTTTCTCCGGAATCTTTATTTTTGGGGTCTGTGGGGCCAAAATGTCATCAAATGGTGGTCCGTGGCTGAAATTCTGAATAAATAGTGCTCCCTGGTATGAAAAAAGGTTGGAAACCACTGCGCTAAAGGCATTTATTCGTTTTCCTCATATCATCCTGCTGCTCTTCTTATAATGTCCGAGTGTAAAACACAATGACTTGTCGTGTTGTTTGAAAAAATGTTGCAGTACAAATCATCGTGTCCTGCTGCCGCCCCGCCCTGCCCGCTGCTACCCGATGACACCTGAATGTCCCCCCAGGGACCAGTAAAAAGGTTTATGTCACAGATGTGCCGTTTAGGAGCTCAGTGCATCTTTCCTGCCGTCGGCGATTCATGAGACTGTTGTCAGTTCATTGTAAGAGACAGAACAGTTGCAGTACTACATTATATTGGCAGGCCATTGTCCAGAACAGAACAGGATTCAGCAGATTGTCAGTAAAAGTTCATTGTCAGAAGCACAGGGAGGAGGAGGTACCATCTGGAACCCTCTCAAGGACCACTGGTGATCAGCGGACCACCTGTTGAAAACCCCTGCTCTAGCGGTTCGGTATCTTTTTTTACGATTGAATAGATCGTAAAATGATGTCCATTTGGTATAATTTTTGCCTCTCAAATTAAATTAGATGTATGTAAACATGTGATTTACCTAATTTTCAAGAATGTACGCATTTAGAAAATGCAGAATAATTGTTATTTTGCCAGTTACGGTATCTCTCTTAAATTGTGGACCAAAACTTGAAAATCCTTTCGGGTCAGGGCGACTGAACTAGTTTATACCATGTTTTTGATTCATGTTACCGGACCACCCCAGGTAGTCCCTACGTCATACCTGGGCATCATGCGGCCTGGGGGCCAAATGCGGCCCTTTGACTGACTCTGGCTTTCAACCAGTGGTCCTTGAGAGAGTTCCAGTTAAATATGGAAAGTTGGTAAACCAGATGTAACTCTTTGAGAGCGTAAAAATGAAACCAAATGGACCATTGCGGGTCCATTTGGTTTCATGTTTACACTCTTAAGAGTTAAAATATTCATCATGTGAATTAGCCTAGAAAAGTCTACACAACTAGAGAATGTAGAGTGGTTGAATGATTAATGGTCGTTTTGATCTGTATGTTGGACGGTTTTGTTTCCCAAATACAGCCTGGAATTGTGGAGAAAAGCAAAATAAATCTTCAGTTTTGTGGTCTGTGGGGCTAAAATATCATCAAATCGTGGTCCGTGGCTCAAATGCTGAATATACACAGGGCCCTGGTGTCAAAATGGCCGGTCTTACTCTGAATTTTATTATGAAATTAAATTAATACTACGCAGACTTTAGTTCAGCCTTTAGTCGTGGCCCTATTTTATGTATCTGATTTTATGTATCTTAATGCCCTACGAACTCCCACCACCCCCACTGACCTGATGTTGTTGGTCAGGCCCGTGTCGGGGTCCACGGCGCCCACGCGGCCCACGGTGCACGCCGGCGGGCAGTTCTCCGACACGTCCATGTGGTAGCGGCTCCGCGAGAAGCGCGGCGGCTCGTCGGCGTCCAGCACGGCCACGCGCACCGAGGCGCGGTCCTTGAAGGGCCCGCGGCGGAGGAAGCGCGGGTCCACGATGGGGTTGAGCACCTCCACGGAGAAGGAGTAGGAGCTGCGACTCTCGTAGTCCACGGCCTGGACGGTTAGAGAGAGAGAGAGAGAGAGGGAAGAGGTTTTAGGATTGGCTTTGTTCGTTTTATTTTTTATCGGTTTATTGAACCCATTCTGAACTGAGAAATGATTCAAAGATTTGCATCACGTTTTCATCAATTTTCAAAAATATCAGACCTACAAGCTCATAGTGCGCCACTCCGTGGCACGCTATGAGCGTTTATTTTTTAGCTCAATCTACGAATGTAGATTTATTTTTTAGCTCAATCTACGAATGTAACTAGTTCATGAATTTGTGAACTAAACTAGTTCATAAAACAAGTGAACTTTCTCAACACTGCTGCTGATAATACCGATGCTGCTGATAATACCGATAATCCCGCTTCATAACAGTTTAATGTGTTAACACAAAATCTTAAGAGAATAACAGTTCACTAAAGAGACAAATAAAATCTAATTTTCACATATAAGTGACACTGTTTATTAATACTTCGACACTACACCTTTTCATCAACAACAACAAGTTCAGTTTTTTTCTTGTTCCCCCTGCATTTCTTAAAAATGTTTTGTTACAACTGTGCTGTTTTCTGGAAAGTTCACTTTTTCATGAAACTAGTTCAGTTCACAGATCACTTTTTTCTCTCTTTTTATTTTTATTGTCATTATTTTTTTTTCTTTTTTTTTTTTTTTTTTTGCAGCCCATAGACATATTAACCGCAGTGTTTAATTCTATTGGGAATGAAGTGCATGCCTAAATATAATAATGAATCCCTTTCCTCTTTATCGTGGGCCAGCTTTGTGTTTGTGAAGCTTTTATTGTGAAGGCTCTCTGTTCGGTTCTCACAGTCACAGCCTGCCTATCTCTGTGAGTTGAAAAGAGCTATAACATCTCAATCTCACTCGCTTTAAAAATCATCCAAACAGATTCACTGTAGAAGCATTCACTTTCATATGCACACATGCAGGCACACACCCACACACAGAGTAAAATTCTCATGCTGATCTGTAAAACCTATGCCTAAACCTAATGCAAAGCGTTTGTGACGTATGTGGCAGTCGCAATAATGATGTCACAGGAGTTGAAAAATAATTGTATTTGTCGCGACCATCGGGTCATACGCCGTGACGTGCGTTGCGGCAGCCAGGGGCGGATGTACCATTTCCCATTTGGGGGGCCGGGAGAAAATGGTATGGGTGCCAATGATGTTATTATTGATACCGAATTGCCTGATAAGTCCAGTAACCAAAAATGGTATCCGTGTCGCGGGCGATGAAACCGACCCCATACATTTTTTTACTGGACTCATCAATCTTGTCAATTAGGCATCAATAATAACATCAGTTGTTGTTGAAGTTGCAACAGACACGCAGCATGCATAAAGCTAAAGGTCTGACTCAGAGAGTTTTCTATTTTCAATGATGAAATGCTGTTGGTTTAGTGTTGACACAACTGAAGTTAACTGTAGTGAGTCGCAGTAGTAGTGTTTCAAATCATTTTAAATACAAGCACTTTCATTTGAAATATCTTGGGTTGTTTTGCATGCCATCGTGTTTGGTGGGGGGATTTAGGGATGCCTAGATGATGCACCCCATGGCGGCAGCAAATTGATTTCACCCCCCCTTCTGTATACTCAACAGCTAATCAAAAACATATGACCAGTTGGAATGGTCCACTGGAGAATTGCTGTGGACTATACTACACTGTGCACTGTCATATTAGGAGTTTAGACAGCTTTGTCACTCAACGGTGTCACCGCCCCACTCTTCCAAAAATAAACTAAAACTACCCCGAATCTCCTGAGGTGAAACATCCACGACGTGTTGTCAGCTTTTGGATTGGCAATTTTAAAATGACAGCCAAGCAAACGCTCGGAATAAATGCGATCTTCCCCTAGACCATCAACATGACAAAACAAGTTAGAAAATAGAGCGAAAGGCCTCGAGGGGCCGCAGGATACAACAACTTTTACCAGGCGCCAGAAAAGTGTTCATTATTAATCTGATCCGGACTTGTACAGCAGCATGTGTTTGAGAAATTAATTAGAGGCGAGAAGAAAGACATCACACGTATAAATGTCATAATTCACGGTGAACGGTTCTAAACAAGCGACAAACGTGCAATTGTCACAGTCGTACACAACTACGCTAGAACCCGGCCATCTGTTTAATATTTATTCTATTTGGAGCCTGTGTTACAGTTAGCTCCCCTGCCTGCCAGGGCTCATTGGCAACTCATTTTTAACGTTCAAAATGCCGTTTCTAAAACAGGTATAGCGTTCCTTGGAGGCAATGGAATGAATGGCGAGGGGGGAGAGAGAGTATGTGTGTGTGTGTGTGTGTGTGTGTGTGTGTGTGTGTGTGTGTGTGTGTGTGTGTGTGTGTGTGTGTGTGTGTGTGTGTGTGTGTGTGTGTGTGTGTGTGTGTGTGTGTGTTGGGGGGGGGGGGGGGCATTTGGGTTGCATGCCAAAAACAGCAAGTGGGGAGAAAAAAAAAGCTACCCCAGGCGTCAA
>CM076976.1:3538105-3623105 GCA_039105355.1 Benthosema pterotum | reverse complement strand
CATCGGGGCGGCTAAAATCTGTAATTCAAACACGGGGGTGGGGTCGGAGATTGATTAAAAACGATGCTGCCGCATCGACGATGAGGAGCTGGAGGTGAAATGAAGGACTCTGACATTGAAACACAATCCGTGGTAGTATGGTATAGTAGTGCAGATGGAAAGAAAACATCTTTCTCAGGAGGAGAAGGAGGAGGAAGAGAGGGGGATGAAAAACAGGAGTATAATATATAAATATATATTAGGAATAAATGGGAGAATGTCAAGGAGACAGAGTGGTGTATAGCGGGGGTGGGAGCAGGGTCGGATGTAACATTTCCCAATTGTGGGGGGGGGGGCAGGAGAAAATGGTATGTGGGCGGCTTCATTGCCCGTGGCGCAAAGCAATGCGGGCGATGAAGCCGCACCCATACCATTTTCAGTTACATTGGATTTTTATTGGCCAAGTATAAGCATCGATAATAACATCAGTTGTTGTTGAAGTTGCAACAGACACGCAGCATGCATAAAGCTAAAGGTCTGACTCAAGAGAGTTTTCTGGTTTCAATGATGAAATGCTGTTGGTTTAATGGTGACACAGCTGTAGTTAGTTCGTAGCAGTCGTAGTGTTTCAAATCATACAGTATGAGCACTCTAATTTGAAATATCTCTGAAACGCGGGTCGTTTGCATCGTGTCATTGCCATCATGTTTGGTGGGGCAGTCAGGGCATTTAGGGGGGCATTGCCCCTTCATGCCCACGCCTATAGATCCGCCCCTGGGTGGGAGAAAAATACGGAGGCGGGCGGGCGGGGGAGTGGATGGCGAGGGGGGAGATAGGAGGGTGGGAGGGTGTAGCGATGTGACAGCAAGAGAAAAGGCTCCTCTAACAGGTTCCCATTAGAGAGGGAGAGGCAGACAATCTGTCTGAGGAGGGGAGAGGTGTCACTTACACTGTGAGCACACACTCATCACCCTCTGCCTGCCGATGCCTCCGCACACTCCATCACCTCACCTCCACCACCTCATCACCCACCCGGCCACACCGCCCCACATACCCCCCATACCCTCCATACCCCCCCACGTCCCTCCCGTGTCCATCACACACGCAGAAATCTCACAACAGCAACCTTGCATGTGCGCCAACCAGGGGCGGATGTAACATTTCCCAATTGGGGGGGGGGGGGGTGGTATGGGGGCGGCTACATCGCCCCCATACCATTTTCAGTTACAGGACTTATATGTGACTAAACTCCACCCACGTTGAGTCATCTCGGGGAAATGAAGTTGTCAGTATAGAGGGGTCTAAACTTGATTTTCTCTGAATTTGAGAATTCTGTGAAAAATGACCTGAAGCAACTTTATTAGTTGTTTCATACTAAAGCATACATGAGGTGAATGTTAGACCTTAAAACGCCGTGTAAACATGTTATAATTGAATTAATGTGAACTGTAATGACAGTTCTGACCATTATTACCTCATTCCTCCGGGTCGCGATCGGGCCGTTAGCTTAATTAGCTTAAAATGCTAACGGTTGTAATCTGATAAGTGCCTCTAGTTCTGTAAATATGCGATGCCCGCCGTCATCAACAGAACGCGGACTTCGCGTGATTTTGAGCTCACATAACAGCCAGGTGGCATTCCACATAACCTATTAGTAGCGACGTTCTGTTAGTAAATCCATGTATAAAATATCAAAACATTGGATTCTTCTTCGTGGCGTTTTTTTAGAGCCGGAACTACGTCACTATTCTCAGAGGAAAACAGACAAAGGGTTGCCATGTTGGCTTGTTGGCTTGTTTTCCGTCCATGTTAACCAACATTTTATTGGATATTATCCTCATCTGTTTCTGGTGACTACTATGTGTGATTGTATAATAATGGCAGAAAATCACCCTAGATACATAGTATTTATAATGATAATGCATCACAATTATTGTTGTTGTTCCATTCATGCATACAAACAATGGACTGTGGGGATGGTTATCTAAAAAAAAAAAACGTGCAAATTGGCCAATGTACTCAATGTCCATAACAATTGAACTGTAGTAGGCTACTGTTGGCATTCCTGCACAGCATACTATTAATTATAGACATACAGTACATGTGCCTAGCAGGGTTATTATAGTTATGGCCTTTTCATTCTATTTTAGTTTTAATTGTTTTTTTTTTTCCTACTAGTTTTTACTTTAAGAAAAAAGTTATCGTTTTGCTTTTTTCGTTAGTTTAGTTAACTATAAAAACCCGGATGCCTAGTAGTATTTTTCAACTATACAATATTATTGGACTTTTTGGCGTTATTGGCTTACTTCTCTCCAAATACTTGGCAACAACAGAGAACAGACGGAGAGAGAACAGAGCCTTTGAAATAGACAGAGTTGCGACATTGAGGGGACAGAAAATATCTGGTCACGTGGTTCTAGTACTCGCGTGAGCCCATAGGCTCCAATGCATTCAGTAACTTCCGGCTGTCACTATTCGTTGTCACTATCCAATAGGAGTCCATGTAGAAGAGCCGCCATTGCACTGGCCCAATGAAGTGAACGGAGTTGGCGTAACTCTGTCTATTTCTAAGGCTCTGAGAGAGAAGAGAGTCAAGTTGGAGTTGGAAATACGTTCTATACAACGAGTGCGGCGCAAATAAGACAAACAACTAAAGTCTCTGGATGTTTATCTTTTATTATTACTACAAAACGATCTAAAATAAAGAGATCTAGGTGGACCGTTGCTGAGTTCAATGCATTTCTGCATAGACCTACTTTCGGTCCAGGACTTGTCTTTATTTGTTTACCCATTCTCAATACAAGTTTATACAACATACCCGCGGTAAATAATAAAAATAAGAGTCGCGTTATTTGTAGACTTAATAAGAACCAAAGTGCAGTACATATGAACATTAACCACGTTATGTTGTTTAATAGATTATTTTTAAAACATTTTGGAACAAGAGAAGCTGTTGTTGTGAACATCTGGGATAGGCTCTGGCCATTGTCACCTCCTTGAAAGTGGTACATTAACACATTGTGAACCACTAGATCAATACAACAAAAGCAAATACTTAATTTAATATGCATTAACCACTGTATGAATGGACACTAGTTAAAGGGGAATTCTACCCATTTTCTGTTACTGTCAATATACCTTTTTTCCTAGAAATGGAGGTCTGGGGGAAAAAAACATTAGCATGGTGAAACACAACTTCACGACAATAGAGTTGTGTTTCACCATGTACACTTGTATAATGGTTACTATGTATAAGTATCCTTTTAAAGTAAAAATAGCCGTATAAAGGCGAAATGTATTACTATATTCATTTTAGCTACTATTATTAGGCTACTATTCAAACACCTTGACTCAACAATGCCCCCCCAGTATTGAGGAGGTGTTCTCATGCCCAAACTGTTCAACTGTTCAGCAAAGAAGAGGAAACAGCGCCCCCCTCAATGCCCAGACCAAGAACTACATCTTTAAAAGCCAAATTCTCAAATTCCTGTTTCTCTGCAAGACATTACTCTATAAACCATATCTCAAAAACTGGTGGGTCAAATTGCACAACCAATATGTCAAATTGTAGCTATGACTCTCTGCTTTCACATGACATGATAAAACAAAAATGAGAATTTCCTCAAAGACTCAACCTGGGTGGTGCTGGGACACATATTAGTCAAGTAAAGCATCAATAATAACATCAGTTGTTGTTGAAGTTGCAACAGACACGCAGCATGCATAAAGCTAAAGGTCTGACTCAGAGAGTTTTCTGTTTTCAATGATGAAATGCTGTTGGTTTAGTGGTGACACAGCTGTAGTTAGTTAGTAGCAGTAGTAGTGTTTCAAATCATTTTAACTATAGGCACTTTAATTTGAAATATCTTTGAAATTTGGGTTGTTTTGCATGCCATCATGTTTGGTGGGACAGTCTGGGCATTTAGGGGGCATTGCTCCCCCCGTGCCCATGCCTAGATCCGCACGCACGCACGCATGCACACATGCACACACGCACACACGCACACACACACGCACACACACGCACACGCACCCTTCCTTGCACCCACCCATAACGGAACGCAGCACAACGTTCATCTCTTCACATCACACGCTCGCTGGAGGCACTTATCACACCGCCCCGACCCACCGTTACTTCTCTCTCACTGCCTGTGCACTGCCTTTCTCTCTCACCCTCTCTCTCTCTCTGTCTCTCCCTCTCTCTCTCTCTCTGTCTGTCTCTCTCTCTCTCTCTCTCTCTCTCTGTCTCTCTCTGGCTCTGTCTCTCTCTCTCCCTCTCGCTATGTGCTACACACACACACACACACACACACACACACACACACACACACACACACACACACACACACACACACACACACACACACACACACACACACACACACACACACACACACACACACACGCGCGCGCACTACGCAGGCAGACCGAGAGGGAAAAAAGGAAAACAAAGTCTGAACAGGTATACATTCTTCATTCCTGCTCATTCGCTGGACACCTCCAGGATCTAGGCATGGGCATGGGAGGTTGAGGGGAACAATGCCCCCCTAAATGCCCTGACTGCCCCACCAAACATGATGGCATGCAAAGTACGACCAAAATTTCGAAAAATATTTCCAATTTAAAGTGATTACTATTAAAATGATTTGCAACACTCACATTGCGTCTAAAGGTCTGAGTCTTATGCATGCTGCATGCTTGTTGCAACTTCAAACACAACCACTTGGAGAAAAGGGGCTATATGAATACACCATTTACCACACGCACACGCACGCACACACACGCACACGCACACGCACACACACACACACACACACACACACACACACACAACACACACACACACACACAAAGCTCCCTTGTATACCTGTTCAACGTTTAGAACGCTTGCTGCAGTGAATGTAATTACAGACTCTGACATCATGGTAGGCTGACCATCCATAATAAATCATGTCACCTCCTATAGCACAGTCACGCTTCACGGTCAAATGATTACAGAGACTCCCTCCCTGGCACTGTGACCAAAAAGTTCTCTGTGTGTGCGTGGCTGTGTGCACGCGTGTCTCTGTGTGAGCGAGGGAGACGAGTGCACGTGCATACACACAAATGTGCGGCTAGACGTTTTTTTCTAAATCATCGGGTCACGATCCCAAGGAGCCATGACAGGGTTGAAGCGTCGTTCTTAAAAAAAAGTGCCCTTCTGGGCACTGCAGACT
Organism: Benthosema pterotum; assembly: GCA_039105355.1. Taxonomy (NCBI): domain Eukaryota; kingdom Metazoa; phylum Chordata; class Actinopteri; order Myctophiformes; family Myctophidae; genus Benthosema; species Benthosema pterotum. The sequence continues at coordinate 3,617,910 of CM076976.1, read as the reverse complement.
CCTGGTAGCGCTATAGTCGGCCAATGTGAAAATGGTGCCATTTCTTCTCATGTGTTTGAATGCGTTTGGATGATTTGAGGCAGTTAGTTTTGAAAATTGTCTTGTCTTTACAAAGAAATCCACTTATTGGTGGCGCTATAACAGGCCAATGATGTAGAAAGGAATATTTTTTCTCTTGTGAATTTTATGTAAATTCCACACGGGTTCATGATTGATGCCTTTTATACTAAGCAGGCCAATCCTCGGCAAACTTTGAAAGCCAATTATAGCCAATTAGGATGAAATATGAAATATGGGACAGATCCATCTTCAGCACATGCCTGTAGAGAATAGATACTGTGAAACAAATTGCTGGATTTTTTGGACAGAATCTGGGGGAGTAATATTTTGAAATAAATGTGCTTTTACAAAGAACGGCCTCTAGGTACTAAAAAAAACGGATGTGAAAAATGCAGGTCTAAGGTTCAACCCTGACCTCTAGGAAGGGTGCATGCAACGCTTCACGCAAATCGGTGCATTTGCAGGTAAGAATTTTAAAAAGCCACCTCATGGTGGCGCTATAACAGGCCGGTTCAACGTTGGCATCTACTGAGTGTGTGTAACAGAGATTTATGTGCGTGCATTTGTATGTGCATGTGTAGCTACACCCATAACATTTTCTGTTTCAGGACTTTTATTAGGCAAGTAAAACATCAACAATAACATCAGTTGTTGTTGTTGTTGAAGTTGCAACAGACACGCAGCATGCATAAATCTAAAGGTGTGACTCAGAGAGTTTTCTGTTTTCAATGATGAAATGCTGTTGGTTTAGTGGTGACACAGCTGTAGTTAGTTAGTAGCAGCAGCAGCAGTAGTAGTGTTTCAAATCATTTTAAATACAAGCACTTTAATTTGAAATAGCTTGGGTTGTTTTGCATCGTGTTTGGTGGAGCAGTCTGGGCATTTAGGGGGGGCATTGCCCCGCATGCCCATGCCTACATCCGCCCCCTGTGTGTGTGTGTGTGTCTGTGTTCGCTGCCTCCTGCCGTCCTTGACAAGTCTTGGTGGTGTAGGTTCTAAATGGAGATCATACGTGGGGGTTTGTATGTGATGATGACAGTGGCAGCTTCTGGACGAGGTGTTATGAGAGAACAAAGGGACTTTTATAAATCTCCCGTTTGACTTTGTTCACGCTTCTTTTTCTCCCCCTTTCTCCTGTCACTCCTGTCCTCCTAGCGGTGCCTATAGCTGTCTCCTCCTCTCCTCTCCTCGCCTCCTTTCCTATACGTTACAGTCAGACAGACACCGTCTGTCGTTCTCATTTCACTTTAAAGTGCACAACTCTCCATTTCTCTCTCTCTCCTCTCTCTCTCTCCTCTCTCTCTCTCTCTCTCTCTCTCTCTCTCTCTCTCTCTCTCTCTCTCTCCCCCTGTCCCCCTATCCTTCGTCTCTGAGGAGATTAGCGCGTTAATCTCCCCGTGGTGTAAATGAAAACAAACAGATAATCCCGGGCACACTGCAGACAGGCGGGTGACCGTGGATTAGCCAGCCATTTTAAGTGAGAGCGCATGGAAATGATGAGGGTTAAAATTGACAGTCTAGCAGTAACAGTAGCGACATTAGCAGGGACGTTGCACACCTAGACACGAAAGGAGGGTTTAGCCCCTGCCATTTTAGCTGTCTGTAAAACAACCAGGCCACGGATTCAGCAATTAGTTTACCGATACGATATATGGATGATATATTGATTCCTTAAGGGGATACGATACAATGATTCGAAATTGACGCAGTAACTATTTTTCAAAATATGGTTTCTAGGGGAAAAACGGATTATTCAAGGTTATTTACATAGATTGTGCATCACATTCACCCATTCCCAGACACATTCATACACCTACGGCGGCGGAGCGTACAAATGGAACCAAATGAACCCTAACGGGTTCATTTGGTTGCATTTGTACGCTCTCAGAAAGAAGAAGCGTCTAAAGAAATCCATTAACATGGTGAAAATACATCTTGATGATGTTATTCAAGATGTTTCACCGTGTTAGTGGTTTTCTTCAGACCTCCATTTCTTGGGAACACAGAATGGGGGGAACCTTTTTACCATGTCCAGACAACGCCTTGAAGGTACATCAATGACATAGTAGAATATTGAAAATGGGTGGATTTCCCCTTTAAGTGTCTTGTCTCAAGGACACCTCGACACCCAGGTTCCGGTGAAGTAGGGATGTCCCGATGCCACTTTTTGTCATTTCCGATCTGATATTGATACCACAATTTCTGTGTTAGCCGATACCGATACCAAATACCGATACCAGAGAAGAATATATACAATAACATAAAAGAAAAAAGATCACCAACTGGGAATAGCAGACTCTTAGTGGAATGTGCACTTGGGCAACTCTAAAGCAAACTCCACATGGCCCAACATTTCATTTAACTACCATAGTGTCAACCCCTTACCCCTGTGTCAGACCTGCAGTTGGACTGGCATATTTGCCACTACCAATATGACCCGATGATGACAAATAAGCGTTGATATTAATACTTTTCCGATGCCCATACAGTATTTACGGATACCGATATGACCAAAAAAAGGGCCGATGCCATACTTTTTCTGGCACCGATAAAGTACCGGGACATCCCTACTCCTAAGCCGCTATCCGTAGAAGGAATATAAATCAGTAAAAAGAGTGGTCTTGCATATAGGCCTACAGAAGATACACATTGTCTTTGAACACATGCACAGATACAGTACTTAGTAATGGCAACGGTTCGATGTTGATTCAATAACAATTCTTTCCAAATCGATACAAATCAGAGCAAAACGATACAAGATATTTTCTGTCTAGATTATAATATACCGGGATTATATTTCGATACAGTCACTATATTGTCACACCACTAGCATTTACTATAGCGAAAGAAATATAAAATGGATGTCCCTTTCCAAGCCACACTGTATTCTAGAAATACAGTGTGGCCAAAGTTAATGTACATGCAAACGTACGTGTTAATGATATGATGATAGGACAGGCTTCATGTTGTGATGTGCGTTATTTCTGCTTTTGCTAATGGAACACGCAAGTTAATTTAGTAAACACGTGTAAATAAGCATCTATGGCACCTTCTCTTCCAGTGAATCTCACTTGTTCGTGAACATTTCTTTTCTTGTTCCATTTCACTGTCATTTATACACCACGTGCCTCTTCCAAAGCGACAGCGCCGCTCTAATATATGCAGCCGCTGACACGTGAGGAACTGCATGATGAATGCATTCCACATCATCATCATCATCATCTCGCTGATAATAATGAGCTAATCACATCCTTTTCCACTCACTGACAAGAGCTGGAAACGGATGCTTTGAGATACACCCCGCTGAAGAGATGCAGAAAATACACACAGAAATACACTTTGCTGGAATTCAACTCGACTCTAAATAGAACTTTAACCGATATCAGGTGGGTATATTTAAGCGTTATTAGCATGATTAACATTACTTAGCATAGTTAGCATTATTACTGAGCATTATTAGTATTATTAAAAAAAACCTTTTTACACATCATTAGCCTAACTCAGCATTAGCAATACGTTTACCAGCAATAATTACTTAGCATTATTAGCATTACTTAATATTATTATCATTAATAGTATTCATAGCATTCATAGCGCGCCACTCTGTGGCACACTATGAGCTTGCAGATCTGATATTTTTGAAAATGTTGAAAATGTGGTGCGAAGTGTTTTCACTTCAGAATGGTTTAAATAGCATTTTATGTAGACATATACCGCTCTAGGGCAGTGGTTTTCAAACATCCACTTTTTATTCAGCATTTGAGCCACGGACCACCGTTTGATGACATTTTCATCACCACAGACACCAGAACTAAAGAGTTTCTTTTATTTTTGTCCACGTGTTGTGTTTCAACGTGGCATGGGGTGGGTCGCACATGGTCATGTACAATCTGATTGTCTGTCACGTGCAAATACAGGTATTTGGATACATAATATGCAATGAGAGCGAATGTTTTTAACTTATCCGTTTGCTTCTGGGAGATCCCCAGAACCTATTTTCAGATGGAGGTCGGTGTCCAATTACATAACATTTTCGGGGTCCTTGACATTATTTTGTTCTAGTTCTACAACTGTGATTTCTAGAACTAAGATTTAGAAGACATTGTGAACAGAACAGACTCTACTACAGTGGGCGGCAGTGGCTCAGAGGTAGAGTAACGGGATGGTAACCACAAGGTTGCCGGTTCGATCCCGGGCTCCCGCAGAGTTAGTGTCGAAGTGTCCCTGAGCAAGACACTGAACCCCTAATTGCTCCTGATGTGCTAGTAGGTACCTTGCATGGTTTCCACTGCCATCAGTGGATGAATGTGTGTGTGTGTGAATGGGTGAATGTGATGCACAATCTATGTAAAGCGCCTTGGATAAAGGCGCTATATAAATGCACCAGACTCTACTACAGTCACAGACCAAGGTGCAGCACTATGAACACACGCCATTCACAACCCTCCAGGCAAGACCTTTAAGATGTCTACTTTGAGGTCTTGATCTGCTTGCCCACTGGGCAACATGCAGGTGTTTGAAGTCACTCTGACAGGTTTCAGGTTGAGTGCTTTCTATTCCGTTGCTGTCAGCGGGTAGGACTGAAGGTCCTGGAGGATGTCACCGCTCATCATAACCTCAGTTTTCTTGGCCTTTGCCCAAGAACAGGGGCGGATTGGCCATCTGGAGTACAGGGAGTTTTCCCGGTGGCCTGCGCCACCTAGTGGCCTGGACAAGATCCAAAATGCACTAGTGGCACTTCCAAAATGCACTAGAATGTGCTAGATGCTCGCCTGGAACGTACAGATCAAAATGACCATTAATCTTCTACATTCTCTAGTTGTGTAGACTACGTTGGGCTAATTCACATGATGAATATTTTAACTCTTGAGGGTGTAAAAGTGCCCAAGAAAGACCAAACCCTTTGCCACATGATCCTGAGTCTGTCTCAACTCCAGCCAACAGCACCTGCTCCTGCTGCACACGATCAGACAGCAGGCAGATGTCGCTTTCACATACCCCAGGACTGTTATTGCAACTGGAGGTCGCAGTTAACTACCAAACTGTAGGCATTTTCGACACCTATTACTCTAATGCAGTGGTTTTCAATCTTGTTGATACCAGGGTCCAATATTCATTTAACATTTGAGCCACGGACCACCACTTCACCCCCAAAACTACAGATTTCTCTGGCTTTTGTCCACATTTCCAGACTGGATTTTGGAGAAAACAAAACAGGCAAACATACAGTGACCATTAATCTTCTACGTTCTCTAGTTGTGTAGACTTGGGTTAATTCAGATGTTGAATATTTTAACTCTTGAGAGCGTAAACATGAAACCAAATGGACCCGCAAGGGTCCATTTGGTTTCATGTTTACGCTCTCAAAGCGTTACACCTGGTTAACCAGCTTTCCATCATTTAGCCTGGGGACCACCTGGAATCCTGTCAGGGACCACAGTTGGTCCCCGGACCACTGGTTGAAAACCCCTGAGATTTTGGAACCATCGAATAATTAGTAGAATAGCAGTAAGAATAGCAAACGGCAGCAGACGACACTTTTTGTGTCGTTTTTCTTCTTACAAATTATCCCAAAACACTAGTTTATCGATGTGATTTGCCACGACACGATTTGGCGTTTTCTTCTTTGTCGAAATGCATATTCATATCAGTCACATTGTAGTTGTTTAACTATTCTCGATAAAAAGGCTTTTTTTGGCTCGTCAGCGTTAGTCTTAGTTCCCACAAAAGAGGCGCTGACAAAGTGTTTGTAGTTATAAGTCAGGCTTGATGAAAACACGGGTATTAGTATCAGTGTTTTCATCAAGAACACAGCCTTAGACTGTGTTCTTGCTCCCATCCATTGATGTCCTGCCGAAGTGTCTGTGGCGCCTGGCAGCACCCCAGACTATAGGCTAACGTGGGAGGGTGTATCTTCATCATTTAAGCCTCTGGATATCGGCTATTTATCGACTAAGTATCTCTGGCAGGTTGCTCCTCTTCAACCTCCTTCAATGATCCTTCTTGTAAGGCCCAGATCTGAGCAATAGGTCCAGCCCGACGTAGAAAGTTTTGGTTCTACTTTCAAGAGCGAGTCGACGGAAATCCGTCTCCTCTTCAGTACTCTGCTTTGCACAGTGTTGCCAACTTGGTGCATTTGTTGCTTTATTTAGCTTTTTTTCAAACCCCCCATAGCGCCAAAATTAGTGAAAAGCTCCTGGTGTAAAATCTAGTGATTTTTGCTGGTGAGTTGGGGTGAAATTGGTTGACAGGCGCCAGAGATAAAACCCTTGTTTTTCACCATTTCTCTTCCTATGATAGAGTCCTCCTTCCTTCCTAGAAAGGAGTCGGACCATTGGTAACCAAAAGGACCCTTATAGATCTGTAACTCTTGAGAGCTCTTGAAAGTGAAACCAAATGGACATGCAAGGGTCCATTTGCTTTTACGCTCTCAAGAGTTACATTACATTTAAACATCTGTATTAACTAATTTTCAAAATCCACACAGTTAGAAAATATAGAATAATTGCTATTTTGACCAATGTCTTGCCAGTTATTTCTCCTAAATTAATCCGAGAGACTAAACTCGACATCAAATGGTGGTCGTGGCTAAAATCATTTTAGCCACGATCACCATTTGATGTCAAAGTTTAATCTCATACCAAGTCTGCCTTGGTATGAAGAAGGTTGAAAACCCACTGCTCTAGCGCATTCTAGTGCATTTTGGAAGCGCCACTATAGTGCATTTTGGATTTTGGCAGGTGGCAACACTGTTAGAAAGTTATTTTGGTTCTCTCCTTCGAGAGCGTGTCGATGGTGATCCGTCTCAGTCCTCAGTATCGTGCCGTACAGCTCTGCAGTGACACTGATGCCTCGCTACAGAGACAAGTCCAGATGTCGGCAGTGCCGCGATGTCAGAGAGAGAGAGACGGAGAGGGCCATAATCCATCTTGGTTTTTTCATGAGATGCGATTCTTAACAAATTTCGTGCCGTTGAAATAGATCTACGTCTCCCGTTATCATTATGAAATATAGTTATGACCGATGCCTCTTACGTTGAGCTACGTCTCTCTACGTTGCTTACCGTCGCTGGTTTGATACGATCCCCATGCTAACAGCAGCGTGCAGCGACCGCATATTCCATTGACAGACCATAATAAGGGACAGACCAAACCGGAAACCGGAAGTGTGTGTCGCCAACTAACTTGTCCGTCGGGAAACATGGACCGAAATATGAAATATGACTTTTAGATGAAAATCGCAGGCACTGGCTACCTCAAAAAATATGAAAAAGGGCTGGCACTGGGTGTGATTCTTAACAAGCTGCCATGTGGCCGTACTCCTCGTGACTTCAGACGCCTCGGCTATAGTTACTGCAGAGTGCCATCCTCTCCAAGTGAAATGAGTACAAAGGGATAGCCTCATAAATATGGAGATGTGCGTGAGGATCGCGTGATATTTCCTCCACAGCTGCCGGGTTATGTGACTTAACAGCTTCCAGACAGGAGTGAATTAGGAGGTCACTTCCTCTCTCTCTCTCTCTCTGGGGATCAGGGGTGGATCTAGGCATGGGCATGGGGGGGGGGGGCAATGCCCCCCTAAATGACCTGACTGCCCCACCAAACATGACGGCATGCAAACAACCCAAATTTCAAATGTATTTCAAATTAAAGTGCTTATAATTAAAAATAAGTGAACACTACTACTGCTACTAACCAACTACAGCTGTGTCACCACTAAACCAACAGCATTTCATCATTGAAAACAGAAAACTCTCTGAGTCAGACCTTTAGCTTTATGCATGCTGCGTGTCTGTTGCAACTTCAACAACAACTGATGTTATTATTGATGCTTTACTTGACTAATAAAAGTCCTGTAACTGAAAATGGTATGGATGCGGCTTCATCGCCCCCATGCCATTTTCTCTTGCCCCTCCAACATGTTCGCTTGCCCCCCCAAATAGAACATGTTACATCTGCCCCTGCTGGGGATGTTGCATGTTGGAACCTGTCCTCCCCGTTGACCTTTTGCGCCCCGCCATGACCCTGTCATCACCCGGTCATCACACAAACACAGTGAAACAAATAACACGATTCGGCAAATTCCGTATAGACGCATCCATCCATCCATCTTCAACCGCTTATCCGTTGCCGGGTCGCGGGGGCAAACAGCTACATCCGAGAGCTCCGGACTTCCCTCTCCAGAGCAACATTAGTAAATATATAAATCTCACCCTGAGACTGTCTTGAGGTCTCGTGATTGAATCACTCAATCAATTAATCAATCAAGCAAGCATTCAGTCAATCCTCTCTGTGGCACTTCCCTATAGGGAAACGTCCGAGAGGCATCCTAACCACATGCACGATCCACACCAAGGCTGACTCCTTTTCCACACCAAGAAACAACTACTCTACTATGAGTCTCTTCTGCGTGAACTTGAACCACAAGAGGCACTACAGGGAAAGTTAGGGAGTTGCCATGTTGAAGTTCGGTTCAAAGTTCGGCCCGGGCCCCGAGTTGTAACCCAATAGCATAGAGCCTGAAAGATATCGACAACACTATGAAATCCAGGCAGAAGTCACTCTGTCTGTCTGTCTGTCTGTCTGCCTGCCTGCCTGCCTGCCTGCCTGCCTGCCTGTCTGTCTGTCTGTCTGTCTGCCTGTCTGCGCGTGTCTGTGCATGCCCAAGTAGGGAGTGTATTTGGTGGTTCTTATGGTGTAAAGGTGGTTCCCACACACCAGTAAAACGCGCATGACGAGGAAGAACAACCTCTCGTGTAGTAGTTGTAGTTGTACTTGAATTGTACTGTAAAGGGGCTTACAGTCGGCGAGGAATAAATCGCCCATTCTTATTCATTTTCAAGGAGGCCGGCGTTTTTTGAGCAAAAAAGCTAAAAAAGTGGAGGAGGAGGTGATTCCCTATTTATTTTCCTCACGGGGGGGGCTCACGGACTGAAAAAAGTGCTGTCAAAAAATGATTTCCCTAGCCGAGTACGTCTCATCTCATATCATGCCCCGTGGAGAGTGGTAATGCCTTGGTGCCTATGAGCCCAGCCCAGCGCCATAATGTCAGAGTTGCGACATTGAGGGGTCAGAAACTGAGCTGGTGCTGCTGTCCATGCACCTGGAAATCTAAGTAGAGAGCCTCCATTGGAGGCTTCATGAAGTGAGTTGTGGCAATTCTAATCTAACGTTCTAATGTTTAGAACGCATTTTTGCACAACGTGTTGTGAGTTTGTATCACGGTCATGCTATATGACAAAGTGAAGCATGTTGGTTACATGCTTTTAGCCTGCAGAGTTTATTATACGACATATTTAAACCGTGCTGGATGCTGCCCATCTTATTTTAGCCTACGCACCTTGGAATAATTATAGTCTACGTTCAAATATCAACCTCTGGCCATCATTATAGGGGAGTCATTAATTAATTGTAAATGAATTGTAAATTCAGCGTGATCATGATCAGGTAGCCTGCTTGACCGTTTGCAAGGATGTAAGCTACTGAGAAGTTGGTAGCCTGTTGGCTGCTGAGCCACGCATTTCGTGCCTCCCCCCTCCCCCTCCCATCCCCTCCCGGCATAAAACGCCCGGCATTTATCGACGGGCGATTTTCTTTACGTCAGCAAAGAAAATCGCCCGTCGATAACGCCGGCATTTATCGTTGCAGTCTGGAATGCCCTTAATTCTCCAACCTGTTATCAGTTCTGTAGCAGTGTGTACTTGTACTGTAACTCTCATCTCTGTTAATGAAAATATCATTCATTCAGTCATGAAATTATACAAAAGTTACCCTTAAAACTAAGAGAATCGCTGACAAAGCATTTTTTTTTTAATGATAATCACTAGTCACTATGGCAGGCAATAACAGTCACAGCTAGCCTAGCCGCCATCGAGTCTGCTGCTCTCTGAGACAAAAAAACAGCTGAAGTATTTGTTTTGATTAGTTGTGTCTTTGTGCCGGTATAAGCAAACGCTAGAAGCTCCTCCGGCCAATCCTAGAACAGTTGCTCAAAACGACCCATTGAATAATGCTGTTTACTTTCCAGTGAGTTTCCTCCTCTCTCCGTCCCCGTCAGCACTATGTACGCCTTGATTGTGTGAGAAACACTAGAGGGAAAGCGTTGGGTCTCCTTCAAAGCACTGCAGGTAATATGTACACAAAGCCTGTTGAATAATGTGTGATTAAAGCTCAGAGCAATGTTTTCTTGTGAGTTTCCCTTCCCCATTACAACAAACAAGAGAGGCGACAGGAGGGTGTTCTGACATAGAGAAAACCTTGATTTGTTTTGCTGCTTTCCTCTATCGTGGCAAACGTAACAACGCCCCTTATTATAGGCTACTGTTTATGTGATGAAAATGTGGAATGTGGAATTTCTCTGGAGAGCTAGTTGTTGTGCCACTCAGTCGCTCGGAGTGCAGAGGACACGCCTCCCCACGTTCACACGCCCCCTCACGTGCACACTCTCCATACAGGATGGCTCTGCTTACGAGGAACCAGTATATAGGTTAGATTCCACCTCCAAAGGTGTCCTAGAATGGACTGGATTGGCTGAGCGGCGCAGAATTTGATGTTTGAAGAGGAATTTCATCCATTTGAAACACGATAAAAACGTTTCCCCCATTCTGTGTTTCCTTAGAAATGGAGGTCTGAAGAAAATCTTGATGACATCATCAAGATGTATTTTCACCATGTTAACAGTTTTTTTTTGCCATGGCAGTAGAGCTGCGTCTTTCTTATCATTATTAAAAATAGTTATGACCGATGCCTCTTAGGTTGATCTACGTCTCTCTACGTCGCTTACCGTCGCTGGTTTGATACGATCCCAATGATAACAGCAGCGAGCAGCGACCGCATATTCCATTTAGAACGGACCATAATAAGGGACGGACCAACCGGAAAACGGAAGTGTGTCGCCAAATAATTTGTCCGACGGGAAACATGGACCGAAATATGAAATATGACTTTTAGATGAAAATCGCTGGCACTAGCTACCTCAAAAAATATGAATAAGGGCTGGCACTGAGTGTGTTAATGGATTTCTTTAGACGCTACTTTTTTCCTGAGAATGTACAAATGGAACCACACGTTAGGGTTCCTTTGGTTGCATTTGTACACTCTCAGAAAAAAAAATGTTGAAAATGGGTGGAATTCCTCTTTAACGTCACACACACACTAATGTTTAATGCACTGTTTAGCCGTATTCTGGCAGAGCTTGTTTGTTTCATTTGAAGTGATTTACTGTAATGCGTACCGGCGTGGAGTTAAACTGTACAGGAGCATAGTGTGCACACTGCAGTCAGCCAGTCCACCTCACTGGGCCAAGCAGCAGGCGCGGGCCGACAACTAAATTAAACACTCCCACAATGTTATTACCTTCAGCTGTGTTTACCCAGTAAAAAAATGAGAAAGAGAGAGAGAGAGATTTCATTGTGAAAAGTGCACCGTGAGTGAATACACTTACACGTCATACGGCCCCCCCCCCCCCCCCCCCCCCCCCCCCCCCAAAGTACTGGCGGTGGTTTCCATCCAATCCCTTTAATCACAGGGGCACTGACCAGGTGCAATGCAATTACGCTCCCCGATACAGACAGCACCCCGGCAGGCCTCCGCGCCACTCCGCGCCCGGCCTCGCCACGGTGTCTCTCTGCTCCCAAGGTCGGGCCTTGTTAAAGCTCTGTTTAAAGAGGCAAGCAGCGGGCCGTTGACCCGTCGTGGTTGCGCTAGCTTCCTGGGCGCAGAGCGGCTGCCAAGCTGCTTGTATATGGGTGCTGCAGCACGGAGGTTGTTAATGCTAATGTCTCCAATTACCTGCCACTTACTGGGTGCCCTGGTGCACACGCTGCTGCATCACACCCTCTATTAAAAGAGCAAGATGTGTGTTTATTAAATAACTATACAGTACACATTTTTAATGCCCCGCGTTTGCGGGGGGCATTGTCAATGGGAATTAGCGTCGTTGGACTCGGGCAGCAGTCCAGCTTTGACGACCTTAAACGCGTTTATTTTGGATCCTTTTGTCGTAATAGTACACCATAAACGTTACGGACACTTTAAAACAGTCGTCAAGGTGCACACATCAGTCCTAGAAGAGTACTGTTTGCGCCGCCCTCAGTTCACCTCAAGACCCCTGAATGTTGCAACTCTCCTCTACTTAATGGCTCTGCTTTAGAGGTGTAATGATACAATTTAACAGTACCTTAATTTGCTTAATTTGTGCCGGAGCATGCCGCAGTGCTGTTCCGGCATGGGCCACTTGCGCTCCCCCGCCCACAGCCATGCAGCCTCGTTCGTTTCGGTCATTGCTATAGGATACCCGTACTACAGACACAAGTAACCCAACACCAATTACATTTCATACTAACAGCGGAACACCACTCTATTGGCTGAGCCCTCCCAGGTTATGGGATTTTTATCGAGAGTCCTCTAGAGGATGGGACCGTGCACTCACTATGGGCCTGTCTGCGAGGCTGCAGCTTGGTGCTATTGTATTTACTCGCACCGGTTCGCACAGTGTAGCAGCCAGCCAGAGGCAGGGTAATTTTTGCCATGAGCATTGAACAAGCCGTCTAGAATTGGAGTCAACGGGAGTGCCGCCACGCTCTTACTTGACTAGTCTGGGGGAAACACGCTTGACAACAAAAACAAAAATATACCCTGCATCGATATTACAATGTTGTTGTGAAGTAGTAGCCTTGGCAGGGGGGTGCCAATGGGCCTAGTTGTGTTTAGTATATGATTAGAAACACATTTTTATTGTCACTGTGGGCAGAATGAAAGTCAAATAACCTGCCAAAAGGCAGGCACACGGGCACGCACATGTGTGTCTAACTCCTGAGTTACAAATTAACACTCCGTGTGTCTTTGCAGTAGAGCTACGTCACACTTATCACTATCAAATAATAGTTATGACCGGTGCCGTTTAGACTGATCTACTTCACGCTATGTTGCTCACCGTCGCTGGTTTGATACGATCCCAATGATAACGGCAGTGAGCGAGCAGCGATCGCCTCCTGCTAGCAGAGGGACCCAAATAAGAGACGGACCGACCGGAACCAGAAGTGTGTCGCCAACTAACTTGTCCGATGGTAAACATGGACCGAAATGTGAAATACGACTTTTAGATGAAAATCGATGGCACTACCTACCAAAAAAATATGAAAAAAGTGCTGGCACTGAGAGTGTTTGAGCACTGAGCGATAGTATATGTATCACGATACATGGACAATATTGGTTCAGTATGGCGATCCCGCTCAATTCAATGGTCCATTTGGTTTCATTTTCACACTCTCAAGAGTTAAAATATCCATCATCTGAAGCACTATTTAATTAAGAAGTCTACACTGTTTTGTTTGCAGAATCCAGCCTGGAATTGTGAACAAAACCAAAATAATTCTTTAGTTGTAGGTCTTTGGGGCTAAAATGTCATCAAATGGTGGTCCGTGGCTCAAATGCTGAATAAATGGTGGTGTCAAAAAGGTTGAAAACCCCTTCTCTAGAGGATGGGACGGTACACTCACTATGGGTCTGTCTGCGAGGCTGCAGATTGGTGCTATTGTATTTACGCGCACCGGTTCGCACAGTGTAGCAGCCAGCCAGAGGCAGGGTAATTTTTGCCATGAGCATTGAGCAAGCCGTCCAGAATTGGAGTCAACGGGAGTGCTGGCACGCTCTTACTTGACTAGTCTGGGGGAAACACGCTTGACAACAAAAACAAAAATATACCCTGCATCGATATTACAATGTTGTTGTGAAGTAGTAGCCTTGGCAGGGGGGTGCCAATGGGCCTAGTTGTGTTTAGTATATGATTAAAAACACATTTTTAATGTCACTGTGGGCAGAATGAAAGTCAAATAACCTGCCAAAAGGCAGGCACACGGGCACGCACATGTGTGTCTAACTCCTGAGTTACAAATTAACACTCCGTGTGTCTTTGCAGTAGAGCTACGTCACACTTATCACTATCAAATAATAGTTATGACCGGTGCCATTTAGACTGATCTACTTCACGCTATGTTGCTCACCGTCGCTGGTTTGATACGATCCCAATGATAACGGCAGTGAGCAGCGATCGCCTCCTGCTAGCAGAGGGACCCAAATAAGAGACGGACCGACCGGAACCAGAAGTGTGTCGCCAACTAACTTGTCCGATGGTAAACATGGACCGAAATGTGAAATATGACTTTTAGATGAAAATCGATGGCACTACCTACCAAAAAAATATGAAAAAGTGCCGGCACTGAGAGTGTTTGAGCACTGAGCGATAGTATGTGTCACGATACATGGACAATATAGGTTCAGTATGGCGATCCCGCTCAATTCAATGATTTGAAATCGATACAGCAACTATTTAAATACATCAACACTATTTTAACTAAACCCTTCTAAGTCACAAAAAGTGCACACATCTACATGCAAAATGTAGTATTAATTAAAAATTAAGTACATGAATCTACATTTTAATGCCCCCCTTTCTGGGGCATTGTCAATGAGAAACAAATATCTCGACAGACAGAGGGTTCGCGTGTGAGTTAGCTTAGAATTAGATACTGCTCTGCTCAGCCCATCCAGTCTAAGGGCAGTTGCAACACTCACTTCAACGCAGCACAACACTTCAAGATGTGCGTTGTGCTGCATTGATGCTGTCAATGACTGTATACGTGGTGTGAACGTGTGTGCAGGAGTACACGAATGCATGTGCTGTTATTAAAAAAGGGTGTTGCAACCTTGTTCAATGAATTTGAAGTGTGCCTAGACAGCCGCTGTATTTGTTGTTTGTGCTGCTGCTGCCGCCCGCTGTGTATTGTTTTGAGGAATACGACGTCCGATGCTGTGAAGACAGTGTCCGTGGTGTGAAGAAGTGCTGATATTGATGCGTATCCCTGTTGTCACTGGTTAGGCGCACAATGTGAGAGTGTGTGTGAGAGAGTTAAGTTACTTAGTGAAATAAGGCACACACAACACGCCATGGTGTTGATGACGTTATTTGTCTGTGGGGCTTAATCAGCGCATAATATGGCAGGCAGCTGTACCGTGCCTGAATTCAAGTGTTTTTGATTAATTGCCCAGAATCCAGTGACGTAGATAATTCTCCGATGTCTCGCAAAACCTTGTCAGTGAACCTAACGGGGGTTGTGAAGATTCTGGAAGCTTTTCAACATGCGTGCACTGAGAGTAGATGTACCACATTTTCCTTGGAGAGGTACATTTTGTTTGCTCACTATTCAGTATCTAAATCATGCCTGGGCATTATGCGGCCCGGGGGCCAAATGCGGCCATTTGGCTGACTCTGACCGGCCCGTGGACCACCAGTGGTCCTTGAGAGAGTTCCAGGTAAATATGGAGAGTTGGATAACCAGATGTAACTCTTTGAGAGCGTAATTTTTACGCTCTCAAGAGTTAAAATATTCATCATCTGAATTAGCCCAAAGTCTACACAATCAGAGAATGTTAAAGAACGGTCATTTTTGATCTATGTCATCGTTTTGTTTGCAAAATTCAGCCTGGTATTGTGGAGAAAAACAAAAGCAATCTTTAGCTTTGGAGTCAGTGGGGCTAAAATGTCATCAAATGATGGTCCTCTGTGGCTGAAATACTGAATACATAGAGGGCCCTGGTGTCAAAATGGTTCATCTTACGCTTACCTTTATCTTGAAATCAAATCAATATTCCTGTAGACTTTAGTTCAGCCTTTAGTCTTGGCCCTCCACAATATTGTATGCATCTCACTTGGCCCCTTGGGAAAAAATAATTGCCCACATAAATCGAGTCCAAAACAAGACCAAGACCAAAACAAGACCAAGACCAAAACAAGACCGGGAGAACCACGATACTTGGGGGTCGAGACCAAGACCAAGACCACTGCAAGTCAAGACCAAAACATTTTTTTTTTTAGTGCTCCATCCATGCCTAAATCCTCTCTGTAGTTGTGGACTGCTAGCGATATGCACGTCATCCATCCAGCACTGAGCACCACTCTGCTGTCTTTATGAATGGTTCTCCTCGGTCCTCATAATGGATATAGAACATTTCCTTTGCGTCATCTCATCTCAAGTGGTCTGAGCAGACGTGACCAGGAGACAATGAAGTCTGAGAGCGGCGAGACCGAGACAAGACAAGACGATTTGAGGACGAGGCAAAGACAAGATGAGAACAATGAAGAAAAAAAAAAGTTCTCGAGGCAGAACTTGAGATTCTCTATGGTGAAATAAACACCTTTAACTTGGAGCTTCAGTCCAGTGTGCGGACCTTATTTATTTCTTCCTAGTTTGTTTTTCGGCCCAGCACCTGGTATTTAGTTTTGGATGTGCGTGCCTTATTGTTTGTTTTAGAACTTGAGACGAGACATTGCCTTAGGAACTACAACATTACAACATACTACTATTCAGTTGCTATACAAGCATAGATAGATAACTGAGAGGGTCAACATTCAATTCTCCAAAGAGATGTTTGCCCTAAAGAAATATTACAATTCCATCTGAAGCTTCAAAAACATGTTTGTTTTAATATAGCAATTATATGTGATCTTTCTGGTCTTTCACTGGCAAAATCTAAAATATTTAAAACGCACACTGTTGACACACCTAAACACCCACCCAGGAAAGTGATCTAAATCTTCTCAATGTCATTAACATACTCTATATCAGGGGTTTTCAACAGGTGGTCCGGGGACCTTGGTCCTTGAGAGGGTTCCAGGTGGTCCCCAGGCTAAATGATGGAAAGTTGGTTAACCAGATGTAACTCTTGAGAATGTAAAAACGAAACCAAATGGACCCTTGCGGGTCCATTTGGTTTCGTTTTCACACTCTCAGGAGTTAAAATATTCATCATCTGAATTAGCACTATTGAATTAAGTCTACATCGTTTTGTGGGGGTCTTTGGGGTGAAATAGTCATCAAATGGTGGTCCGTGGCTCAAATGCTGAATAAACAGTGGTCCCTGGTGTCAAAAAGGTTGAAAACACCTACTGTATATTGTTTTGCACAAAGGGTGAAATATCCACATGTGACTCTAGAGCCACAGGTTGACTACCGTACCGCTGGACAAAAAGCATGTCAGAAAACAATATATAGTAAACTGCAAATAGACCAAAGTTGGGTTGAGGTGAACACAATACAATTGAGTCCTGTAGAAGTGAGAATGGATTCATGATAATATCCTCCAGGTTGCAGACAGAATGTCATCAACAGCATCAAGCATCAATTCAAGTCCCATCTCGCATCGCCTCCCCTGCAAATCTCCCAGCAATGACTGAATGAATATAAATGAGCGTGTGCGTGTGTGTGTGTGTGTGTGTGTGTGTGTGTGTGTGTGTGTGTGTGTGTGTGTGTGTGTGTGTGTGTGTGTGTGTGTGTGTGTGTGTGTGTGCGCGCGCCACGCGCGTGCATGTCTGATTTGTTTGTGTGTGAGAGAGAGAGAGAGATTACTACATAAGTGCATAAATTCATGCCCGCTACTTGTGTGTTTGTGCACAGAAGTATGAGTGTTTCGCATGTGTGCGTGTGTGCGTGCATGCGTGCGTCTGTGTGTACTTTTCCAATTTGCCATAATGAATGTGTGTGTGCATCTTTCACCCCGAGTGCCGAGTTGGACAGGCCGAGTCGTCAGTTATCGCAGATAAAGTGAAATGATGGCTCTCAGGCACGAGCCAGGAGCGAACGAGGTACGGGAGGGAGAGAGAGAGAGAGAGAGAGGAGAATGAAGGATGGAGGGTGCGCGTACATGCGCAATTGCCCACGCGCGTGTCTGCGTGCGAGAGAGGCAAGACTCGAATGCTTGTTCATGGACGCTTCCACGGCTGTTTAAGAAATCTGTGTTTAGAAAATAGGGGATCAGGAGGGAGGGGGGAGAGAGAGAGAGAGAGAGAGAGAGAGAGAGAGAGAGAGAGAGAGAGAGAGAGAGAGCCCTGTGTCATTGCTTTGGGGTTCCTGTGAGACCGGCCAGTGAATAATCAGCAATGAACAGCAAGTGGATTCCGTCGCTCGGCAGTCAGACAGCAGATTTGCACGTAGTCGCTCGGGAAGGAGGGGTTGTCATCTCTGCAAATCCCCACACCCCGTAAAACAGCCTGCCGATTCGCAAGCTCACCATGTGTCACGCTGCGCTGCGATGTGGGCTTTTAGATCGGGGGATAGGTTTTTCATGCAGTGTTTTGTGCGAGAGACGTCTGCATGCGCGTGTCCAAGTTTAACCCTTTGTGTCCTGAACGCGTTTTGGTGTTTTATCTGTTGAAAAATAGCAGATCAACAAGCTCATGTCGCGCCACCGAGTGGCGCGACATGAGCTTGTTGTTCCAGCAGGGGCGAAATCCAAAAGCGACCTCGCCCGCGGGCGCCCGCTTTCACAAAAACGGGCGCCCGTTTTTGTGAAACCGGGCGCCCGCTTTTGAAAACGGGCGCCCGTTTTCAAAAGCGGGCGCCCGTTTTCACAAACGGGCGCCCTTTTCAAAAGGTTATGGTTAGGGTTAGGTTAGGTTTAGGCATAGGTTTACTGAGGTTAAGTTTAGGGTTAGAGTTAGGTTTAGGCATAGCCTAGTTTGTGAAAACGGGCGCCCGCTTTTGAAAACGGGCGCCCGTTTTTGTGAAACGGGCGCCCGTTTTTGTGAAACCGGGCGCCCGTTTTTGTGAAAGCGGGCGCCCGATTTTGAAACCGGGCGCCCGCGGGCGAGGTCGCTTTTGGATTTCGCTGGCTCTCTGTTGTTCTGCTATTTTTGAAAAATTGTGAAAATGTGCTGCAAATCTCTGAATATGTTATTTTGGAAGCAAACATTTTTAACGCAAGTTTTGCTTCTGGGGGATTCCTAGAACAACATGTTTTCAGATGGGGGTCTGCAGCCAAATATGGACAATTCTGGGGGTCCTTGGCATGAAACATGTTAAGCATCACTGACACAGGAACATAGATTTTTCAGAGAAACTAGAATCTGTCAGAATCTAGCATCAGAAACTAGAAACTAGTCACAAACTAGAATTTACTGTCAGAAAGTACAATCAGGTGTCAAATAGAATATATTCTTAGATTTGTGCATCATTTTTCACAATTTTTCAAAAATAGCAGAACAACAAGCTCATGTCGCGCCACTCGGTGGCGCGACATGAGCTTGTTGATCTGCTATTTTTCAACAGATAAAACACCAAAACGCGTTCAGGACAACTACAGGGTTAACTACAGGATCAACGAAACGTTGTCGCCCCCACCGAAACCGCATGGAGACCCTGGTTGACCCTCCCTGTACCCCCCTGTCCCCGTTTACACGTTCATATAACCGTAGGCAAAGCTTCTTCTTTCTTGTAGCTCTCTCTCTCTCTCTCTCTCTCTCTCTCTCTCTCTCTCTCTCTCTCTCTCTCTCTCTGCCCTCTCTCTCTCTCTCTCTCTTTCTGGCTTGCTTCTTTCTATTCTACAGTAAAAGGTCAAGTGTGCAGTCGGAGAGGGACGGATGCTTGCGCACTGCAAAGACTGGTGTTAAATTCCGCTGTTCTTCTATATATATGGTCAATATAAGGCACGCACAACGCGCCATGGTGTTGATGATGTTATTGTTTGTGGGTCTTAATCAGGGCATAATAAGGCAGGTATAGGTGTACCGTGTGCTTGAATTCAAGTGTTTTCGATTAATTGCACAGAATTCGGTGACGTAGATAATTCGCTGATGTCTCGCAAACGTCGTCAGTGAACCTAACCGTGGTTGTGAAAATTCCAGAGGCTTGTCAACGTGCGTGCACTGAGAGTAGATGTACCAAAGCTCCTCGGAGGGGTACATTTTGTTCGCTCACTATTCAAGTCAAGACCACCTAAAATCGACTCCAAAACAAGACCAAGACCAAAACAAGACCGGGACAACCACCGGGATACTTGGGGGGGTGGGGGGGGTCGAGATCAAGACGAGACTAGCTATGGGGTCAAGACGAAGACCACTGTGAGCAATGACCAAGACATTATTTTTTGTGCTCCATCCATGCCTAAATTCTAGCTTGCGATATGCACGTCCTCCATCCAGCGAAAAGTTTCCTCCTTCTTGTAGCCCTCCCTTCCTCTCTCTGCCCTTTCTCTCTCTCTCTCTCTCTTTCTGGCTTGCTTGTGGCTTTTTTTCTTTCTATTCTAGAGTAAAAGGCCAAGTACTGTGGAGTCGCAGAGGGACGGATGCTTGCGCACCACAAAGACTTCTTCTTCTCCGCTTAAACTGTATGGTCTCCAATATAAGACGGCTCATGGTTATAAGACGACTCCCATTTCTAAAGACGAGTCAACACCCGTGGGAAGGAAACCTCATGAAAAGCAGGTCAAAGACGGCCTCCCATTCACTAGCCATTAGAAATGTCATCATGCTTTATGAAGCATGGGATTTGTCTCACTCTGGGGTTTTCATGATGCTGAATCCATTTCAAGCATTAGGTTTGCCAAAAAACACACTCAAAAACATCTCTCTCTCTCTCTCGAAGCCGCACCCACACCATTTTCGGTTACAGGACTATTAATTATTAGTAAGTCAAGTAAAGCATCAATAACATCAACAATAACATCAGTTGTTGTTGAAGTTGCAACGAACACGCAGCATGCATAAAGCTAAAGGTCTGACTCAGAGAGTTTTCTGTTTTCAATGATGAAATGCTGTTGGTTTAGTAGCAGCAGTAGTGTACCAAATACATTTAATTATAAGGATATCTTTGGATATTTAATTCTGGTTGTTTGAATGCCATAATGTTTGGTAGGGCAGTCTGGGCATTTAGGGCAGTCCCCCCAACCCCCGTGCCGATGCCTGGATCCGCCTCTCTCTCTCTCTCTCTCTCTCTCTCTCTCTCTCTCTCTACCTCTCCCTACCTCTCCCTACCTCTCCCTACCTCTCCCTACCTCTCCCTACCTCTCTCTACCTCTCTCTACCTCTCTCTACCTCTCTCTCTACCTCTCCCTCTCTCTCTCTCTCTCTCTCTCTCTCTCTCTCTCTCTCTCTCTCTCTCTCTCAAATCTGACAGCTTCTCTCTGTCATTTCTCAGTCTCCATCATCATCATCATCATCATCATCATCATCATGGTCTGACTTCACCCCATCCTGGCTTTCAAATCTCTCATTCACTTTCTGTCCTACTTCACATCTCTCTCAGTGGCAGACATCTATCTCATACAGCATACAGTCATCAGAAGACTCACAACTTCAACCACAATGCATATTATCTCCGCTTTTATACATACTGTATATCGAGGATTAAAGGACGTATGTCTCAGAAGGTTTTTTGGAGAAGAGGGGGAAAAAAATAACGTCAGTGCATTTCTCTTCAGTCGACTCGACTACTGTTCTGGGGGGAGGGAGAGAGAAAAAAGGAAAAATCAATCAAAACACTGCAGTTGATTCAGAACACTGCTGCCCTAGTCTGGTCCTCAATAATAAAAACGAAAATGGATCATATCATTCAATCTTCGCGCACACTGGCTCCCTGCCTGTCACGGAATTGATTTCAAAATAGTGTAGGAGTGGTTGTTTTCACAAAAGCATTGGATTGGTGTAGGCTTTATAGAGCCAAAAAATCTAAACTGGTGCTTTTGTTGCAAGGTCTCTTTTATTCTTCAGACCTCTCAGGGTGTCTGGGATAGGTCAGAACAACAACTGGCTTCAAAGGTCCATGCAATGGAACAATATGGACATTTCTACTACACTGCCTGTAGAACGATTATTTGTTTACAGACATGGATGCACAGGTGACCCTTTCATGCAATCGATTCCAAACCAATCTCCAAACGTGTTTTCCCAGAGGAAAATAATGCTTCTCAATTTAATCTCAAAAGCGTCTCTTGAACAACAACGTTTAAATTTCTCATTTTAAGATCACCTAAAGATCACCTATGCCTCTCTCCATTGGCTGCTACAGATGTATTTGAGGGATACATGAGGCAACGCTGAATCTCTCCATTGGCTGTTACAACTGTATTCAAGAGATAAATGAGGCAAAGCTGAAATCTTGCTGCAGTATATATATACACACACACATAGGCCTAATTTAAGATTTCATAAAGATTTCAGCTTTATCTCATTTATCTCTCAAATGATGATCTTTAGGTGATCGTAAAATGAGAAATAAATGTGGTTGCTCAAGAGACGCTTCTGAGCTTAAACTGAGAAGCATTTTCTTCTTCTGGGCAGACATTTGGACTGGGTGCACAGGTGACCTCTTCATGCAATCAATTCCCAACAGAAAAAAAAAAAAAAAACTCCTTGTGTGTGTTGGATAGAGAGGTACACGCTAGGAGACATGCATACTGCGTTGTGCAAAAGTAATGTGCACAGAGAACAGCCGATATACAAGCTCCTATTGTAATGCGGGCATAACTGTAGCGAGCTTAGATGTCTAGATGCCACGCCATCGCATGACGAGGTATATAGTATACTTGATGAGCTGCAGGTGTGTGGGCAGTCGACGAACCAGAACCATCTAGTGTCAGAGTTGCGACATTGAGGGGTCGGAAACCGAGCACTCACGTGATGTTCATGCAGCCTGAAATAGGGGCATACTGGAGTTTTAAACATGTTGACTTCAATGAGAGAGTTGACTTCAATTAACATCAACTAAAGTCTGTGTACTAAAACAATGATCTACAGTACAATCAAAGGATGTGAATAGGGACAACTTGTCCCTATTCTCAATTGAAGTCTATGGGCTCCATTTTCATTACAACTAAACCACTTATCCCTTAACTTCTTTGCCTTTTTAAACTATAAAAAATACATTTTTCAGTAGTTAAAATGGCCAGTCTACAAGCTCACAACAGGTTTATAGATTGAAATATTACAAAAAGTAAGGGATTTGGGATGAGGGGTTTTTAGCATGTTACGAAACTGGAGCACTATGACCATTAGATTGGCCTCATGATGTGAACAGACTTTGCGCAACTCGTGTCTACTCTAGGCTCTGGTCCAAACAGGCTGTGCTGCTGTGATCATCATGAGTGCACCTCCCGTTCTTATGACAGCCACTGGGGCGTTTTGGAGGAAAACCGTTTTGAATTGCTATCATTGTTGAAACACAACAGAAGCCGAGGATTATACATTTCAAGGGCGAGAGATCACAATGAGAATGCTCATCATTCTTCCTCCACATTGGGAGAAAAAACAGCATCTGGGAGTTTGATGGTGCATTTTTTTTTCTTACACAAGTTGGTGCAGTCAGAACTTTTCCATTGCATCTTATGAGAGGCAGGGTTCTTCTGCAGCCAGTCTGTGTACATAATACTGGTGTTTACCGGTATGCCCCTGAAAGCCCCTGAAATTGTAACATTTCATTTGAGATATTACATTTAGAAAGCTCACAATGAGCTTTCGAAGTACAAGCTCACAATGTGAGGTGTTGCAAGCTTGTAGATCACCTGGGGTAGGTGCCAAGTGATGGGTTACTTGACAATTTAATCAACAATGTATCACCAGCATTAACACTCTATTTTGCTGATTACTTATCATGCAGTAATGCTTTTTTGTAGGTATTTATTCATTTAGCGTGAATCACGCGGTCGTCGTTTTCTGCTATATGCCACGGCTCAGGCCAGTGCATTCGGTAAAAAAAAAACTTATTTTGAAGCGCCAGATCTCCAAAACAGGATGGGTGATGAGGTGATGAGTGTTTCTGGTGTCTTGACTAACCATAGAGTAATAAAATAATAGAGAGCGGACTCAAGCGACAGTCCCGCCCCCTTGCCGTTCATTTCAATACAAGTTGCTCATTGGCGCTTTGAAGCACCCGGAAGACCGCCGGAAGTGCGCCTATTTCCGCATTTGGACACCAAAATTTGGTGTCCAAATGCGGAAGTATTTCTCCATGAACGCGCCCGAAGCAAGGGATTATGGGAACCATGAACGAGCGCCGTCGAGAACGAGCAAAGGAAAAAAAAACATCAAAAAGCTTCAAAAAACAAGCTTGTGGGTTTGCATTGAGCTTATTATCTGTCATATAATACATACGTTATGTTTTGAGAGGTAGTATATGACGTGAGGACCGCTGGTTTATTCAGAAAACAACTTAAAAGCAAACTGCCCTGTCCGCGTGCACAAAGCAAACGAGCATGCGTGCTCTCCAGCGGTCGTGCATGAATTCCACCCGCCTGCAGTACCAGACTTGACCACCAGGGATCGTTGCTTCAAGCCTGGAGCCACTGTCTGACGGTGTGTGACTAACCTGTCCTCTCACGATCTGAGCAAAAAATTCCAGGTCAAAAGTCGGGAAGTGACGTCTAGACCTTGTTGAATGAGTTAAAAAGGTCTTGTAAGTCCTAAATGATTGCGTCACTGTTTCCCGTGCCTGTTTTAAAGGATGCCAGGGATTAGCATTTTTTGAGCAAGGGAGTCAGGGACTCGAACGCTGGAGAATGACAATTTGCCCATGTTCGTTTCAAAGTGGGTGGCACCAGAACATTGTTCCTGCTTCCTCACGCGTTGTGGCTGTGGTAGTCGCCAACTTTTTTTTATTTAAGGTAGTTTGTCGGGTAGGCGTAGCAGGGGGCATAGTGGGCAAAGCTGTAAATTAGAATTTTAAATGCTTGTTACAATTTCCCACTGCATGGTTGTTGATAAAAGCTGGTGATGAAGAAGATTAAATCATCTAATAACTTTAGATAGAAACCGCTATCACAACCAAGCTGTTAAATTATATAATCATACAGTATCTCTAAAAAAAGAAAAGGAGCAGAACGAAGCAGCGCCGCTACGACTCTCAGTACTTTAAATTTAAACGAGATGTTTTGGTTTTTGCTGCCGCCTTTTATGGTTTTTTGACGCTGCGTTTGTTTTATTTCATCAAAGCCGTAATGTTTCGTATCAAGCACTTTGCCGTGGAAATGTGCTGTACAAATATGCCTGCCTTGCCCTGGAATTTATTCCCCCCACTCGGTAAGTGCCTCGACATCAATTTAATTCAGAAAATGTGAAAACGGACAGAAAAAACAACAACAACAACAACAACGTTCTGTCCATTTTACACTTTTGCAGAATTAAATGGTTTCAGCCTGAGTGAGTGCATAGCGGTATGTTTGTGTGCCGCCGGTTTCAGAATGCCAATTTATTGCCATTGGCGGGGTCGGGTAGGGTTCGTCCTTTTATTTTTCCAAAACGGGAGTAACGCAAAGTACTGTGAGCCTTGCAGGGTGACCATTTCAACTATAGACGGACAAATGAGGTCTAACAGGCAAAATCAATACACCCATCAGCGTTTGAGGCAGCTCCACAACAGCCCAAAATCTGTCTGTCTGTCTGTCTTGTTCCCCTGCCTTTATCCATAGAAAAGAGGTCACACGCACAGATGAAACACATACAAACGCAGACAATGAGGAGGGAACACACACATGTTGAATTGATTTCCGATCCCCTGATCAATTCATTCATCCATCCCCACCGCCGATCCTTTTTTCTCTATTGTGCGTGATTCATTCGTGAATCTGCGCTAATCTGGAGCACTCCATCACTTTGATTTCATTTCAGTCGATAAGGGCAGAGCATGGTGGTTTCAACCAGGTTGCAACACGAAGAGCAATGTGCACGTGAGCCGTTCGATTTACGTTCCTTGTATTAATTTATTTATTTATTCGTGTTTGGCAAGAATCTTAACAGAAGTCAATATCTTTATTTGAATGGAGATGTGGTTGGTGCCAGTGGATTGATTTTAATGACGCCCGCGACTCTCACAGACAGCGTCTCTCAAGACATTGCATCACATCACTTGTCAACGAAGACAGGGGTTTTCAACCAGTGGTCCGGGGACCACCAGTGGTCCTTGAGAGGGTTCCAGGTGGTCCCCAGGCTAAATGATGGAAAGCTTATGTACCAGATGTAACTCTTGAGAATGTAAAAATGAAACCAAGTTGGTTGTGAAAATGTAATCAAATCTTTGGTGTGTAATCTGTAATCTGATTTTTGGTGTGAAAATGTAATCAAATGGTGGCCCGTGGCTCAAATGCTGAATAAATGGTGGTCCCTGGAGTCAAAAAGGTTGAAAACCCCTGAGCTAAGATAATCCAGAGGCCAAAAAAAAACGCTTGTTATTCCTGGAGCTCAGTGTCAGGCATAACCGAAATATGGAGTGTAGAGCCCGACCGAGGCCACGTTTTTGGGGCCAATACCGATACCAATTTTTGGAAAAATCTAGACCGATGTTACCAATGTTTTGGAACGATGTTCAACCCATTTTATCCTGACATTTTAGATTCTACAGCACATTCGCTCTGGAAGAACATATTGAAAGATTCGGGCTGCGCTGTCACGATTTCACCCCAAAATAATAGCAGGCGTTCACGGCTCATATGAGCCTATTTTTCAATAAGACCTAAAATACCAAATGTACAGTACATGCACAGTACAGTACAGTAATGTAATATACTGTATAAAAAAACATCTATACTTCAAATTTATTTTCTTTTTTCAAGTTAACAATAGAATACGGCATTGAGAGCATTTCTGTAACTTCATCATTTACTTTTGTGTCTTTTTCCGTTGCAGGCATATACCAGCCTATATATCGGCCGTTAATGCCAATATACTGTATATCGGCCGTGGTCGGTGGAGAAAACGGTTCTTGACAGACAGACAGACAGACAGACAGACAGACAGACAGACAGACAGACAGACAGACAGACAGACAGACAGACAGACAGAGATAAGGTGCATGGGTTTTTATGAGGTTAAAAATCTGCTTTTACTGTAGATATAACACATAAAGCTGCATGAACTACCTAGCAGCCGACAGCCCTGCGGTGTGCGCTCTAGGAATGCCAGATACGGAGCTCGAACGAAGAAAAAAAATAATACTGTACATAAACACGGAAAAGACAAGAGCTGTACGGGTATTAACCCATCTGTCCTGATCAGATTCTAGTTTCTGATGCTAGATTCGAGTTCCTCATGACAGATTCGTCCCCCACGTAGATTCTAGTTCCTCTCAGTAGACTAGATTCTGAAGTTAGATTCCAGTTTCTGACACTAGATTCTAGTCCATGACACTAAATTCTAGTTTGTGACACTAAATTCTAGTCCCTGGCGCGAGATTCTAGTTTTTCTGGAAAAATCTCTTTCTGTGTCAGTGATGCTTAACATATTTCATAGGAAGGACCCCCAAAATATCTATTATTTAGCTGCAGAACTCATCAAAAAACAGTCGTTCTAGGGATCCCCTAGAAGCAAAGATTTGAGTTAAAAATGTTTGCTTCCAAAATAACGTATTTAAAGATTTGCACCACATTTCATCAAAAATAGAACTACACTCGGTGGCGCGATATGAGCTTGTAGATCTGCTATTTTTCAACAGTTAAAACACCAAAAACGCGTTCAGTACACCGAGGGTTAACATGCAAGGTGTCAAGAGTGTCAGCCGCATCTAATCTACATTCGCAATAGCTTCGGAAAAACGATTCCCTCGTGCGAGAGCGGTGTGAAAATGCTCCGTTGTTTCTCTTCCCAATCGATAGTCCAGGCGCGTATGTGCCAAGAATATAGTGGACGACGTGCTATTACTGAAACCCCCGCTGTTTCATTCAGATGAAACACTGAGCCTCATCACCTCTTCATATTCCCAGGGTCAAGTGTGTGTGTACTGTATGCGTGCGTTCGTTCGTGCGCCAGAGTATCCATCTGCACAGGGGCGGATCTAGGCATGTAATGGGCATGGGTCTGCCCCACCAAACATGATGGCGTGCAAAACAACACAAGATATTTGAAATTAAAGTGCTTATATTTAAATTGATTCGAAGCGCTACTACAGCTACAAACTATAACTACAGTTGTGGAACCACTACTAAACCAACAGCATTTCATCATTGAAAACAGAAAACTCTCCGAGTCAGACCTTTAGCGTTATGCATGCTGTGTGTGTCTGTTGCAACTTCAACAAAAACTGATGTTATTATTGGAGCTTTGCTTGCCTAATAAAAGTCCTGTAACCACAAATGGTATGGGTGCAGCTTCCCCCATATAATTCCCACATATAGAAGCCGCCCCCATATAATTTTCTCTTGCCCCCCCCCCCAATTGGGGGTTTGATTGGGTTTGATTGTAATGCCTTTTTTAAAGCCTGTGTACATTCATACATACATTTTCTCCTGCCCCCCCCCCCCCCCCCCCCAATTTCGGAAATGTTACATCCGCCCCTGCATCTGCATGCTCCCAAGCTCTATGTATGCTATTTGCGCGTGCGTCTGCTTGTGTATGCGTGCATCGACCTGCTGTCTCTCTGTGAGCTACGTACAGTATGTGTGAGGATGCCTTGTAGCCCCTACTGTATGTGTACTCGTCAGTGATGGGCAAGTTACTGGGAAAATGTAGTAACCTACACTACTTGCTACTCTCGATAAAATGTACCTAAGCTACACTACAAGCTATCCCCAGAAAATTGTAGCAAGCCACACTACAAGCTACACGACAAAACTAGCTTGATGTAGCTTGCTACATCAACACTACATAATATAAATATATACAGTATCTCAACTTAATGTACAACTTTGTAAATAATACTCATAATAATAAAATAATATTAATACATGTGTATTATGTACATTAGAGGGATGTATATTTGAGGTTTTCTGCCCATTAAAGTGGGCGGAATTTGAAAATGTGTGTGGGAAAATGTAGTAAGCTACAATCTTTGTTACTCAAAATAAGTAGTGTAGCTACTTAGTAGCTTCACTACAAGCTACTCGAAACAAGTAGTGTAGCTTCACTACAAGCTATTCCCAGAACAAATGTAGTAAGCTACACTACAAGTTACAGGAAAATGGAGTTAAGCTATGTAGCTTTGAGCTACTTGTAACAAGCTACTGCCCATCACTGGTACTCGTGTGCCACACATGTGTAAGTGTGTGCGCATGCACATCTCCAACTCCTCGCGCAGCAAAACAAAGTGTGTTTCCAAGACCAGTGCACTACACAGCCATACGCACAATGTCATCGACTGGTTGTTTATACAGAGGCTGCTCACAGTGGCGAGATGTTGGCAAGGTCTATCACAGGGGTTTTCAACCAGTGGTCCCTGAGAGGATTCCAGGTGGTCCCCAGGCTAAATGATGAAGAGTGGGTTAACCAGATGTAACTCTTTGAGCGCGTAAACATGAAACCAAATGGACCCTTGCGGGTCCATTTGGTTTCATGTTTACACTCCCAAGAGTTAAAATATTCACCATGTGAATTTGCCCCAAGTCTACACAACTAGAGAATGTAGAAGGTTAATGTTCATTTTGATCTGTATGTCTGCCTATTTGTTTTCTCCCAAATCCAGCCTGGAATTGTGGACAAAAGCAAAAGATTTATTTTTTTTAGTTTTGGGTGTGGGGCTAAAATGTCCTCAAATGGTTCTCCGTGGCTCAAATTCTGAAGAAATAATGGGTCCTGGTATGAAAAAGCTTACTCGTCTTACTGGTATTGGCTGGTATTCTTGATACCAGATAAGTCTTCCTCACTGGCTGCATGGCAACAAATCAGACCTGGGCCTACAGCTTTTTGATTTGGGGGGGGGGGGGGGGGGGGGGGGGGGGGGGGGGGGTCAATTAAACTTTTGTTTTCTATAATTGACCCCCCATTAAATAATGTTACTGTACTCCCCTGATTTCTTCATCATGAGTTGAAGCTCTTGATGGCTGGTTTTAATTATTATGAGTAACTCTTGGTAAGCCCAGGCCCGGGTCCTGTGGTACAGGCTTTTGGCCTACACACAAGGCCCCAGACCTGATATGCTGCCATGCAGCCAATGAGCACGGCCCCCATTCTTAATTTGCTGCCAAGCAGCCAATGAGAAGACTTACAGTACTTACACTATTCCCACCATACACCATTACGCCATAGCGTTTGAGAATAACAGCCATTATTTTATTGGCATGCAGAACTGTGAGGAGCTTTAGCGCCGATGTTTGTTTTCATTCTGCTAAGTAAGTGTGTATTGTTAAACCGCCTGCCATGTTTCCCTACTACAGAGAGTTGAATTTACCCTGAAAAGCCTAAACACTCCACCTTTTTCCTTCAGCTCCTTCCAAGAGCTTATTCTAGATTCAAGCGAGGCAACGAATGAATTCACCCAGATGAGGGTTTTTGTCTGCTTTATCTCTGGGATCTCAATCCTTCCAAAGCTCTCACAAAGCATTTTTTGGGGGGGAGGGAGGTGGTGCCAAAACGACGGCTGACAGTGTTCAAAATCCTGTACACCTTGTCCTCTTACACAGCTGGAAGAATACGATATTAAAGGTATTCTACCATGAATTTAAAATCAAATGTATCATATAAATGGTGACTCTAAATACACTCTGTAGTAGAATTGTGCATGCTTCTGTTATTACGGTGAATTTCATGATCTTTAGGGTAGCGTCGACTAAACTGACGAGTATCTGCCAAACAATCTAAAATAAAAGGATATAACTTCATTAAATCCGGGCTGTAGGCAACGGTTTTAAAGAGAGGGTGCTGTGATTTTTTGTATTTTTTCCAATTTTTGACATGTTTAAGAGGGACAGTATGTAAATAGACCCCTTTGTGTGTTTTTATGTGCAATGATGTCTTCCCTTTGTATTTGGGGTTTCTTCCTGGGGGCTGAGCCTTTCCAATTAAACGTGCCATTGAAAAAAACTTCAATATAGTGACATCACGTGTTCAGTCCCTCCCCTAACTCCTCCCCTTTTATCATGCAACTAAAGCAGTGGGTGTGGCTTCAGTTCAGGTGGAACATCACCACCCACCAGGCAAAGCAGGCATACTTAATGAACTGGTAGTGTGGAAACATAAAAATGGCAGTTTAACAAACACTGTACACTTTTGGGGAAAAAATCTTACTTTTCATATAACATTAATACCTGTTGATCATGTTTTAGGGTAGAAAAAATCATGGCACTCCATCTTTAATGGTACAGTAAACTAAAGTCGGAGGCTTCTGAGGCTGACCATTCTCCGCTTCCCGTGGGGCCGAGTTGGATCGGGGCTGAGCCTTCTTAGATCTATGTCCGAACAGCACGTTTTAACGGGAGGCGACGATTGACGACGGACAGACAATGCTTCCTCTACTCCATTATTTGTCTATGAGAGCTGCCGATCCTGGCGACAGTAGGCGAACAGGCGATGGTCGAAAAGTGTGCGGGGCAACGTCTGCCGAAAAGATAAATATAGTTGAGCTTTATGGCCGATACTTGGGCCATTAGCCCAGGGGTCGGCAACCTTTTTAAGATGAAGTGCCTTTATTTTCTAGATAGTTGGCGTGCCATGTCGACATTATATTTAATTATGTCACCACATCAAAATGATATATTTCCATCCAGTTTTGATTGTTTATATGCACAGCAACCTTCATGGTTTCTCTTTAGATATACTGTCTTTTAGGATGTATGATTATTAGATTCAATTATTATGACCGCTATTTCCCCAGAGTTCAAAGGATGTGAGTTTGAATGAATGGAAAATTAAGTCCAGGATGTAATTTACATATAGATGTGAGTGGACTTAACGTAACTGTACACATCTTTTATATTTAAATTCAGAAGCAAAATCCTCTCTCTCATACTTGTGCCAGTGTGCCAGTGATCACCCTCTGAAGTGTCAATGTTGGCACCCGTGCTTAAGTTGCCTACCGCTTTTTTAGGCCACAGCCATGACATTGAAGCACTGGCACCTCTCATATCGCCGGGTTTTCGTCACCAGCTGTTAAAGCGTACTCTAAGAGCTTATAGCACGTTGTCACGCACATTGTTTATGACATGGGTAGGAGTAGATATTGGATCAGACTTTAGCGAAGGCAGTGCCAGACCCTTCCAGTAGGAGAGTTACGATATTGAGGGGTCAGAAACCAGAGCAAGTGACTACAGATAATTAATCATGTGACTATACAGAGCCTGTATATGAGTGTAGTCCAAGTCCTAACTGTCATTGGGAGTACATTGTTTTCAACGAAAATGCACAGGAGTGAACGGGAATACCGCAACTCCCCTAGAAGGCTCTGGGCAGTGCATGCTTGTCAACGCTACGGTGGTCACTAAGGGACAAGAAGGTCCCTGATTATTAAAAAAAATGTAATGAATGTGAATGCATGGCCATTATATTAATTAGATGGTAAAACCGAAATCCACAGTGTTTTGTTAATAGTAAACCAGGGATTCAACAACCACTTTTTTCTCAATTATTTTTCATATTCTCTCAGGGCGCCATTCCAAGCCACTTTGGCTGCAGTACCAGAAATGTCCTCACGCCCCCCCCCCCCCCCCCCAAAGGTGTCCTGCCCTAACATACTTTACGGATACCAGCTGTCTCCAGATATTACATTCGATTTTTCAGTCCTAAAAAAGACACGCTATGTTGAGAAAATTGTGCACATACTGTAATCAGAGAGCTGCTCTGCACAATCAGCCGGCCACCCGCTTGCCAAGAACATGTATTTATTTCATGGTGCGCGCCGTAACTATCGCACAGTGACTCATCATCTATACAGTAGATGTTGTTAAGCATGACTCATATAGCCTGGGATCTTAATCCCTGGAATCTTTTGTCTGGCGCTGAAGACCACCGGTGTTGTACGGCTTCATGTGAGAGTCGTATACCTTCTGTTTCAGACAGAATAACAAACCGTCTTTAAGTCAGAGAAAATCCACTGTTATTGCGATGGTAGAGTCGGTATAGCCTGACTGTAGAAAGTACAAACTACAGCAAAGAACACAGTGGGGGATATTATTGGATTGACTTTTGATACAGACATTAATTATGTTACTGAGATTGCCTTCTTTCATCTTAGAACTAGGCTATTATTGCGTGAATGAGAGACCGTTGTTTGACGAAGAAAAAAACATTTAATCATTGAGTTTGTACACCGTCCTCGAGCTGCTCGTGGATTTCCCGTTAGAATCCCACCGCCGGTCACACGGACGGCGCCTATCACGACGAAATGTAGATTTCATTATTTAATCCAACTATTAGTCCGAGCGCATCGTCTGATGATGATCCCGTTGCTCACTTTCATTTGGGACAGAATTGGCGACAACTTTTTTTTTTTTTGTCCCATTCACATTCATTCAATGCAATGCATTCAAACGGCTCTCCTCCGGTTTTTCCCCCTCAATGTCGTGAGCGCATGGGTAAATCAGCCAGGGCTACACAGCTCTTCCTGACTTGTGACCCGGATGTTTTTGGGCAGATCGCCAGATGACCGATTAGACAAGACAACAGACACAGCATAACAGAAACAGCACATCCTGTTTAGGAGATCTGAGCTTCAAAATAAGGGTTTTTTACCGATCGAACTGGTTTGAGCCGTGGCAATGGGGAGAAAACAAAGAAGATCCGATCGCGGTGAATGAGTTAAACATTGAGTTTGTTGCGAACGCAGTGAGCCATATGCTATGAAAGCCAGGCAGAAATGTCTGTGATTGAGTGAGTTTCACACACATTTTTGGGCATTTCCCAAAAATGTAGTGTATATGGGAAGCAAACAGCGTTCAGCTGGTATTCTCTCAACTCAAGAGGCATACAAATGCAAGGATAAGAATCGTATGCCTTTATTCTTATGCCTCTTATTTGCAAGGCACTTTTTTTCTGTCTTGCCAAAGGATACAGCCGACAGATTAAAACGTCAGATGTGGCAGCCAGAGATTTAACTCCAACTAACATGAGAGAACACGCTACAGAACACTGGCAAAGCATACAGACACTATACAGCATACATACAGTATGTCTGTGGGGTGGTAGAAGTAAGTACTGTTTGTCTATAGTTTTGTAAGAGGTACAAGCGTCAGATCTATGTGTCTTTGCATCTTCATGTCACTGGCTTCCATTGAAGATGAATGGTAGACTGTATCTTTGCATCTCCCATAGCGAACGCAGCACAACGTTGTGTTCACACAGAGCATTATTATTATATTGTTCATTATCAAAGGAAGACAGAGATATGCTGCTTATAGTATGCACACTATATTGATTAAGTACATGCATTAAAAAAAAACGTTTTTAATATTTAATATCATGTTGTCCATTTCCCTCAAAGATGGTCTGAGCCTCAATCACCACTGATATTATCAGGGGCGGATTGGCCATCTGGAGTACAGGGAGTTTTCCCGGTGGCCTGCGCCACCTAGTGGCCTGGACAGTTTTTTTTTTTTTTTTTTTTTTTTTTTTAAAGTCCAGGGCAGGCCAGGGCACCAGGCCATATTCCCGTTCACTCCTGTGCGCCAGGGCGCTCGCGCTGCTGGAGGCAGTGTTGCCAACTGCCAAGATCCAAAATGCACTAGTGGCACTTCCAAAATGCACTAGAATGCGCTAGATGCTCGCCTGGAACATACAGATCAAAATGACCATTAATCTTCTACATTCTCTAGTTGTGTAGACTAAGTTGGGCTAATTCACATGATGAATATTTTAACTCTTGAGGGTGTAAAAATGAAACCAAATGGACCCGCAAGGGTCCATTTGGTTTCATTTTTACGCTCTCAAAGAGTTACATCTGGTTAACCAGCTGCCCCCTCCAGGGTGGCCTGGCAAAGGCAAAATTGTCCCGGTGGGAAAATATGTGCTAATCCGCCCCTGGATATAATCAGTCCTTGTCATTTCTTCTACTTCATGAACTTTGAAAGTAGTTTTAGCTGCAATACCACAGTGTCCTGAGGTGGTGGGGGCGCTGATATGCAGATTATTTAATGTTTGAGTGTGAGATTATTTAAAGTTATAATACTGATGCCACATGAAGCCAGCCTTGTTTCCATTCCATGTCAGCTTGGAAAATCAACGATAGTGGACATGGTAAAACAAAGTGGAAATACAAATATCGAACTGCAAGCTGAAAACACCTTCATGATATGAAAGCCTGATTCTCTAAACTTCGCTATTTGTGGGGATAGAAAACATGTATGGAAGGCATATAAATGTGAAAGAAATTGAAATAGTTGAACTTCATGTTATAGGTAGCCTTGGAGTTATATTACAAATACATGCGAGATGCCTGATAAAATATTAAAAAAATAAATGAAAAAGGAAGAAAAGGAAGCAAAGGCACAACGATGCATGTCGCTGCTCCACCAGGGGCGGATGTAACATGCAGGAGAAAATGGTATGGGGGCGGCCTCATCGCCCGTGTCGCTTCGCGCCACGGGCGATGAAGCCGCACCCATACCATTTTCGGTTACAGGAATTACATCAGTTGTTGTTGAAGTTGCAACAGACACGCAGCATGCATAAAGCTAAAGGTCTGACTCAGAGAGTTTTCTGTTTTCAATGATGAAATGCTGTTGGTTTAGTGGTGACACAGCTGTAGTTAGTTAGTAGCAGTAGTAGTGTTTCACATCATTTTAAACATAAGCACTTTCATTTGAAATATCTTGGGCTGTTTTGCATGCCAACGTGTTTGGTGGGGAAGACTGGGCATTTAGGGGGAACATTGCCCCCCCCATACCCATGCCTAGATCCGCCCCTGTGCTCCACATGGACTCAACGGCGACGTTCAGCATCATTTCACTCATGCCCATACTGCCCACAGCAGGTTCTGGCCCCATCTCCTCACTGCTCCTCTATCACAGTTCAAGTCTCACTCCCCTCATGAAAACACTATTGAATCACTACTCAACTACAAAATGTCTACACAAAAAATACCATTTCACTACTCAATTGCTATTGT
This sequence comes from Benthosema pterotum, assembly GCA_039105355.1. Lineage (NCBI taxonomy): Eukaryota > Metazoa > Chordata > Actinopteri > Myctophiformes > Myctophidae > Benthosema > Benthosema pterotum. The sequence continues at coordinate 3,582,287 of CM076976.1, read as the reverse complement.
GATGAGTAGTGATTATGTAGTGATTACAATAGCAAAATGTACAAATATGTCCCGTTTAAGTACTTAATCACTACTGATAATTACTACATCTTGTAGTAATTATCAGTAGTGAATCACTACCTGGCTGCTACTTAATTACTTCAGCCTCACTACGGGTTTTTGGAAAGAACTATCCAATCACATTTACTGCTGTATCCACACAATTAGTGATTCAGTAGTGTTTTGTTTTCACCACTGAATTACTAATGAATTACAAAAAGTAATTTGGTAGTGAAAACATTACATGAACTCTCTCTCTCTCTCTCTCTCTCTCTCTCTCTCTCTCTCTCTCTCTCTCTCTCTCTCTCTCTCTCTCTCTCTCTCTCTCTGTCTCAGGAGGGGTGAAATCATTTTCTGACTGCCATCATGCCACCACTGGTTTGCGACGACTATATAAAACAGTCAGTCAGTTTTCACAACAGCCAGGAGTCATCATTAGGTCTAGGCATAGGTTGTACTGAGGTTATGTTTAGGGTTAGGTTTAAGCATTTAATAATAATAATGGATTGCATTTTTATAGCGCTTTTCTATGCACAGCGTGATACTCAAAGCGCTTACAATGGTCCATTCATTCATACATTGGGAAGTAGAGCGGCGAACAGTCAACGCCAGCGTCCTCACTTCCCACATTCATACACCAGTGGTGGTAACCACTGGAGGCAAGGTGGGGTTCAGTGTCTTGCCCAAGGACACTTCGACATGTAGACAGGAGGAGCCGGGAATCGAACCGCCGATCACTGGATCATTGGCCGACCTGCTCTACCTCCTGAGCCACAGCCGCCCTGGTCGCGGCTTCTGGCGCAACGGTCGCAACGTGAAACAGTCAGCTGTTTCATAGCTGTCGCAAACCAGTGGTGGTCTCTGTTCTCAACTGTTTTCACTGGTCACAGCTAATTCATAGGCTAACGGTCGCAACTAATTAATAACGGTTGAAACTAATTCATGACGGTCGCCGTCACCGGTAGCCAATCGGTCACAGCCAATGGTTGTGGTCGCAAATTGATTTCGCAGCCAGTCTCCCCTCTCTCCCTCCCTCCCTCCTACCCCCTCTGGAGTTTTTTTGTTCTCGTTCTGGCTGTCTTGTCTCGTGGGATGTACTGTACAGACTCAGGGAGTTAGTCCCTAAACACTTAAATGCTCCAACCAGAGGAGACTGAGGACAATCCTCACCCAGATTCTGTTGCTAAAACTGTGTAGAAACAATTAAGAGTATGAAAAAAAATGCAAAACTGCAATGCAGAACTACATTATAACCTCATTCACAGCTGTATAGTGTGATATCCATTTCACTAGGAGCTTTTAATCACTAATTCAGAGATTTTGGGGTGATTCCGTGGCCAAGTCGGAATCTTCCAACACAGTCCAAAATACAACTTTTTTGCCAGATCCATCCTGCAGTTAGAAGTCCATACTGACTTTTCCTTGCAAAAATATCACCGTTCCAATGAGATAAACAACATTGCGAGCTGCTGGATGTGTGAAAGCACAGCAATGGTTGTGGTGCGAGACATGACCACTCTAACGTGATTCTGACGATTTTGTGAACTGCGGAATTGTGAAACACCAATCGTCACAGACTCATCATGGGTTCTAAACAGTGAAGACAAAATTTTGCTCTTTTCCAGACCCTCCCTAGTGCCAAAATTAGTGAAAAACTCCTGGCAGAAAATCTGGTGCTTTTTTGCTGGTGAGTTGGGGCGAAATTGGCTGACAGGCACCAGAGATAAAAACCTCGTTTTTCACCATTTTTCCTCCTATGATAGAGTCCTCCTTAATTCCTTCCTAGAAAGGGCCATTGGTAACCAAATGGACCCTCATAGACCCTTTTAACTCTTGAGAGCGTAAAATGAAACCAAACGGACTCAAAAGTAGGGCTGTGTTCAAAAAATCGATCCAGCGATCCGATATCGATTCACGCTCAAAAACACGACATCGATTAAAAAATGTGTGGATCGATCTTCTCCAGGCGACTGGCACCATTTTCTTTTACACGGAGGCGCACTATAGAAAAGACAGACACTACTAAATGCGTCGCCGCCGCTGCCAAAAAAACACGTGCCAAAAAAAAGCTTGTTTTGGACATCATGAGGGCACATATATTCTGTGAAATCGTGCTCGATTCCTGCCGTGATTCCTGGGGGCACAACGAAGCACCTGCAGCCCCTGGTAAGTGGCACTTCGCCACTTTGAAAACAGGCTTGGATGACTAGCGGCGAGAAATCTTTCACCAAAACTGGTCGCATGCGGAAAGCAACTTTTTCTCAAGTCTGGCAGTGGGTCCTGACTGCGTGGAAAAGTGTCAAAACATCCATCCACGATCACGAACGGGTTTCGAAAGGCTGGGCTGCTGCGCGATCAGGACGAGGCGGCGAAAAAAAGCCTAATAAAAGTCACATTGGATGATTGATGTCGCCTCGTTGCGCGCATTGAAAGGATTCCTGGTGGTCGCCAGCTAAATGATAGACAGTTGGTTAACCAGATGTACGGTAACTTTGGGGGAGTTAGGTGGTCTCCAGCACACATACTTTGGAAACACATGCGGCGCGACCTTGTGGATCAGCTATTTAAGCGAGCAAGCTTGTGGATCGCTTATTTACAGAGAATCGAGACCACAAAATGTACAGACCCAGGGTCGGAACGCTTCCTCGGTAACTTTTAATGAGTATTATATCCACTGCGCGTCGCAATGAAGGGGCTCGCACGTGCGAGTGTAAAGCGACTCGGGAAAACAAACAACTGTCTTCCAGTTTGAACGCACGGTCATTTCCCAAGCCTATACCCTCGGTCTGGATTCTGGACATATTGTAAAGTGTCCGTGTCGCTTCCTTCCCCGCGTAGAGTACATACAACAAGTGTAGGCCTATCCAAGGGCGGGTTGGCCATCTGGAGTACAGGGAGTTTTCCCGGTGGCCTGCGCCACCCCCCCAGGGTGGCCTGGCAAAGGCAAAATTGTCCCGGTGGGAAAATATGTGCCAATCCGCGCCTGAGTGTATCTACTACCGTGTGAATCAAAGTTGCAGCCCTCAGCCAGCGTATGGCCAGAATGCCGTGCCATCCGTTAAATTAAAACTATAAATAGGCCTACATACACGGAGATGCAATGCTACTTATTGAACCAAAGTAATAATTACATACAGCACGTGCAGTTAAATGTTACACGTGTATGACTGAAACAATACAGTTCACGGCACAGTAGGCTACACGTTCTGTGCACTATAGATTAAAACACTTGAATGAGTTATAGCGTACAAATGCATTTTTTTTTCTTGAAGTCGTTTAAATAATAAAAAGGATGCTTCTCAAACACCATTTCGTTGCCGACAATCTCATCTGTGCAAGAAGTAAGAACCCTTACATATGGTAATTACCTTACTTATGGTAATTAATTAACAGTCCAGTGCGGCTTGTATATGTACACAATTGTTTTTTTTCGCTAAATTTGGCCGATGCGGCCTATATTCAGGTGCGCTTTATAATCCGGAAATTACAGTAGGGCCTACTTGATACTTGACTCTTCTCTCTCTGTGTCCCTCTTACACATACACAGATACAATCACCAACATATGGGGCCGTCTTGTCTATTGGACAGTATTTATTTCCATTATGTCTGTAAATAGATCGATATCGAATCGAATCGGATCGAATCGTGGATCGAATCGGATCGTGACCTTGTGAATCGAAATCGAATCGATCTAGGGAATTCGGATCGATTCCCAGCCCTACTCAAAAGGGTCCGTTTGGTTTCCTTTTTACGCTCTCAAGAGTTAAATTATATTTAAACATCTGAATGACCTCGTTTTCAAGAATCTACATATTTAGAAAATGTACAAGAATTCCTCCTTTGACCAAATTTTTACCAGTTATTTATCCAAATAAATGTGTCCAAGAGACTAAAATCGACATCAAATGGTGGTCCTCCTCCATTGCTAAAATGCAGAATAAACAATGGGCACCTGGTATGAAAATGGTTGAAACCCCACTGCTCCAGCGCATACATTCTAGTGCATTTTGGAAGTGGCACTAGTGCATTTTGGATCTTGGCGGTTGGCAACCCTGCTCCGGGCAGGAGGAGGAGGTACAGTATTTTGACGCGTTGCAGCACAGACGGACTGTTCTATCAGTCACAGCACAGTGACATGTGTCCTGCTGTTTCCTGCTCTGCTGCAGTCTGTCGTGTGATGGACAAGGACGCTAAGTGGCTGAACAGGGCCGCTGTGAGCCTATATATACGGCACTACTGGGTGAGAGAGAGGCCAGGCTCAGTGGAGTATGCTCTGTTGTGTTGTTGTGGAGAGAGAGACAGAGACAGAGAGGGATGCACATAAGGGGGGAGAGACGGCGTACGTGACTCATCCTCTCCACTGCATCCGGGCAAAGCAGAGCAGAGAAGAGAGCTGTGGCCGTTTGTTGTCCTGCTAACTTGGAAGGTTTAGTGGGTTTAGGTCAGTGGTTTTCAACCTTTTTGATACCAGGGACCACTATTTATTCAGAATTTGAGCCACGTACTGACCACCATTTGAGGACATTTTAGACCCACAGACCCCAAAACTAAATCTTCTAGTTGTGTAGACTTGGGCTAATTGAGATGATGAATATTTTAACTCTTGAGAGTGTAAAAATCTAGTTAACCAAATTAGCTGGGGACCACCTGGAATCCTCTCGGGAACCACTGGTGGTGCCCGGACCACCTGCCTTGAATAAACTACATTGCGATGATTGAGCCTCGTGCTTCCTTGAATGCAAGGAAGTCCAAGCGCCATTCTTTTTACCGACTCTCCCTCTCTCTCTCTCTCTCTCTCTCTCTCTCTCTCTCTCTCTCTCTCTCTCTCTCTCTCTCTCTCTCTCTCTCTCTCTCTCTCTCTCTCTCTCTCTCTCTCTCTCTCTCTCTCTCTCTCTCTCTCTCTCTCTCTCTCTCTCTCTCTCTCTCTCTCTCTCTCTCTGCAGATGTAATATTTCCCAATTGGGGAGAAAATGGTATCCATCCATAACCATTTTTGGTTACAGCACTTTTATTAGGCAAGTAAAGCATCAATAATAACATCAGTTGTTGTTGAAGTCGCATCAGACACGCAGCATGCATAAAGCTAAAGGTCTGACTCAGAGAGTTTTCTGTTTTCAATGATGAAATGCTGTTGGTTTAGTGGTGCCACAGCTGTAGTTAGTTAGTAGCAGTAGTTGTGTTTCAAATCATTTTAAATATAAGCGCTTTAATTTGAAATATCTTGGGTTGTTTTGCATGCCATCATATTTGGTGGGGCAGTCTGGGCATTTAGGTGGGTATTGATGCCCCCCCTCCCCCCATGGCTAGATCCGCCTCTCTCTCTCTCTCTCTCTCTCTCTCTCTCTCTCTCTCTCTCTCTCTCTCTCTCTCTCTGTCATTCCACCACTTCAGTGCCCCAAACCTGTTTTCACAACACTGTCTCTCACCTTCTGTTTCTAGCCTCACTCACTCACTATCTCCACTGTCCGTCAACTGTTTTTTTTTTTTTTTTTTTTTTTTTTTTTCAGCTTACACTGGATCATGAGCTTCTGTCCCCCCCCCCCCCTCTCTCTCTCCCCCTCCCTCCCTACCTATCCCCAGGGGCGGATCTAGGCATGGGCATGGGGGGCAATGCCATGCCCCCTAAATGCCCAGACTGCCCCACCAAACATGACATGGCATGCAAAACAAACTTTTTTTTTTTTCAATTTAAAGTGAGTTTTTTTTATATTTAAAGTGAGTTGAAAACACTACTACTGCTACTAACTAACTAATAGCTGTGTCACCACTAAACCAACAGCATTTCATCATTGAAAACAGAAAACACTCTGAGTCAGACCTTTAGCTTTATGCATGCTGTGTGTCTGTTGCAACTTCAACAACAACTGATGTTATTATTGATGCTTTACTTGCCTAATAGAAGTCCTGTAAGTGAAAATGGTAAGGGTCATCGCCCGTGACGCTTCGTGCCACGGGCGATGAAGCCGCCCCCATACCATTTTCTCCTGCCCCCCCCAAATGGGAAATGTTATATCCGGCCCTGCCTCTCTCTCTCTCGCCTGCAGCCATGGATTTCTTTCTCTAACGATGCCTACAAACCCAGAGGAGAAGCTGTCACAGTGACAAAGTTGCACACACACACACACACGCACAAGTACACGCATGCACGCACGCACGCACATGCACACGCGCACACGCACACACACACACACTAAAGCATGCACATTGGCCCGAGCTTTACTGTACTTATCTGCATGCATGAGTAATCCCAACACCCCCCCCCACACACACACACACACACACACGGATACACTTTTTTTTGTCTGACACTAACACTCGCTGCAGGAATTGCACACAAAGTAAGGTCATGCAGGCACACACGTGCACACCGACACACACGCACGTACGCACACACACAGAGGGGGGGGGGGGGGGGGGTGGACATCTCATTAGCATATACCGCCGTCCCCATGTGCAGATAGCAGACAGCCAGTATTAAAGAAGAGCATTGTGGGTATTTTTAAACATGCGGTTGGTTGCCAAAGGTTCAGTGAGCATGCAGTGTCATCCCCTAGAGCCCACCTGACATACAATAACACAATCCACTTACTGACTGCAGAGCACAGGTGAGAGGTGTGCATGTGTGTGTGCGTGTACAGTATATGTGTGTGCGGGAGTGCGTGCACCTGTACGTGTAGGCCTCCCCCTCCTGATATACAGACACATACATTTCAAGAAATACCGATAATGAGCATATAGATGTCATCATCTCCGTTACACACACGCGCGCGCGCACACACACACACACACACACACGCACACACACACACACACACGCACAACAGAGAGTGTCTTCATTAGCGTACGATTACTGGGAGTGACAGGCAGCTCGAGGGAGGACCTTTTGAAATTGAAATCATTAGGGTTTTTTTTTCCTATTCCGCAGACGAGCTGTTGGTTATTCAGCTGAACCGAGCATCTTCTTGGGTTTTTTTTTCCGTTCGCTCGTTCCCGTCAATGCAAATATAATAACCCACGCGGGACAAGAAGGAACGAACGTACCGCCGCCGCGATCTGATCGACGGAGACGCTATTAAGCGAAGACGCCAGTCAAAACAAACCTGCGGCGGCTCGCCCGGTCACGGCTCTTCAACCCCGCAAATTACAATTACGGGCGTTTTTGCGCGGCGGTGAGAAAGGAAAAAAAAAAAAACATCATCCGCGTTTTGCATTCCTCGCCGCATGCAGACGTTCCGCCGGTCGACGTACGTCTCGGCGACGGCGCGAGCAGATGGAAATATTGATAATGATGCACGTTAACACACATGGGGCCGGTACGCCTTTTGGTGTTCTAAGCGTTATTAGCATAATTAGCATTACTCAGCATAATTAGCATTGCTTAGCATTATTACAACACTTAACATTAGCATTACTTGCAATGTTAGCCTTGCTTACTTAGCATTAGCGATACCTAGCATTAGCAGCATTACCTGATTAGCATTATTAGCATCAATTACCATTATTAGCATTACTTAGCATTATTAACCATAATAAGCCTTAATATTACTTGGCATTATTAGCATTTTAACAATACTTAGCATTAGCATAAATTAGCGTTACTTAGCATTATTATCATTATTATTAGCATTACTTATTAGCATTGCATAGCGTCATTAACATTACTTTAGCTATTGAAAAAAATATCAGACCTACAAGCTCACAGCGCGCCACGGAGTGGCACGCTATGAGCTTGTAGGTCTGGTATTTTTAAAAATGGTGAAAATGTGGCGCAAATCTTTGAATTATTCATCAGCTCAGAATGGTTTAAACATAACCGAGGATCAGGGAGCGTTATGTTAATTAGCGAGGAAAAACAAAACACAAACAAAACAAAACAGCGGCAGTTTCAACGTTTCCACGAGGTGGAGAGAGGGAAACTCTGAGAGAGACGAACGAAGGCGGACCGGCACTCCCACGAGAAATGGCAGCTGTGTTAAAGCTACGGTATATAGACCTTATATAGGAGGTGTATGTATGGTTCACCTACTGGTCTCGTAATGGATAGTTTATAATGTCAAATAGATCAGCAAACATATGCATCATTGGGCATTTCTATACCTTCCATTAAGTCTCACTCCAACTCCAGCTGTCAATCTGAATAGCTGACTCTATTTGTGTTTTACCATATTCGTGTGTTGTCATTCGCGTGTAGCAAACCCTTATATGAACATATTGTTATGTCATCTGTGTGTATAGACAATAGACACTATTTTAGGCCAATAAAAAAATAATAACAATATGTACTAAATTTCCCACTTTAAACAAGAGAAGCCAGTTGGCTGCCTGACTAGTAAAACATAATAACATTGCATTGAGCCATAGTCAACAGCCCTGCCAAGTGCATGTTATTTGCTGGAAGTACCCTTGCTAAGAACAACTGCACGACACTCCACACACACAACATGACCCAAACTCATCTCCCTTCTGGCCCTCATCCATCCATGAATCCATCCATCTATCCATCCATGAATTCATCCATCCCTCCATCCATCCATCCATCCCTCCATCCCTCCATCTACCCATCCATCCCTCCATGAATCCATCCATCCCACCAATCCATCCATCCACCCACCCACCCATCCCTCCCTCCTGACCTTGTTGAGAGTGATGACAGCCTCCTGGTTGTTGACTCCAGTGATGTTGAAGGTGTCTCCCGTCTCTCCCTCCAGTATGGTGTACTCCAGCCGTCCGTTCTCTCCCAGGTCAGCGTCGCTGGCTGATATGCGGCCGACCTCTGCACCGGCGATGGCCAGCTCTGACACCGAGAAGGACCACATGCCTGAGAGAAAAAGAAAGAGAGATGAGAGAGAGAGAGAGAGAGAGAGAGAGAGAGAGAGAGAGAGAGATGGTCAGGTTACAGGCTACACTAAGCTGAATAAAAAAAAAAAAAACATTAGCCATTCGCAACAGTGCGTACCTGGCGCACTACGGGTGGAGTGGCGGGTGGGGGTGGGAGGTGGCACAAAGTAGTATAATGTAATGTAAATAACATTATGCGGGAGGCGATGTAATGGTGGCGTGAATACGAAACCTTTGTAACTAAAGTCATGAGTATTAGCCTGCTCCACTCATGCACTAGTAGGCCATGGCAGGGGCGGATCTAGGCATGGGTGCATGGCCCTAAATACCCAGACCAAATATGATGGCATGCAAAACAACCCAAGATATTTCAAATTAAAGTACTTAAAATGATTTGAAACACTACTACTACTAACTAACTACAGCTGTGTCACCACTAAACCAACAGCATTTCATCATTGAAAACAGAATACTCTCTGAGTCAGACCTTTAGCTTTATGCATGCTGCGTGTCTGTTGCAACTTCAACAACAACTGATGTTATTATTGATGCTTTACTTGACTAATAAAAAGTCCTGTAACCTAACCTTCTCCTGCCCCCCTCACCCCCCCACCCCTCCAATTGGGAAATATTACATCCGCCCCTGGGCCATGGCCTACTTGTACGCACTCAACTGAGTGCTGAGCTATTTTCACTAGTGGCTTCAAATGTTCTCTCTTGTGTCACAGGGTGAAAAAAGTCACTTTTCTACTGTACTGTACTGTAATGTAACACTGTATTTTATGCTGACCCGCTCTAAAAACTCCAGTGTACTGTATCTATACAATACATGGTACATTAGGCGAATAAAAAGTCTTTCTGATAAATGTCATTTGTGATTTAAACATTTCATTTGGCTTTTGAAGCGGTCCCGAACAGCCATTCAGCAGCACCGCTACGGCCGCCGTCGTGCCAATATTTACAATAAGCATATTTCACAGCACAGAGATAGCGGCGTTGCCATTTAATTTAGGAGAAGAAGAAGTGAGAGGGGATGAAGGCGAGATAAAAAATAAAAATAAAGAAGAAAGTGGAAGTGAAAGATAGCTGTGTGTGTGTGTGTGTGTGTGTGTGTGTGTGTGTGTGTGTGTGTGTGTGTGTGTGTGTGTGTGTGTGTGTGTGTGTGTGTGTGTGTGTGTGTGTGTGTGTGGTGTGTGTGTGTGTGTGTGTGTGTGTGTGTATGAGAGAGAGAGAGAGAGAGAGAGAGAGAAAAAAAAACGCATAGAAATTGTATTAAAAAAGTCCTTGCATAGCACATGTTGCGTGTGTGTGTGTGTGTGCGTGCGTGCGTGTGTATATATAGTGTAGAGATGGAAAACCGCCGAGATAAAGGAAAAGTAAAGACTACAGTTATCTACAGTAGAGGTGCGAGGCCATGCCACACAAAGGCTCTTATTTTGAAGTGGAGCGATGGAGCCGTGATCCACCATGACACCAGAGTGTTACACTTTGTTTCCCGGTGTCTCCATAACTCCGTCTCCATTAACGAGACGCTGATTATTAATCAGGATCACACTCGACTCTCGCGTGGTCAGTCTGACACGCGCCAACATGTTTTAAACATGGAGGATTTATTCTTTCTCTGATTATGTGGGATGCCATTAAAGAGACCCATTATGCCGGCACTTTCTAGCCTGGCTCAGCCCTGAATCAGCACCTTAAAAATACTACCTTATTTTTTCTTTGTGATTCAAGGCCTGGCTTCCTCGCCTTTGGGGCCGTTTTTGTCGGTTGGAAATCCATGCCCAGCACCTGATTGGCCAACAGCCCTGTCACTCACTTCGTTTCACTTTATTATTTCTTTAAAGAAGCGTCACGCTTTAGGTTTTATAAACATCATCATCCGACATCTTTTACTGCTTTTGTTCACATGCTGGTAACGCTCGTCGGCTGTGTTTGTTTAGTTAGCTAACGCATTAGCATAATAATGACAACAACGTTGTCTGCTTTCCGAATATTGATATGGGTTGGTATATGAACCAATCACCGTGAAGACTGCTGCTTTGATCACGCCCATCCCAGAAACTGCTGTAGTAATGAAGTGAAACGGAATGACAATTCAGACTTAAGTCAGGCTAGGCACTTTCTCCTGGAGTACAATTTGTGTAATGGGGGAGGAGGTGGAGGGCTTGGGTTGGGGTGCATCTCTCCTGGCAGGCAGGGGCGGATCTAGGCATGGGCATGGGGTGGGCAATGCCCCCCTAAATGCCCAGTTTGCCCCACCAAACATGATGGCATGCAAAACAACCCAAGATATTTCAAATTAAAGTGCCTATAACTAAAATGATTTGACTACTGCGACTAACTAACTACAGTTGTGTCACCACTAAACCAACAGCATTTCATCATTGAAAACAGAAAACTCTCTGAGTCAGACCTTTAGCTTTATGCATGCTGCGTGTCTGTTGCAACTTCAACAATAACTGATGTTATTATTGATGCTTTACTTGCCTAATTCCTGTCCTGTAACTGAAAATGGTATGGGTGCGGCTTACCATCTTCGCCCACATAGCATTTTCTCCTGCCCCCCACCACAATTGGGAAATGTTACATCCGCCCCTGCTGGGAGGTGGCAGGCAGCCGCGATCACTGGTCGCGACCGTTGCCGCGACCACTATGAATCAGTTGCGAATGTTGGGCCGACGGCCGCAACCATTACTAGCGGTCACTACCAAACCCTAACCCTAACCTTAAACATAATCCTTTAGCAGTTTGCAGAATACAGTATACTTTACATTTCAAGCACAAATGACAGGGAAACGTCTATTAAAAATACTTTTTAATTTTACTATAAAAGTACTTTTGAGAGTCAGTACTTTTTGCTTTTACTTGAGTTACTCTTTTGAAGGACTATTTTTACTTTTGCGAAAGTACTTTTGTTGCACCAAGTAATTGTACTTTTACAAGTTTACTTTTACAAAGTACAAAATAGGAGTACTTTTCCCATCTCTGGCTATACATGCCGCCCACATGGCCGCATAGTCTACTGCACTCACAAGTGCAAACAAACCCGAGTCCAATCCCCTTTCCATTTTTTTTACCAGCCCGTAAGATAATATTGAGCACTCACACGGACCACCAACTCTGCCAAAAAAAAAAGAAAAAAAAAAAAAAAAAGCTGTCGGTCGGGAGGAGAGTCGTCGGGGCGAACATCTCGATAGCGAGCCGCGGCGCGCGAGAGAGAGACAGAGATATCGCTGTTTGCTTTTACAGCGACAAGAAGAGCGCTTGGACGGGGGCAGCTAGCGGCTGCCGGCTATCTGCAACGCACTGCGTTGTAGGACATCAGATAACCCGTTCTGAACGGAAAAATGACTCCAAGATTTGCGGCACGTTTGCACCCTTTTCAAAAATATCAGACCGTTGATATTTTTCAATCTCTTAAGTAATGCCAATGATGCCAAGCAATGCTACGTAATGCTGACTAATGCTAATGCCAAGTACTGTTAATGATACTAATTGATGCCAATAATGCTGAGTAAGTAATGTTGCTAATGTTGCGAAGTATTAGGGCTAATAGAGTATTAGTATTAGGGCTGATAGTGTATTAGTATTAGGGCTGATAGTGTAGTATTATTATTAGTATTAATACGTATTAGGGCTAATTAGTGCTAAGTAAGTAAGGCTACTAGTAAGGCTAAGTAATGCTAATGCTAAGCATTGTCAATAATGGCAATAATGCTAAGTAATGCTAATAATGCTAAATAATGCTGAGTAACGCTAATTATGCTGATAAAGCTTAAAACACCAAAAGGCGTCCCCACCGAAAATGAGATAAAACAGTAAAGCAGGGAGAGAGAGAGACAGAGAGAGAGAGAGAGAGAGAGAGAGAGAGAGAGACAGAGACAGAGACAGAGAGAGAGAGAGAGAGAGAGAGAGAGAGAGAGAGAGAGACAGAGAGAGAGACAGAGAGAGAGAGAGAGAGAGAGAGAGAGAGAGAGAGAGAGAGAGAGAGAGCACGCCATCGCACAAACACCACAGCAGTGCTGGCGTCAGGCTGACAGAATACGACAAAAAAAAAAAAAACAGAAAAGATAAACCGCCACTTCAACAAGACAATATCTGGAGCAAATATAACAGCCAAATGAATTCCAGCGCGCTCCGCTGACAATATCGCTACAGAAAGACGAAATGTTAAGATTGGAGTTATCTCGTCGCCTCGCGTACATCACGACACGCCGTCCCGAGCAGGACGAGGATTATGGGTTCATCCGTAGAAGCGGCGGAAGGAGGGGGCGGCTTAGCGTTCGCGGTTTGCCAAACGTAACGCTGCTGTGCTAGTAGTATATACAGTAGTTGGTTTGGGCCTGCCAGTGTTGGTAAACTAATAACATATTACTGTTTGATTCAAGTAATACCAACTCAGTGGCCTTGTGGTTAGAGTGTCTGCCCTGAGACTGGGAGGCCGGGGTTCGATTCCTGGCCGGGTCATATACCAAAGACTCCAAATTCCAAAATGGGACCCAATGCCTCCCTGCTCGGCACACAGCTTCATGGGTTGGATTGGGGGTAAGACCCTGTGTCATACTATATTGTCATACTATAGTGTCATGTCCAGGGGGTGTACTTGTACATCAAGCTGCCTCACGCTACAGAAACAGGAGATAGGCTCCTGCCCTATGGGCTTCATGGCTCGGCCTGGACTCCAGGGGCGGATCTAACATTTCCCATTTGGGGGGGCAAGAGAACATGTTGGAGGGGCAAGAGAAAATGGTATGGGTGCGGCTTCATCGAAGAAGCCGCACCCATACTGGCGGCTTTTAGGGGGGCATTCTCCCCCCATGTCCATGCTTAGATCCGCCCCTGCTAGCCCCATGACATCATGGCTATGCAAGGCTTACTTACTTACTTCTTATAGTAAGTAATACGTAATGGTAACTCCAACCAGTTTCCAAATTTTCCCGAGAGCATCCAAATGGCAACCAAATGGTCCATTTGCTTTCATTTGTACACCCTCAGAAAAACAGGTCCCAAGAAAAACATTAACATGGTGAAAAACAACTTGATGGTGTTGTGTTTCGCCATGTTAATGACTTTTTTCCAGACCTCCTTGTCTACGAAACAGATATGGGGGGAGCATTTTTTTTTATCATGTCCACACAACATTTCTAAGGTATATTAATGACATAGTAAAATGTTGAAAATGGGTGGAATTCCCCTTTAAAGATCTAACTCTCCTATAATATCGCCCAACCCTGGTCCCTATACTGAAACTTCACTTTTGCACACTTTAACAAAACTCCGCTATGGACAGGCACGCTCCTCAAGCCCATCCAGTCGAACGTGTTGGAGCTGCTGCTACGGATATCAAATGTGGCTGAAATTATTCTCCTCGCTTTTTTAAGTTTATTTTTCCGTTCCACTGCTGCTCCGTCTGGAAGGAGACACATCACTGCCCCCCCCCCACCCCCCTCCCTCCCTCTCTCTCTACTCTGTTATCAAAGCAAACTGCCTGTGAAGTAGCAAAGTGTGCATCATTAAAACAAAAATAAAATTAAATATCCTGGTTATTGCTGATCACATATGTTCCGCGCGCCTTCAAACAGCATATACACGAGAGCTAAGAACTGTGGATTGACACGGCGAAAACACAGTGTCGTACTATTTGGCGAACGGACAGACAGACAGACAGACTGTTTGGGTTAACCCAAACAGTTTTTTTTTTTGTTTAGAATATTTTGATTTAGTCTTTGTCTTTTCAATAAGGCATATTTAGTCTTTTACTCCCATGTAGTCTTCTGAAATCCGTTTTTTTTAGTCCCGTCTTAGTAAACAAAATGTCAAAAATGATTTAGCCTTAGTCTTGGTAGTTTAGTCTTCCATGCAAATACACTATAGGTTTATATATCTTATACATATAATTTTGAGTATGAAACATGTCTCGTTTTATTTCTGTGTACATTTTATTTAAGAAAAAAGGAAGATAAAAATGTTTCTTATTTCCTGTAATCTTAGGTTATTTTTGTTAGTTTAGTCTTAGTTGACGAAATATCAAAAAACTTAGTCGACTTAGTCTTTAGACTTAGTCTTAGTCGGAAAAAAAAAAAACACTGAACCCAAAACAGTAGCGAGTATGCAAAATGGTCGCAACATATGCTGCGGTCGTAAAAGGAAGTCACGGAAGTAAGTAACAAATTTGTTACGACCGCCTTGCCCTTCAGTTGCACCATTATGAAAAAAAAAAAGCGTACGTCTCAGTTGCAGATTGATTTGGCCTCTCCTGTGTGTCTCTCTCTCTCTCTCCCTCTCTCTCTCTCTCTCCCTCCCCCCACATCGCTGCCTACACGTCTCCTGCCGCCGTTCTCTCTCTCTCTCTCAACGCAATTCGCTGAACGGCAAACAGCGACGGCTGCCCTGCTAGCTAGCGCGCATCAAGTCTCTCGCGGTTTGACCTTGGACCTCTTTAAACCTTTAACCCTGACAGAAATGCATTCGCTTTTTTGAAATTAAAAACCGGTATTTCAATACCAGCTATATCATTATCGTACACCCCTAGCTGTACATGGTATCCCTATCCCCCCTACGTCCAAAAAACATGCGGCCCACAGTTACTGTAAGGTCATACAACATCCACGCTTACGTTTACAGTACAGTGAAGCTGTATTTGTGTGGACAGCTCATTAGAGCACAAGCATGGACAGGTCACCGCCCACACGCCGTGGGGTCACCAAACCAAAGGATTTCTGTCCGTCCCCTTTTGGTCAAATGGATGGAGATGGTGATCTTTATAAACATGCACTTGACCCAGCTGTAAATAGCTGTTACACAACAACGCCAGTACCGATTATTAGGATGTTTCACCATGTCTTCACATGACATGCCTGTTAGTGTTGCAGTGTATTTTACAACAGGTTCAGTTAAGTCCAGAGCAGTGTTTCCCACAGCGCTCTCTTGCTAAGGCGGCCGCCTTGACTGAACCCCGCCCCCGCCTTGACTACGTTAAAAAAAAAAAAAATGCAAGCTAACCCTTAGCCACGGACGGATCCAACTAGGACGGCGGTGGCCAACCCGCGGCTCTTTGACTGGCTTTGTGCGGCTTGCGGAAGTTGCGGCAGGGCTTCCATGACAATTGACAAGCCTCAAAAACGCTCGGCCTGGCGCAGCTATTCATTCCCTACAGTGCTGCCCAAACATTCCACCGCGGCGGGTGGGGGGTGGGGGGAGGGGGCTCGCTGTTCTTTAGCGTTTCATGCGCTATTTCGTGGTGGTGGTGGTCGGGATGGAATGGGGTGGTGCACTTGCGCCGTCGTTGTACCGTTTCGTGTTGGTGGTGAATGGAACGGTGCGCCGCCGTTGCCGCCGTGTCGTGCGCCTTGCGTCGTTTGGTGGTGGTGGTATATCACGCCGTTCCACTGTGGAACGGAGCTCCGGCATTCAGTCGTTACCCCCCCCCCCCCCTCCACGGACTCGAAGCCTAACCGCCTTGACTACCCAATTTTCTGCGGAAAACACTGCAGAGAAATAATCTCACAGCTGCAATACTGCACAGATTCTCTGGCTGATCTCCTAAACTAAACTCCTGTACTTAAACTTAACAAACTCCTTCACCTGCAGGTAAATGCTTCATTACCTACTTGGACTGCACAAACCACCTGCACTTGCATCTAAGAAAAATAGCATAGTCTATAAACATAGGAGTCTTTAAACTCTCCCAAGGGGATTCCGCTGTGAAAAATGCACGTGCAACAGCAGGTTACTGAGAAGTTAAAAAGGTAACGCACTTCCCCAAGTCGTGCTGAGCCAAAAAATGCAAAAAATATAGTAAACGTAGACAAAAACAAAGAGAGAAGGGGCTCGCAACTCACTTTGAAGTGCTCCAGGCTTTATTTCGTGACAAGGGTTTAAAAGCAGCGACGTTTTCGACCTGTTATGGTCTTCCTCGACCTGAGGAAGACCTTTTTGTCAACAACAGGTTACTGTAATAACTGTGCATACATTGCGGGTTAAGATGTAATCAGATTAGAGCCGGACCGCTCACAGACAAACACGTGGGTGGACGAACGAACGGACGGACGGACGGACGGACGGACGGACGGACGGACGGACGGACGGACGGACGGACGGACGGACGGATGGACAGACAGTCTCCTGTCTTCGGGGGGAGCTGACGAAATCTAACCCGACTACAATTGCAGCGTAATCTTCAGACACCTAAAAAAAAAAAAGATATATGGTGCAGGTAATGCCTATTGACTTTGTCTGATTCCATGCAGATATTTTTCGGTTCACTCACTTCACTACCTTGTGTCGTGCAGTTTAGTTCCGATATATATGAAACCCAAATGAGGTACAGAACAGAACAACATTCCACTCCACCAGTGGTGCGTGATGAGGGGCGAAATCATTTCCCGACCGCATCTGACGGTCGCGACCGATGGCCTAATTAGTAAGAGCATCAGTGACCACCGAGGACTGAGGACCGGTGGTCCTCAGCTAAATGACAGAGATTTAGCCATCAGCATCAATGGGTTGGATTGGAGGTCAAAACAACTGATTCAAAAGTTGACATGAGATCAGGCAGGGAAAAAAGCAGATCCAATTAATTGCCAATCCATAACGAACCTATTGCTCTTTTTTTTTTTACAATAAATATGTATTCCATTTACATCCATGCACTCCTCAGCCAACACTGCGCTGTTCCACTTAGCGGCGATGGTCACACCCACGTACGTGACTGACTGACTACGGGGAAGTGTGCGCTCGTGCCAACGCCTCGACGCCATGCGCTAAACGCCAGTGTTTACGTGCAGGCACAATTACGCCGGCGTTGCATGCATGCGTGCCATCTGGGAGCATCAGCAGGTGTGCCGCCAGAAGGCAACGGAACCGGCTGACTATACTATAGGCGACTCCAACATAAACGGTCCTCGCGGCTGTACTCGCTAATGAGGCGGCATATTAGCCAGCGCTTATTTACAGGAGGGAGAGCAGACGCTACGCAAGGCATGGTGGGAGAGCTGCCTGCCTGCCTGCCTGTCTGCCTGTGCAGCCGCTATTGATCAGCGACAATTGTTATTGACACCAAGTGTCAATTATTTCCTGGGACTCAACTAGGGCTGCGACTAATGATTATTTTCATAATCGAATGACTAACCGATTAGTCATATTATGACACTTCTTTAACTGTCACCTTAGAAAATATATTTTAGAAAATTTCTAAGCAACAAAAAATACATTTGATTAGCTGCTGATTAGGCTGCTATTCAGACATATTTTAAAGATGGCGTGGCATGATTTTTGTATTTTTTCCAATTTTGTACATGTTTAAAAGGTGACAGTACTTGATTAGACCCATTGGTGTAGTTTTTATGTGCAATGATGTCTTCACTTTTTATTTAGGGTTTCTTACTGGGGGCTGAACCTTTCCAGTCAAACATACCAATGAAAAAACTGTAATATAGTGACATCACATCATCAGCCCCTCCCCTAACCCCTCCCCCTTTTATCATACAACTACAGCTGTGGCTTCAGTTCAGGTGGATCTCCACCCATCACCACCCACCAGGCAAACCAGGCATACTCAATGAGCTGGTGAGGCTGCCCACATAAAAATGTCATTTTAACATATACTGTACGCTTTTTTGCAAAAAAAAAAAAAAAAAAAAAAAAAAAAAAAAAATCTTCTTCCTCATATTACAATAATGCCTGATGATCATGTTTTTGGTCATGAAAAAAAAAAACATGGCACACCATCTTTAAATTAATTAAAGTGACTCATGGTGTCTCTTTAGGCTTATTCTGACTGCATACATTTGAATATCTGAAGTCCATTTGAATATCTGAAGTCTATTAAAACAAGTATAGCATATTGAGAAAGATTGTTTACAATGCCTAATTATAACCATAAATGTAAATGACAAGACAAAAAACATGGGCCTACTTTTGGCCCAAAAATATTTTGGATGTGAGAAGTGGGGGGACGCCGTCCCCCCCGCGTCCCCCCTCCACTACACCCCTGGTTAGCTCCTTTACATCCGCGGAAAGCAATCTCTGACACATACACACGCATGCATGCGGCACAGCACAGCATGGCGCGGCACAGAAGGGGACACATCCGCACACTCAAGAGAGTTGTCACACACCAGGAGATACAGAGGTGGGAGGAGAGAAGCGCTGTGGGGGGTGCTGTGTGTGTGTGTGTGTGTGTGTGTGTGTGTGTGTGTGTGTGTGTGTGTGTGTGTGTGTGTGTGTGTGTGTGTGTGTGTGTGTGTGTGTGTGTGTGTGTGTGTCGGGAGGGAGGGGTGGAGGCTTAGTCATTATCAGCTTTCTCTCACGATTCACACATCACACCCACCGATGACGGGGCGAGAATGGAACCAAACCTCAAGTGTGTGTGTGTGTGTGTGTGTGTGTGTGTGTGTGTGTGTGTGTGTGTGTGTGTGTGTCTAACAAGCAGTGTGACAGAGAGAAGTATAGCTCCCCGCGTTGCATAAAGAGGATCCACGCACATACGCACAAGCGCACACACGCGCACAGACACACACACACACACACACGCACACACACGCACAGTAAAGTATAGGTTGGACTTCCTGACGTAAGACAACGGAGCTTCTTTCTTGTACTTATTACTTATTCATTTTATCATTTTCATGTACAGCACTTTGTGAACTTCTGACTCTCTGAAAGATACATCAATGAAGTGCTTTGCAGGGGCGGATCTAGGCATAGGCATGGGGGCGGCAATGCCCCCCTAAATGCCGAGTCTGCCCCACCAATTTCATCATGATGGCATGCAAAACAAGGGGCTCGCAACTCACTTTAAAGTGCTCCAGGTTTTATTTAGCGACAAGGGTTACAGGCAGCGACGTTCGACCTGTTCAGGTCTTCATCAGGCATGAGAACAAAACAGGATATGACGCAATATATACAACATCTAGACTTACAAGTCATTAGTCCCATCTGGTGACCACAAAGTGGCACCAATGGCAATGAATAAAAGAACATGATTGGCCACTTGGCATCTTCAACATGATTGCATTCTCTAAGGGAAAGATTTGTATTTACAACATGATTAAATGTCTAGCTAAACATGACTCAATTAAGAGAAATGCTTGAATTTACGACATGATTAGATGTACACAATTATCAAAGTGTTTGGTTTTGCGACATGATCATCTGTACAACATAATTGTAAAGAAATACAAAAAAGTTTAAAAACATTAGTCAAAAGCTGGGTAATAGTCAGTCTGGTCGTCAGTGCACTGAGTCCCACTCTTGAAAAACAATATATCAGTTTGTGTGAGCTGCAACTTTAGGTACCATTTTTTAGAGGTAAGTCAACACATTATGAGAGGCTTTTTACAGAAAAGGACGAATATCAAACTCCTCATTGAGTCCTATAGGTGACATGGTTTTTAGGTAGTGGATCCACCATAGTTCCCTTTGTAACAATATTTTTTTCGATATCACCTCCTCGTCTGGGGTGGTCTACTTTTTCTATACCTAGATACCTTAGTGAAGAGACATTGTGGTGAGCTTCTTTAAAATGTAGTGCTACTGGACTTCTCTCATCCCCATTTCTTATCGTGCTCCTGTGTTCTGCTATACGTGTCTTTATGGCATGTTTAGTTTTTCCCACATAAGCTTTCCCACAGGGGCACTGTAATAGGTATATGACATGAGTCGTGCTACATGTTATTTTGCCTCTTATTTTGATGGGTTTCCCCGTTGATGGATGATAGAAGAAATTACATTTTTTCAGTGAAGTGACATTGTGCACAAGCACCACATCGTCGATTCCCATCTGGTAGAGGTCTTCTCGCTAAATAAAGTCTGGAGCACTTTAAAGTGAGTTGCGAGCCTCTTCTCTTTTTTCTACGTTTACTGTATTTTTGCGTTTTTTTTGGCTCAGCACCAGTTGGGGATGTGCGTTATCTTTTTAACTTCTCGGCATGCAAAACAACCCACAATCTTTCAGTGCTTATATTGGAAAATATTTGAAACACTACTTAGAATGGTATGAAGCTGCCCCCTTACCATTTTCTTCTGCCCCCCCCCCCCAATTGGGAAATGTCACATCCGCCCCAGGTGGTTTGGATTCATTCATTCATTTGGAGTCATTTTATGCGTGAATTTGGCCCAGAGCGGGCCAAATTCGTAAAAATGTTTACACTCTCAAGAATTAAAATATTCATCTGAATTAGACCCAAGTCTCAACAACTACAGAATGTAGAAGAGTAATGGTCATTTTTGATCTGTATGTTTGACCGTTTCCATCCCGGAATTGTGGACAAAAGCAAAATAAATCTTTAGTTTTCGTGTCTGTGGGGCTAAAATGTCATCAAATGGTGGTCCATGGCTCAAATTCGGAATAAATAATGGGCCCTGGTATCAAAATGGTTGAAAACCACTGGTCTAGGGGATGCAAAGTGAACGTGCAAACACCCCACAGAAAGGCAGACTCTCTCCCTCTCTTCATCTCTCTGTCTCTCTCTCTCCTTTTGTTGTCAGTCACGTACGTCTCAAGCCTCTGAACTGTGCCGCGACGGCGCAGGTTCGAATCCGCGCTCCCGTGACTCGCCGATGATAAGCGAGCCCCCCGACCGCGACGGCTGTAATTGTATAAGATCGAGGAAGACCTCCTCCCCGCTATACCTGCGCCATGCATGATCGCTCGCTTCAAAGATCTCCCTTTCTTCTCTCTCTCCCTCTCTCTCCCTCTCTCTCTGTCTCCCTCACCTGATAACGCTGACATAACGTCCGCGGCGCTCTTTTATACCGACTCCCCGACTGTAACGCCGCTTTTCAATTTATTTTAACTGTGCGCAGTATAAATGTTAATCTTAGACACTGGCACGCCGTGTGACTCTAAAGTAGCCGTGTAATTCAGTGGGACTGTGCGTGTGTGTGTGTGTGTGTGTGTGTGTGTGTGTGTGTGCGTGTGTGTGTGTGTGTGTGTGTGTGTGTGTGTGTGTGTGCCATCTACGTTGTAATAATGTTGCCGTGTACAGGTATACTGTACAGTATGTTATTGTAATTGTAACAGCAGATACTGTTTGAGAGCACAACGTCTGTCATATTAGTCTATGAAATGAAACTAGAAGAGTAGTGTGACGACAGCATATCATCTTCACTTAGAGCAGGGGTTTTCAACAGGTGGTCCGGGGACCACCAGTGGTTCCTGAGAGGGTTCCAGGTGGTCCCCAGCTAAGTTGGTTAACCAGATGTAACTCTTGAGAACGTAAAAAAATGAAACCAAATGGACCCTTGCGGGTCCATTTGGATATGTCAGTATGTACGTTGGCTATGATCGGGTGGGAAGGGAAGGGTTAAAAATGAGAGAAGAGAAGCAATAATACTAATAATACGGATAAAGAACGGAGACACGCAGCCAACGGAGCAGAAACACAGAGAGAAAACGATATAGAGATACAGGGAGAGTGAAAAACCAGCAGGCGGTCCGTACTGCTGCTGTACGCTTCCCCCAGACTATATTATACACAGCGCTGTGTGTGTGTGTGTGTGTGTGTGTGTGTGTGTGTGTGTGTGTGTGTGTGTGTGTGTGTGTGTGTGTGTGCGTGTGCGTGTGCGTGTGTGCGTGTGTGCGTGTGCGTGTGCGTGTGTGTGTGGGAGTAATATATCCCACATCGGGCCGGTACGCCTTTTGGTGTCCTAAACGTTAGTAGCATAATTAGCATTACTCAGCACAATTAGCATTACTCAGCACTATTAACACGACGCAGCATTATTAGCATTACTCAGCATTATTAACAATGCTTAGCATTCTCATTACTTAGCATTATTACCCTTACTTGCTCAGCATTAGCCCGTACTTGAGCATGAGCAACATTATTACTTACTTAGCATAATTAGCATCAATTAGCATTACATAGGATTATTAGCATTATTAACATACAATACATATAATACATATCAGTATCAATCAGCATTAGTAGCGTTCTTAGCATTATTGACATTATTAACAATAACTAGCATTAGCATTACCTATCATTAGCATTGTTAGCGATACTTAGCATTATTAGCATTACTTAGCATCATTGCCATTACTTTAGCTATTGAAAAATACCAGACCTTACAGACCTTATCATACCTTACAAGCTCATAGCGTGCCACAGAGTGGCATGAGCTTGTAAGGTGTGATATTTTTGAAAATGGTGAAAATGTGGCAAAACTCCTTGAGTTATTTTTCCGGACAGAATGGGATATGATATAACAGCATCTGGAGGAGCGGCAGGCAGCAATGGAGGGAATATATGAGTGGAAGAGAAGAGGAGAGAATGGAGGAAAGAATAATGTGGGTCCTTTTGGAGGAGGAGGAGGAGGTGTGAATGAGTCAGTGTGGTTTTTGGCAGGATTTAAAAAATATATATATTTAGTCACGTCTTCGTCTTTTGGACCAACTGCCTGTTCGTTTTAGTCACATTTTAATAATACTTTTAGTAATTGAGCTTAGTCAACATGTTGTCATGTCTATCCTTGTTAATTGTAGTCTAGTTTCAGTCGACCGACACTCAAAACCTTAACATAGCTTGTTTCAATGTTTTGAATATGAATAGTCAAGAAAATCAAATGGAAACATTTATTCAAATATTTTAACAAAGTCAGAGTATATACTAGCCAGGTACACTGGACCTGGTTCCTTAATTTTCCTCACAAAAAAAAAAAAAAAACAAAAAAAAATACCTTTATTTTGAAGCTCCAAGACTCCAAAGCAGGAAGTTGTGTCAGCTTAAAAAATGTATTGTTGTCAGACATTTGCTGCAATGTAGTTGGATTATGCAACGTAAGGCTGAAGATGAACGGTGAGTGATTTGTTTCATACGGAAATGCAATGTTTTTTTTTTTTTTTTTATGCAACAACTGGCAACGAGTAGTCGCCAATTCCGTTCTTAATCGACAAGCTTGATAGCTTTAGTCTACCTTTAGTCCGGAAAAAAAGACTAGTTTTATCTCGTTGATCAGTTTCGGCCACGGTCCTGATAAAAGAGGTGCTGACAAAGACATTGTAGTTCTAGTCAGACTTGATGAAAACATCAGTGAGCGACCGAAACCTCTGTCTGAGTTCCACTCAGTGGAGTGGCAGAGCGAGGGAGAGAGAGGGAGGGAATGAGTCTGTCGAGTTATGAGAAGGAAGACGAGGGGACAATCATTAAAAAAAAAGTGTCTAGCTGGCTGAAAGGGGCGAGAGAGAGACAGAGAGAGAGGGAGCAACAGCGTTTTCGAAAATAGCCTGCATATAATCTCCATTCATTTATATACCGCCGGCGCAGAGTCAGTCGCACACCCGCACGGGCACATGCACGAGCACCCAAGCACCCAAGCAGTTAAAACTTAAAGCCAGCAGGAATGGGAGGAATGGAGTTGTGCAAGAGTGGTGGGAGACTTGGGAGTAGCGAGCATTAGAGAGAGAGAGAGAGAGAGAGAGAGGGAGAGAGAGACATAGACGAACAAAGGGGGTATAAAGAGAGACGTGATTTGCTGACTGGACGTCACATAATTCTCTCTGAGGAGAGAGAGAGCGAGGGAGAGACCCTTCTCTCTCTTCCACCTCGCCGGGCCGCTTGCACATTAATGGTTAATATAGTAGTGAGGAGGGGCCCCCTGGGTGAGGGGTTAATAAAACACTGTGTAGAGCCACCTAATGCGACCCGCGCTGACGAGGTGCATGGAGGCCATTAGAGATTACACTGAGCCAAGCAGCGCCACTCTAATGCCTTATTGAGTGCCGGGAAGAAAACGGAATGAGGTGTGTGCGTGTGTGAGTGTGTGTGTGTGTGTGTGTGTGTGTGTGTGTGTGTGTGTGTGTGTGTGTGTGGGGGGGGGGGGGGGGTGTGTGTGTGTGTGTGTGTGTGTGTGTGTGTGTGTGTGTGTGTGTGTGTGTGCACCTCCATTAACATGCACGTTGTCCCCCCACTTGCTATAGTATGCTAACGAGAGCGACGAAAGCCTATGACTTTTTTCCCCCAGTGAGCTAAATGGTGCCTTGATAGGGGTATAACCATATAGTCTGCGTGAGAAATAATGATTTTTTTTATGTAAAATAATCAAAGTATATCTTGATGTAAACAGAAAATATTGTGTTGTGTCGTTTTGCAATGCAAAGAATCGTCCAATATGCGTCACCAACAGTGTTGGGCAGTAACTAATTTTAGATTACATATTACTGTAATATTATTACTTTTGCTCCAAAAAGTAAAGTAACGAGATTACTCTGCAAAAATGGGTAATAAGTAACGCATTACTTTGCAAGTAACGCCAAGTTACTTGTTTAAAATGAGCTTGTTGTTGCATGCAAAATAGAACAGATTTACAAGCTATCGATCGACAGGTACTGCAACAACAGAGATGGGCAGTAGATCCAGTCCACACGTTGCATCCTGCGCACAGTTGTGTACACTACAAATCATTTGCTGCTTTATTTTGTATTTATTTTTAAATACAAGACATCAACTGTCTGAAAACAATTGTGAAAAAGTTTAAAAAGTCAAATATATTAAAGAGGCAAAGAGACTATTATTATTCCAATAAATTAGATTCAGTTCTAAAAAGAGCTCGCTAAACAGATTATGTTGTACATCTCCATTTTTTCAAATGTAGGAGTTGAGAACTTGGGAAAGTAATAACGTAATATGTAATATATTACTCTTTGATTCCAGTAATAAGTAAAGTAATGATATTACTTTGTCTAAGGGGTAACTAGTAAAGTAAAGAAGTTACTTTCCTAAGTAATATTGACCAACACTGGTCAGAAATATGTATTTGTTCATTGTATTTAGTATTTTTAAAGTTAATAGAAGCAACTTTAGTGTGTACAAACACTGTGTTTGTAAACAGATTTGCATAAAAAAACAGATTCTAACTCCACCTCACCTCCACTCTATTGGCTCATTATGAATCTGCTGGAGACTGCTGTGCTATGATTGGCTAAACAGTGGCCTTGTGGTTAGAGTGTCCGCCCTGAAACTGGGAGGCCGGGGTTCGATTCCCGGTCGGGTCATACCAAAGACTGTAAAAATGGGAACCAATGCCTCCCTGCTTGGCACTCAGCATCAAAGGGATGGATTGGGGGTCAAAATCAGCTAATGATTCCTGAGCGCGGCGCACGCTGCAGCTCACCGCTCCAAGACATGGGTCAAAAGTGGAGAACCAATTTCGCTGCGGTAACGTAGTGACAAACTTTGACTTTGACTTTTAAACCACTGCCTCACCCCACACACAACCCCCCTCCCCCTCACAAATTAGCACCACCTCATACTGAGCCCGACGGATGTTTTTTTTTTTTTCCATGATTTGTTGACAACAACAAAGTTCTGGACTGTCTACAGGACGAAGCAAGTGTCTGTCTGCAGGGAAACAGTTGCAGCATCAAAGTGGAAGCAATGTAAAAGGGAAAAAATATAGATCTATTTCGATTTTGGGACAAAAAGTTGCCTCTATTACCATTAAGGTAATTTCTAGGACATCTTCACCAGTTGAAACAATAAACCCCTTTTCTGAGCCAGATCTGACTAGTTATGATTGACTTAAAGGGGAATTCCACCCATTTTCAACATTCTAATATGTCATTAGTATACCCTAGAGGTGCTGGGTGGACGTGATAAAAAAACGTTCCCCCATTCTGTGTTCCCCAGAAATGGAGGTCTGAAGAAAACCACTAACATGGTGAAACATCTTGATGACATCATCAAGATGTATTTTCACCATGTTAATGGGTTTCTTTAGACGCTTCTTTTTTTCTGAGAGCGTACAAATGGAATGGAACAAATGGAACATTTGTACGCTCTCAGAAAAAAAATGAAAATGGGTGGAATTCCCCTTTAAGTCAATCTGGCCTCAATCTGACTCTCTCTCTGATTCATCCAGAGACGTCTGTCTTTAGTGCACAGGATTCGTGTTGGTTGAAATCAGGTGATTATTCTTGGTTGCCAGATCTGACTATATAGTGTCAATTCGACACGATTTGGCCGCAATCACGGCGTCACTGCTAGATCCAGGTCCTGCCGATAATGAGACCAGCACTGAAACGGTGATTATCATTATAGTAAAAAGCAGCGAGATGCATTTGAGCTGCCCCCCTTACCCTACCCACCCCCGGCATAATGCCCTCCATCCAGGAACAGAGACCAAAAATACGGAGGATGTACAGTATAATGAAAATAATATCCTCTCTGTGGCGTCTGGGTAAAATGAGGACGGCTACAAAGAGTACTTTGATGACGGGGCCTGCATGGGGTCCGACTCTCTCAGACTGTTCCTTTTCCTGATTGTCGGTCATACAATCTGAAGAACAAAATAAACTCCCGCTGCCCAAGAGGTTGCCCAAAAGGTTGCGACATTGGTGGGGTGACAAACCGGAATCGGAAATGCATTGTTTTCAAGCGGCCGCCATCACACCTTTCCGTGGAAGTGAACGCAGATGTCATAGCTCTGTCTATACTCTAGGGCAGGGGTTTTCAACAGGTGGTCCGGGGACCACCAGTGGTCCTTGAGAGGGTTCCAGGTGGTCCCCAGGCTAAATGACGGAAAGTTGGTTAACCAGATGTAACTCTCGAGAATGTAAAAATGAAACCAAATGGACCGTTGCGGGTCCATTTGGTTTCATTTTTACACTCTCAAGAGTTAAAATATTCATCAACTGAATTAGCACCACTTAATTAAGACGTCTATACTGTTTTGTTTGCAAAATCCAGGCTGGAATTGTGGACAAAACAAAAATAATTCTAGTTCTTTGGGGTGAAAATGTCATCAAATGGTGGTCCGTGGTTCAAATGCTGAATAAATGGTGGTCCCTGGAGTCAAAAAGTTTGAAAACCCCTGCTCTATGGCGCTGGCCGACCTCTGAACCTTGGGATGTTTTTTTTTTTGTACCAGCTATATCTGATTGGATATCTGGTCTCTTGGCAATGCTAGAGTACTATAAGGGAGAATACTGACACTCCTGTTGACTCCCAATGCAACGGCTGAACAGAGACTCCTATTGGCTGAAAACCATCACGTGACGCCTAGTAAGGAGGGATTCTGGTTCCAAACAAACCAATCTGTCCATCCAGCTCCATTGACAGCAGATTGCATGTTCGCAGTTTAATTGGCAAAATTATGGCATTTCAGGACATTTTGACGCATTAACAGACGTAGTCGCTTTAGTTAATGTATATTGTAACAAGATAGGCTGAGGCTGTGCTTTGATGCAGTGGTTAACTATGTAGGCCTATGTTTGGGACCTGCAGAGCTCCAGACAGCGTGAGACGCGAGATCAAAGCATGTCAGTACTCTCCATTACAGTACTCTTGGCAACACCACGACTTCTGCTTGGCTATCTCGTCTCTATGGCTCTGGTCAGAGCTAATTTCATTTAATGCCACGCACCACCATTTGACGAGGTGCAGTCTGTCAGACCAAAAATAAGCACTTTTGTTGGTTTGTTTTTCCCCCACAATCCCATGCTGTATTTTGGAAAAGTAGCAGGCCAACTGTCATCAAAATAACAATTCTTCTCCTAATTGTAGAAGAATTGTACTAATTTGAAATTTAAAGATGTAATGCCATGATTTTTTTTCAACTTAAATCATGATCATCAGGTATTATTGTTATATGAAGAGAAAGAATTTTCTCAAAGAGGTGCATAGTATTTGTTAAAATGGTGTTTTTATGTGGACTTCCCCACCAGTTCATTAAGTATGCCTGGTTTGCCTGGTGGGTGGTGATGGGTGGAGATCCACCAGAACTGAAGCCACACCCACAGCTTTAGTTGTATGATAAAGGGGGAGGAGTTAGGGGAGGGGCTGATGATGTGATGTCACTATAGTACAACCTTAGCCTCCAGGAAGAAATACAAAGGGAAGGCATCATTACACAAAACAAACAGACCAAGGGTTCTAATGAAGTACCATCACCTCTTAAACATGTACAACATTGGAAAAAATACAAACATCACGGCACCCCCCCTTTAAGTGAAATGTTTGTCAGTGATTTAACTCTTGGGAGTGTAAAATAACACCTAGGGATCCACAAGGTTACTCCATAATCTACTCCCCTTTAGCTGGGGACCACCTGGAAACCTCTCAAAGACTGCTTTAGTCCAACTTTAGTAAAAGAAACAGGGAGGGACGCTCGCCCCTCCAATGTCAGAAAATGTCTGCCCACAAAAATGAGTTACTGCCATGGTTCGAGGTGGCTCATACCTACACGGCCTGCCGCCGCGGCGTAATAATTAATTAACGGAACTGTCGAAAATATTTCATATTTCTTTTCATGCGAGCAAGGGCGCCGTCATTATCTCGCCCTGAGGGACTCATCTTTATTCCGTTTGAATGAATTCCAAAGCACAAGGTTGTGCGGGGAGTCAACCGGGGAGATCCGCGGCTCTGCTCTGATCTGACCGGCTGAGCGGCTAAAAAAGGTCCATTACAGCAGCGGAAAGGAAAAAGGTCTGATGATGAACGGACGAGGTCTGATGGCTCTGACAGAAACCTGTCAGGGCTGACTGATGTCTGTCAGAGGGTAGGATTTTAACAGCTTGTGACCGCCTGGCTCAAAGCGGCTAAAAAAACTGCCAATAACAGATCAGCCTCTGCACCTGAGACACTGTTAACACTATGAGCTGCAAGAACGGAGATTTCCGTCCTTATCGAGTGCACAAAGGATTACGATTCATCAAAAAAGACGGATCAGTTACTAAAAAAAGATGGGAGTATGATCTCACGTGATTTGCGACAGACCTGCCATAGATTGGCAGGTACATCATCCAACATTTAGAAGGAAAAAAAAAAAGATTAAGCCTTTATAACTCCTAAATCAAACACTATAAAATCGTAATCAAAGCGGCCATTTTCGACGGCCCATAGCGGCACTATCGTCAGTCGCGGTAGGAAGTATCAATGACCTCTCTGTTTCCCTATCGCTGGTTCTCTGCTTTGGCTGCTCTTATAGCCGCATCTGCTATGAAGCTGGCAGTGGTGGCTGGCGTCTGAAACTCGGTCCGCATGGAAACGTTCGTGGCGTGCGCGGTTTAATGGTTTACAGTTGTTCCAGCAGGTTAAAGTGTTAACTCATTTACCGCGATCGGATCTTCTTTGTTTTCTCCCCATTGCCACGGCTCAAACCAGTTCGATCGGTAAAAAAACCTTATTTTGAAGCTCAGATCTCCTAAACAGGATGGTTTCTGTCATGCTGTTTCTGTTGTCTTGGCTGACCTCTCTTCTGACGATCTGAGCAAAAACATCCGGGTCACAAGTCAGGAAGAGCTGTGTAGCCCTGGCTGATTTACCCATGCGCTCACGACATTGAGGGGGCAAACCGGAGGAGAGCCGTTTGAATGCATTGGATTGAATGAATGTGAATGGGACAAAAAAAAAAAAAGTTGTCCCCAATTCTGTCCCAAATGAAAGTCAGCAACGGGATCATCATCAGACGATGCGCTCGGACTAATAGTTGGATTAAAGAATGAAATCTACATTTCGTCGTGATACGCGCCGTCCGCGTGACCGGCGGTGGGATTCTAACGGGAAATCCACGAGCAGCTCGAGAACGGCGTACAAAGAATTAAGAGGGAGAGGAAAAAGCTAAGGGAGGGGGGATGTTGAGAGGAGAAATGTCACATTGGGGTTATGAGAGAGAGAGAGAGAGAGAGAGAGAGAGAGAGAGAGAGAGAGATGACAGAGCGATGTTTCCTGCAGTGATTCCACCGTCTACCGAAGCAGAAAGCAACTGAACTTTTGATTAAATATTTATAAAGAGCGATAGAATTGAAGAGATAGAAGGAAAAAAAAAAGGATAAAAAGATCAGGCTCATATTACAACCACCTTCATATTAATTAGTTTCCTTTTATTCTTCCCCCCCCGTATCGCTGCATTTCATTCCTTCTGTTGTTCGGAAAGACATGAAAGCTAATTAGGGAACAACAATAATTATTCAAAACGACTGCCAATTAAGCTAATTGTTAAGTTATTATCACACCGGCACTGCTGCCGCGTTCGTCCACGCGAAACAAAGTCAACACGGCAACGTCGAAATGCTATGTTATATCTCTGTACGTGAAAAGTGCCTGAACCAGTCAGAGCATGTGTCCCTTCAGGCGCCGGAATGGTACAGCACGTGGGGGGGGATGTGCTGAGCTGTAGTACTATAAGGGAGACACTCCCGTTGACTCCCAATGCTACAGCTGAACAGAGACAGCTATTAGCAGGGGTGTAGTGGAGGGGGGACCCCCCCTTCTCACATCTAAAATATATTTGGGGCAAAAGTAGGCCTATGTTTTTTGTCTTGTCATTTACTTTTATGGATACAATTAGGCATTGTAAACAATCTTTATGAATATGCTAAACTTGTTTTAACAGACCTCTCGTCAATCCAGTGAATAATTATGTAAGGGATAACACCCGACAAGCCGGTGATTTGTTTCCTAATAACTGACCGAGGCGCAGCCGAGGTCAGTTAATCACCGCCTCGAAGGGTGTTATCCCGCTTATTACATGGCTTACGTCAGTGGTTTTCAACCAGTGGTCCGAGGACCACCAGTGGTCCTTGAGAGGGTGACGGCAACGGCATGTAAACAACCAAATACGTAGCTAACCAAATGGACCCGCTAACGGCATGTAAACAACCAAATACGTAGCTAACCAAATGAACCCGCTAACGGCGTGCTGGAACTAAATGCGGAAGCGCAGCGCGGATTGATATGAACACAGCTGTTTGCACTTTGGGGACCTTGATTATGCAGCGGTCCAATATAGAGCGGAGTGGTGAATTATAGTGTGATATCAGTGTTTCCCCCAGAAAATTGGTTAGTCAAGGTGGTGAGGCTTCGAGTCTGTGCTCGTGCGCGTGCATGTGCGCGTGCATGTGATGTAATTACAATACCGTAGGCTACGCTTTGGGGCAACACAGCCCCTCACTCATGTGTTTACACCACTCACCTCTATAACAGCTACTTTTCACCACTATCATCATCTGACTCCAGGCCCTGACCTTTTATTCTATAAGGAGCCAGATAGGCCATTACGTTTTATAATTAATTTCTTTCCTTTTCAGGTACAGGGTGTCATGACATGTCTTTCATGACATGTCCTATTTTAACAGGCTTAAAAGCACATCCAGCATGAAAAGAGGCATTGAGAGAACTTTACAACAGAATGCCAACTGTGTGGGACTATTAGGACAATTGGCAACTGTAGTCTCAGTCACAATGTGGGACAGGGTCTCAATTTGTGGGATGACTGAAAAGTTTTTGAAATGACTGTCCCATGCAAAGAGGGACACCTGGTCACCCTGGGACTGTCCCAGATCTGGTCACCCTTCTAACAACACCCGACACACACACACACACACACACACACA
The DNA here is from genome assembly GCA_039105355.1 of Benthosema pterotum. Classification (NCBI taxonomy): domain Eukaryota; kingdom Metazoa; phylum Chordata; class Actinopteri; order Myctophiformes; family Myctophidae; genus Benthosema; species Benthosema pterotum. The sequence goes on along the minus strand of CM076976.1, from coordinate 3,550,071 downwards.
CACACACACACACACACACACACACACACACACACACACACACACACACACACACACACACACACACATACACTCAAGCGCGGTTTGTCGGTAGTCTCTGGTTAGTTAGCCTGTCCGCAGCACTAACAGAAAAGACACAAGTTACCAGCGCGAGCGGAGCAGTGATCGGAGCGCGTGGATTTTCAAGTGAGCGCTGAGCGTGTTTTCAAATGGGTCGGAGTGCGCTCTCGAGCGAGAATTATCGTCCGCTCCAGCCCGCTCCAAGCCGTTCAGTCCAGACAACGGCACAGGTGTTCTGTTCAGTGCAGAGCACAGCATAAACGTGTGGTTGTGGTTCAGATGGCGACTATAGGCCTACAGTGCCAGCAACACGATCAAGACATTTAAAATCCTCTCCGATGCTGCGGGGTGAAGGAGGAGATGATGATCATGATGGACACCTCGCTATTTATTTTGAAGCACTGCACATCATAACGGCAACGTATTTGAGCGCAGCGACCCCCCGCCCAATTATGTCCAATTCCCCCACAGCGTAACATCATCAATAACCTATTATCCCGTATAGCATTTTGGAAACAAAATAGCGTGGCATAAGATTAATTAGTTATTCGCCGCACCTGTCTGGGTTAATATAGACAGCAGTGTAACTGCACATATAACTCCTGTCTTAAATGTTTATGCTGTGAGGAGGGCAATAACCACGATGTGTTTCGACAAAGAAAAAGCAGCAGCCTTTTTTCCAGCCGTCAAATTTTGCTCCTGAGCGGGCGGGGCTGAGCGGAACGGGGAGCGCCGCGCTGCCCAGATGAAAATGAGCTGGGAGCGGAGCGGGCCTGGGAGGGGGTCCACGTGAGCAGATACTCTGCTCACATACTCTGCTCGGGAGTAGTGTTAGCGAGCCGAGGCAGCGTCGCATGCGAAATATAACTGATCTACAGGTTCATCATGCGGCATGCGTTGTATGAACGACGCATTTTAACTTTAAGTCTGGTTTCTTGTTTTTTGGGGGGGGACGTAGCCAAGGCGGGGGAGGGATTTGGTGAAGGCGGCCGCCTTGACGATAAAGCGCTGGGGGAAACCCTGAATATCTTACCGCTCACATGACCAGAACGCTGGCTTCTGATTGGAGCATTCATCCAAGCCATGTAATAACGTTATATAACTGGCTTTATTGAATGTATATTGTCAGAAAATAGGCTCCGCTGTGATGCAGAACTTAACTATGTAGGCCTATGTTTGGAACGTGCAGAGCTCCAGCCAGTCAGAGCACGTCTCTCCCTATTTACTCCCTATTTTAGTAGTCTAAGCTATACTACACGCAGCATATGGACTATTTGTTTACAAGTAGTATTTCTGACTGTCTGGCAATATAGCTAGGCGGAAAAATGGTGTTTTCAATGCACGATAGTTCAGTTGGTGATAGAAGCATGACATTTGGCACAGATGATCTTCATATGACCCTAAACAATAATCAACCTCGGGCCACCTCGGGCCGCAAGATGGCGGCCCCCAAAATCCAAGATGTCTGCCCAGAAATGTGTTTTTTCCTTCATAACTTGAAATGCATTGATTTTACACCCCATAGATGTATTGAACGTTAATACAAAGTTGGCCATTACGGACGGTTTGGTACCAAGTACGTGTCTGTATCTCCTATGGTTCTTGAGATACAGCATATAGGTACTTTCACAGCCAAATGAGGAGAGACATTTGTAACATTGATTTTTAAGTCAATCAAATGGTGATACAGGCATGAAAATTGGTACACACACTCTTCAAACCCCACTATTTCTAAAAGTACTGCATGCCCATCAAAATTCCAAGATGGCAGCCCCCAAAATCCAAGATGTCCGTCCAAAAACGTGGTTTTTCTTTCATAACTCGAAATACAAAGATCTTAAGCCCCATAAATGTATTGAACGTTAATATAAAGTTGGGCATTACGGACATTTTGATACCAAGTACATGTACTACGGTTCTTGAGTTACAACATATACGTAGTGATGAGGCACCATAAGTGTAACATTTTGGCACGTTTCACTCTTTAACTCAAAGATCACTTTATGACCATATCTTCTATTTTCAGGAAATGGACCTACATGTATCTGCTATGATAAACCACTTCAAGTTTTTCAATTGATGAAACGGGCCGGGAGTTATTAAACCGATCGTGAAGGGCTGTTTCAGTGCTAAATTTGCTGCGTATATTTTGCGAATATAAGCCCCCCAGAAATGTTTGTCTGTTCATCTGTCCTTCACAATAAGTGTATACTGTATGTGAAGCGGGCGCACCAAGTGTAGCATGTGTCATAGTATAATGGTATAATATGCTAATAGGCGTTATAGTGTAATATATGCAATAGTGTAATAGGACTAATAGTGTAATAGTAAATACATGCAATAGCGGTATACTGTAATAGGGTAATAAATGTAATAGTGTAATAGGTGATATGTGTAATAGTGTAATATGTGTAACAGTGTCAGTGTAATAGCGTCATAGTGTAACATGTGTAATAGTGTAATAGGGTAATATGTGTAATAGTGTCATAGTGCAACATGTGTAATAGTGTTATAGTGTAACATGTGTAATAGTGTAGTATGCGTAATATGTGTAATAGGCTAATATGTGTAATAGTGTAATTGTGCATTAGGGTAAGAGTGTGATATATGCAATAGTGGTAAAGTGTAATTTCCCTATACACTATTGCACATAGATTATACTATTACACGTATTAGCCTATTACACTTATTACACATAATACACAACAGCATTGTTACCCTATCACACTATACCGCTATTGCATATATTACACAATTAGCCTAATGAACATATATTACCCTATTACACCTATTAGCCTATTGTAATTATTACAAATATTACACTATTGCACAGATTACGTTATTACACTATTACACATGTAAAACATATTTCACTATTACAGATGTTACACTATGACACTATTACACATATTACCCTATTACACTATTACCCATGTTGCACTATGACACTATTACACATATTACCTTATTACTTTATTACACATGTTACACTATGGCACTATTACACATATCACCCTATTACGCTATTACACATGTTACACTATGACACTATTACACATATTACCCTATTACACTATTACACACGTTACACTATGACACTATTACACATTTTACCCTATTACACTATGACACTATTACACATATTACCCTATTACACATGTTGCACTATGACACTATTACACATATTACCCTATTACACTATTAATATGTTACACTATGACACTATTACACATATTACGCTGTTACACATATTACCCTACTAGACTATTATACATGTTACACTATGTATACCGCGATTACAGTATACCACTATTACATATATTACACTATTATCCCTTTTACACTACATTACACTATTATCCCTTTTACACTATATTACACTATTACGTCTATTCGCATATTATACCATTATACTATGACAATGCTACACTAGGTGCGCAAATATATACACTTATTGTGAAGGACAGATGCACATACAGACATTTATGGGTGGCTTATATTCGCAAAATATACGCAGCAAATTTAGCACTGAAACAGCCCTTCACGATCGGTTTAATAACTCCCGACCCGTTTCATCAATTGAAAAACTTGAAGTGGTTTATCATAGCAGAAACATGTAGGTCCATTTCCTGAAAATAGAAGATATGGTGATAAAGGGATTTTTGAGTTAAAGAGTGAAACGTGCCAAAATGTTACACTTATGGTGCCTCATCACTACGTATATGTTGTAACTCAAGAACCGTAGTACATAGAGACATGTACTTGGTATCAAAATGTCCGTAATGCCCAACTTTATATTAACGGTCAATACAATTATGGGGATTAAGATCTTTGTATTTTGAGTTATGAAGGAAAAACCACATTTTTGGACGGACATCTTGGATTTGGGGGCTGCCATCTTGGAATTTTGCAGGGCATACGGTACTTTAGAAATAGTGGGGTTTGAAGAGTGTGTGTACCAATTTTCATGCCTGTATCACCATTTGATTGACTTAAAAATCAATGTTACAAATGTCTCTCCTCATTTGGCTTTCCTCAAGCTGTGAAAGTACCTATATGCTGTATCTCAAGAACCGTAGGAGATACAGACACGTACTTGGTACCAAATCGTCCGTAATGGCCAACTTTGTATTAACGTTCAATACATCTATGGGGCGCAAAAGCAATGCATTTCAAGTTATGAAGGAAAAACCACATTTCTGGGCAGACATCTTGGATTTTGGGGGCCGCCATCTTGGAATTCTGTGTGGCCCGAGGTTGATTATTGTTTAGGGTCATATGAAGATCATCTGTGCCAAATGTCATGCTTCTATCACCAACTGAACTATCGCATCAAGTTTCCGCTTAGCTAATAAAGGAACCTGGGTTTGTGGAGGACGATTCAGAAAATCAAAACAGGTCAGCTTAATTTCTATTGTTTTTTATTGCTGTGTACCTTGTGAGTTTATGGAGTTTTGATATAGAAATCAACAGGGGGCACGGTGGCACAGGGTTAGTGCTATCGCCCCACAGCTAGAAGGTGCATGCATGTAATCCTGGACTCTAAACTGCCCCCCTGGCCAGCCGGGGCGCCTGATGGAGGGGACAGGAACTGGTTGGAATAACGTGTTCCTTCCACACGCTACGTCCAACCAGGAAACTCCCTCTTGTCAGGTGAAAAGAAGGCAGCTTGGACTCCTCATGCATTGAAGGAAGCATGGGGCCAGTCTGCTGCCTCCCCAGGTTGGTGGAGGGTGTGTAGAGCCCAGTATCACATTAGGAATTGGCACTGGGTGAAAAAATGGTTACAAAATTTGTAGGATAAAAATTATAAAAAAAGAAAAGATATAGAAATCAACAAAAGTGAAAATGTTCCCTTTTTTTGGGGCATGCATTGCCGGGTATGGCCATATACTGATCCGAGGTGACACGGGAAGAACATGAGAGCAGGAGGAGCGAAAACATTTCCCCGACCGCGACCGTTAGTCGCGACCAATGGCCGACGGCCAGCACCCACACTAGCGTCCCAAGCGGGAATCGAACCCAGGACCTTCTAGCTGTGAGGTGACATACAGCACTTATACCACTGTTCCACCACCACACCCCTATTCTGTTATACTTTGTACCTCTGGGGATAACTCTATTCAGCACTGCACTGCACTGCACTGCACTGCACTGCGCTGCGCGGTGCAGCTGTACACAGCATGGGACCATATAGTAATTAGCACATGGTTGTGTGTGCTAGCCAGAAGGGAGGCTGCGGGGAAATACTCACAGAATGGAGTAAAAAAATAATAAAAAACTCTCTGGCGAGTCACAATACATAAGAGAGGACAAGTCTGTACTCTAGTATAGACTACTCTATAGTGTACTATATATGTTTCAGAGCCTTGTAGTTGGAAGAGTTGCATCATTTCTGGGGTGGCAGCAGTGTTGTTTGTTTGAGAATATTTTGTCTTAGTCTTAGTCTTTTGAGTGACACATATTTCGTCTTTTAGTCCCATTTAGTCTTCTGAAATTCATTTTTTTAGTCTTAGTTTAGTCGACGAAATATCAACATCGATTTAGTCTTAGTCTCAGTCTTAGTCTTTTTTTAGTCTTAGTCTTTTTTTAGTCTTAGTCTTTCAGTCTTAGTCTTTGAGGTTTAGTCTTACTCTTGCATTTTTAGTCTTACTAGCTTTCAACATGCAATACAGATTATACAGGCACATTTAGTTTGCATGTCGCATGGAGGAAAACAGCAAGACTGGTTGCATAAACCAGTGGTTTTCAACCTTTTTGATACAAGGGCCCACTATTTATTCATCATTTGAGCCACGGACCACCATTTGATGATATTTTAGCCCCCACAGACCCAAAACGAAAGCTTTATTTTGCTTTGGTTTCATGTGTAAACATGAAACCATGGTCACGCTTTCAAAGATTTACATCCGGTTAAAAAAAAAAAAGCTGGGGACCACCTGTAATTTTAGCTGGGGACCACCTGGAATCCTCTCAGGGACCACTGGTGGTCCCCGGACCACCTGTTGAAAGCCCCTGGCATAAACAGACAAGTGTTCCGCGGGGCAGGGCTCACGCATCGGGAAACGTTTGCAGCTTAGACTGGCAGTCTGGCTGGGCCAGACAGTTTGTCTGGCCCAGCTAGACTGCCAGTCTAAGCTGCAAACGTTTCCCGATACAAACAGTGCCGATGAAACGACGTGTCGCTCCGGGGGTAGGCCGGGGATGTTTCCCGGTGCGTGCCACAGTTCTGCACCGTGGAAGAATTGTCTGTCTGTGCAACCGATGTTGCGGTTTTCCTCCATGCAACAAAATGACGATCAACCTAACTTAATGCATTGGGAAGCGTTCTGATTGGATGTCTTCCTAGCTAGTCCCACAAAAACAGAAGTTCTGATTGGATCTCGTTTCCGTTCGTCCCGCCCTAACATTTTCGTCTCGTCTGATTCGTTGACGAACGTGTCCATTACGTCTTCAAGTTCGTCTTTAGAGAATACTTTTTATTTAGTCTTTGCTCGTCTTAGTCTTGGGAAAAAGCTTCGTTGATATATGTTGATACACACACACACACACACACACACACACACGCACACACACATATATATGAAAACGAATCCTCTGTCTGTATTGCTGTGAAACCTGTTGTTATGCAAAGTAAGGTACAGTGTATAAACCAATTTCACGCCTTGTAGAGAAATGGAGTCCCGGCGGAGGATCCAAGATCCCGTAATTGCCCTGCAAGTGCTGCAGTTTTAACCTGAGTAAAGCATGCAGTTAGGGAGCTGCTGCAGCACAGCTTTTGCTGCTGCTGCTGCTGTGTCTCGGTGCTGCGCTGCAGGTGAGAGAACGAGAGAGAGAGAGAGAGAGAGAGAGAGAGAGAGAGAGAGAGAGAGAGAGAGAGAGAGAGAGAGAGAGAGAGAGAGAGAGAGAGCCTATTCTACCAGAGCTAGACTGTCTGGGACACAAATTCGACCTAGAGCAGCGTTTTTCATACCAGGGCCCACTATTTATTCAGCATTTGAGCCACAGAGGACCACCACTTGGTCCGTGGCTCAATTCCAGGCTGGATTTCGGAAACAGGCAAACAATAGATCAAAATGACCATTAATCTTCTACATTCTCTAGTTGTGTAGACTTGGACTAATTCAGACGAATATTTTAACTCTTTCGAGTGGAAATATGAAACCAAATGGACCCGCAAGGGTCCATTTGGTTTCATGTTTACGCTCGAAAGAGTTACATCTGGTTAACCAACTTTCCATCATTTAGCCTGGGGACCACCTGGAACTCAGGGACCGCTGGTGGTCACACAAACAAACAAGCTACAATACCGCCACTTTTTTTTTTTTTTTACAAGAGACTGCAAGATCATGAACCATTCATCAGTCCCAAAACCTTGTCTTTCTTATCAACCACAGCAACCAAATCTAACCCTAGCCTTAGCCCTAAACTTAACCTCAGCGTAGAACCTACGCCAAAATATAACCTTAACTAATTAAAAAGTTTGGCTGTGTTAAAAAAAAAAAAAAAAAAAAGTTGACTGTTCCCTGTCTAATAAGATAAACATCGCTTAAAACATTACCCCATATACTACTTTCCCTATATAACTAAAATAAACAAATAAAAACACCATTACCATCTTATTTCTTTCACAAATAGAGAATATTTTACTCAACATGAACTGCTCCTGGCGCAGGATGATGATGTCACGTGCGATCTAGCTCTATGGAATATATGGATGAACATGCTCATGTGACATCATCATCCTGCGACCAGAGCACCTCCTATTGAGTGAAAGGTTCTCTATTTATGAAAGAAATAAAGTATTGAAGGTGTTTTTTATCTGCATGTTATAGTTATAGAATGCAAGTATAGTGTGAATATTTGTCTTATTAGCCAGGATTCATTTTAAAAATGTTGAAAAAGAAAAGGATGCGACAGTTTTAGGAATGGTGCAAGGAACACTGAAACAGGTCACCGCCACGTTAGCAACGGTCGCAAATGTTTTGGAAAACGGTTGTGATCACTAGAATGCTGCTGCAGGGTCCATCATTTCTAGATCTGTCTAAAGCCTTGGATTCTGCTAAACATTTCCATGGCATGGGTGCTAGGTAGTCAGTAGATTCGCTTGGGGTCACACATAATCAGGGGCGGATCTAGGCATGAGCATGGGGGGGGGTGCAATGCTCCCCTAAATGCCCAGACTGCCTCACCAAACATGATGGCATGCAAAACAACCCAAGCTATTTCAAATTAGTGTTTATATTTAAAATTATTTGAAACACTACTACTGCTACTGACTAACTACAGCTGTGTCACCACTACAGTAAACCAACAGCATTTCATCATTGAAAACAGAAAACTCTCTGAGTCAGACCTTTAGCTTTATGCATGCTGCGTGTCTGTTGCAACTTCAACAACAACTGATGTTATTATTGATGCTTTACTTGACTAATAAAAGTCCTGTAACCGAAAATTTACGAAGCGCCCGATGAAGGCGCACCCATACCATTTTCTCCTGCCCCCTCCCCCAATTGTGAAATGTTACATCCGCCCCTGCACATAAAACCTCTCAGAGGATCGATGCGTTGCCCTGGTAGAGAGATCTGCGTGCCTCAGTGACCCTTAGAGCTATGCCAGTGGGAGAAAGGTTCTCCCGTCAGGTTCACACATGCTGGACAGGTTGAAGGGTAGAGGGCAGGCAAACCGCCATCCACTGGCCCTTCAGGTTGGGGTTGGGCACAGGGCTAACAACCCAGTACCGTGAAAAAAAAAACATATCGTTACGGAAACAGCAACAACGGCAATCCGCTGCCACACACGCCAGCTGACGTAAAAGCGCGGTAACCCTACGTTTTAACGGCGGGTATGGATTAAAAAACGTCGCCCGATATGAGCGACAGCGGCGGTCATTACCGTAAATTCTCACTCAGAATGGCAGGAGGAGGAAGTGGGACGGAACTAGGAACCAAACTGCGCCAAATGGTTTTGGGTCGAGGGCAAAAAAAAGCAGCACTTGGCTCTGATTGGTTATGCCCGGCCAAACATCGGCCGATTTGGCCGAGAAGCTCGCCAATTTTTATCTTTCCGGGCGACATCGCCCACCCACGTCGGCTGCTGTCGCCCGAATCGGCGGCTCCCATAGAGAAATAATGGATGTCGGGCGACGTCGCTTTATCATCCCCGCCGTTAAAACGTAGGGTAAGTACGTAAGTTACAGGTAAAAAGGTATAGGCCGGTGAATTGCATCTTACATAAGTTCTCCTACGAATGTTCTCTGTATGAAAAGGGTCACAAATGTCTTATAAATCATGCCAGTTTTCTAAAACACTTCATGCCACCCCATCTGACAATATGTTGTACCGGGGAAACGCCTAGAAGCAAAGATTTGAGTAAAAAAACATTCACTTCTTCAAGCAGAAGAAGAACACAATCAAAGATTTACATTCTTTCCCCTCTCTTTGGTTAATATTCATAGCACGTCGGCACGCTATGAGCATTTCAAGTATCGAGCCTCAAGTACGAAACTATACTTGAACTACTTGAAAAAGACTGTCAAAGGACCAAACGCTGTATGTTTTGCCTGCTGTGCGAGAATAAATACACCTGGAGCATTACAAAGCGAGTTGCCAAGCCTGTGCTTTTCTCTCTGTCTGTGATTTCTCTATAGGGTAACAACAACAGTTTGGCTCAGCACCACGGGCGGATGTAACATGTCCCATTTGGGGGGGCAAGAGAACATGTTGGAGGGGCAAGAGAAAATGTTATGGGTGCGGCTTCATCGCCCCGCACCCATACCATTTCCGGTTACAGGACTTTTATTAGTCAAGTAAAGCATCAATAATAACATCAGTTGTTGTTGAAGTTGCAACAGACACGCAGCATGCATAAAGCTAAAGGTCTGACTCAGAGAGTTTTCCGTTTTCAATGATGAAATGCTGTTGGTTTAGTGGTGACACAGCTGTAGTTAGTTAGTAGCAGCAGTAGTGTTTCAAATCATTTTAAATATAAGGACTTTAATTTGAAATATCTTAGGTTGTTTTGCATGGCATCGTGTTTTGACTGGGTATTTAGGGGGGGCAGCTTGCCCCCCATACCCATGCCTAGATCCGCCCCTGCTCAGCAGCGAGAATGAGGATGTGTGCCTTATACTCTTGTTGTTGTATTTTTTTTCCCCCTAAAAGTTACACACCGCTTTTGACACCTGTGTCAAAAGCTGTGTGTAACTTTTAGAAAAAGAAAAACACATCTGCGTTCCAAGTATTCAGAGACTATAGACAGAAAGACACAGGGGATGGTGGGTGGTGGTGTCTGCTATGACTCAGTTATTGGTGCATTGACTATAGCTGGCCTTCTGGCATACCTCATCTCTCTCTCTGCCTAGCTACTTAAAATACAAAAAAAACATTTAAAGATGCAGTGCCATGATTTTTTTCTACCCTAAAACATGATCATCAGGTATTAATGTTATATGAAAAGTAAGATTTTTTTCCCAAAAAGTGTACAGTGTTTGTTAAACTGTCATTTTTATGATTCCACCCTACCAGTTCATTAAGTATGCCTGGTCTGCCTGGTGGGTGGTGATGGGTGGAGATCCAGCTGAACTGAAGCCACGCCCACAGCTTTAGTTGCATGATAAAGGGGGAGGGGTTAGGGGAGGGGCTGAGCACATGATGTCACTATATTGAAGTTTTTTTCATTGGCACATTTGGGTGGAAAGGTTCAGCCCCCAGGAAGAAACCCTAAATACAAAGGGAAGACATCATTGCACATAAAAAAAAAACACACCAAGGGGTCTATTTACATACTGTCACCTCTTAAACATGTACAAAATTGGAAAAAAATCAAAAATCACGGCACCCCCACTTTAACCCACTCCCTGCCCACCAGGGTTATTATAGTTATGGATTTTTAATTTTAGTTTAGTTTTGGTTAGTTTTGACATTTTATTTTCTAATTTAGTTATCGTTTTAGTTAGTCATTAGAGCAGCTTTGCTAGTTTTTATTTAGTTTTCCATTTTGGTGAAAATATTTAGTTTTAGTTAGTTTTAGTTTAGTTATAGTTTTAGTTTTACAGGGCTTGACACTAACACTTGCCCGCTTGCCCGGGGCAAGTAAAAAAAAATGGTGGGGCAAGTGAAGACTGCTACCTGGTTGCCTGATCGGGCAAGTGTGCAACTTAGTGCACTATAACACAACACAAGATAAATTTGTCTTGAAGGCAGTCATTGCACTCTGCCTCTGTGTCTTTCCCTGCTTTCTAGCTATCCACAATTCCAGGCTGGATTTGGGAAACAAAACAGGCAAATTAACATACACATCAAAATGACCTAATCTTCTACATTCTCTAGTTGTGTAGACCCGGGCTAATTAAGATGATGAATTTTAACTCTTGAGAGTGTAAAAATGAAACCAAATGGACCCGTAAGGGTCCATTTGGTTTCATTTTTACGTTCTCAAGAGTTACATCTGCAAAATTTACAATATATTGACCATGAGGCCTTAGTGTCAACCTCTGGTTTTAGTTATTTAATTGTTTTTCCTTTGCTTTGATTGTCAGGTATAGGATTAGAAATGTGCCAAAGTAGGAAACGGTTGGTATTCAACCCTTGCTTTGAGTTTTTTAGTAGTTTGGATGATTGCACTCTCCGACAAGAACACAATTTTTACCCCCAGTGTTTATGGAACTCAGTAGTGGATAGAAGATCTAGAAGCATCTCCTCCTCATGCTGGTCACCAACACATTTTGGATTTAAAAGCTTTATAAAAACTAAAACTAAGGATATTTTGGGTATAATTTCAGTTAGTTCCAGTTAGTTTTCTGAACCCACATTATAGTTTTCAGTCCAATATACAGTACATGATGTCACAGGGATCAAGATCGATGCAATGTGTTTTGCTGTGGAATTCTCTTTTAAATATATATT
>CM076976.1:3530605-3533105 GCA_039105355.1 Benthosema pterotum | reverse complement strand
AAGATTTATTTTGTTCGTTTGTTTTTGTCCACAATTCCAGTCTTGATTTGGGAAACAAAACAGTCCAACATACAGATCAAAATGACCATTAATCTTTTACATTCTCTACTGTAGTTGTCTAGACTTGGGATAATTCACATGATGAATATTTTAACTCTTGAGAAGGTAAACATGAAACTAAATGGACCCGCAAGTTACATCTGGTTAACCAACTTTCCATCATTTAGCCATGCAGGGGACCACCTGGAATCCTCTCAGGGACCACTGGTGGTCCCCGCACCACCTGTTGAAAACCACTGACCTATATAAGGGCCAAGACCTAGGGGAGGTCGAGACCAAAATGAGACCGAGGCAACCATGATAGCTGGGGGGTCGAGACCGAGACGAGACTAGCACCTACTGTATGTGATCTAGACCAAGACAGAGACCCAAGACCACTACGAGGCAAGACCACGTCAAGTTGTGGACTGCTCGTGCATAGATAAGAAAGATAAAAAAGCTAGATGGCTTGAGGCGGAGCCTCTGACGTCGTTCACGGCGGCCATCTTGTGAGAGGTACTCAATACACTATGCTCTATGGCAGCCCAAACAAAAACAGCTAGAACTCGCTCAAAACCTGACGGATTGCATTAATATGAACGTCATCAACTTGGCTATGATTTTTGAAAATTGTATTTTTTTCCAAAAACTCATATAACGGCCCATATTATGCGGACGGCTCTGACGTTTACAACAAACCAATCGGTTTGAAAATAGGTTGAAAAATAAGTGAGTTATCGTCATTTTAAAAGTATATGCTCATAGACACAACGTTATGCTACACTCTCACAAGATGGCCGCCACGTAACGACGTCACTCCCTCTTGGCCAGCAGCGCGGGCGAGCCATCTAGCTCAGGGGTTTTCAACCTTTTTGACTCCAGGGACCACCATTTGTTCAGCATTTGAGCCACGGACCACCATTTGATTACATTTTCAAACCAAAGACCGAAAACTAAAGAATTCTTTTGGTTTTGTCCACAATTCCAGGCTGTATTTTGCCAACAAAACAGTGTAAACTTCTTCATTAAGTGGTGCTAATTCAGATGATGAATATTTTAACTGTTGAGAGTGTGAAAATGAAACCAAATGGACCCGCAAGGGTCCATTTGGTTTCATTTTTACATTCTCAAGAGTTACATCTGGTTAACCAACTTTCCATCATTTAGCCTGGGGACCACCTGGAACCTTCTCAGGGACCACTGGTGGTCCCCGGACCACCTTGAAAACCCCTGATCTAGCTGTCTTATATATACAGTATATCTATGGTGATATGCACGTCATCCATCCGGCACTGCGCTCTGCTATCTTTATGAATGGGTTCTTCGAACTTCATAATTTCCTTTGCTTCGTCTCGAGTGGTCCCGGTGGCGAAAGAGACCCTGGGACTTTTCCTCCGAGATTGCGACAAGAGCAAGAAAAATCGAGGGGGCGAGACCAAGACAAGACCACGAGACAATGAAGTGCGAGAGCGGCAAGACTGAGACGAGACAAGACAGTTTGAGAACGGCGAAACAAGTTCTCAAGGCAGACCTCGAGACGAGGCAATGTGAGGCAACTCGAGAACTACAACACTACGTTTTTCCTTTTTTTTGTATTGTGGCATATTTCAACATACACGTACACTTATGCAAACTAAAGTATTCAAGTTAAAACTGTCTGGGAGAGCAGCCAAACTAAACGGAGATACACTGGGTGAAAAGAGAGATTACAGGCGCTGGATGTGTCCATGAACCTCAAGCCCAGGCGTAGACACGTGGGGAAAAGGGGGGCATTTGGGCCCAAAGTCAGGGGCGCCCACTAAAAGCTTGCATTAATAAGGTTTTATTTGTATTGATTATATTATGAAAAACATTTGATCTAAAAGTGGACCAGATTGAAGCATTTTAAAGGGGAATTCCACCCATTTTCAACATTCTAATATGTCATTAGTATACCCTAGAGGTGCTGTATGGGTGGACATGATAAAAACGTTTCCCCCCCATTCTGTGTTTCCTGGAAATGGAGGTCTGAAGAAAAACCACAAAAACATGATGAAACACATCTTGATGGCATCATCAAGATGTATGTCATCATGTTAATGACCAAAGACCAAATGAACCCTAACGGGTTCATTTGGTTGCATTTGTACGCTCTCAGATAAAATGTTGAATATGGGTGAAATTCCCTTTTGATGCTGCCGGGAAAGGGGGGCCCATGTGGAAAAGCTTTGCAGGGGGCCCAGAATTGCTAGCTACGCCCCTGACCTCAAGCTGCAATGGGACAAGAGTAATATACATTAATATAACAGGTGGGAGTTTGCTGGTATGGTAAACAGGACTTTACTTAACCACCGTTTGGGGGTTAAGGTTATAGGGCAGTGGTTTTCAACAGGTGGTCCGGGGACCACCAGTGGTCCCTGAGAGGATTCCAGGTGGTCCCCAGGCTGAATGATGGAAAGTTGGTTAACCAGATGTAACTCCT
>CM076976.1:3465227-3530105 GCA_039105355.1 Benthosema pterotum | reverse complement strand
TTTCAATATTCACCTGCAGGCTGCATTAAGTGGTGGGGGCCAAATGCTCAGTGTTGCCAACTGCCAAAATCCAAAATGCACTTTCAAAGTGCACTAGAATGCGCTAGATGCTTGCCTGGAAGGTGTGTAGACTTGGGATAATTCATATATTTGACTCTTGAGAGTTTAAAAATGAAACCAATTTGGGTCCATTTGGTTTCATTTTTACGCTCTCAAAATAGTTACATCTGGTTAACCAACTGTCAACTGGTTCAAAACCACTGTCATAGTTGTAAAAATGGTGAAAAACGAGGGTTTTATCTCTGGCGCCTGTAAATCAATTTCGCCCCAACTCACCAGCAAAAAAGCACTAGATTTTCCGTCAGGAGTTTTTCACTAATTTTAGTGCTATGGGGGTCTGAAAAAGAGCTAAATATGGTGACAAATGCGCCAAGTTGGCAACACTGCACATGCTCCAGTATGTGTCTTATGAGCTAGGATATACAGTAGAAAAAAAAGTAAAATAAATCTCCCCCCTGTGATGTGGGTCCCTTACTGGTTGTGGCCCTAGGCGATTCGCTTATATTGCTTTATTGCCTAGAACAGGCCCTGCATGCCTCGCCATTACAAAGGTGCTTTAGTCAGCACATATGGGCTGTTTTCAACCTAATGTTTTTCTACAACAGTGGTTTTCAACCTTTTTCATACCAGGGCCCACTATTTATTCAGTATTTGAGCCATGGACCGTGACATTTTAGGCCCACAGACCCCAAAACTAAAGACTTATTCTGTTTTTGTCCACAATCGGGCCGAATTCGGAAATAAAAAACAACCAAACTGACATGACCATAGATCTTGGGCTAATTCAGATGATGAATATTCTAACTTTTGAGAGCGTAAAAATGGAACCAAATGGACCCGCAAGGGTCCATTTGGTTTCATTTTTACGCTCTCAAAGAGTTACATCTGGTCAACCAACTTTCCATTTAACTTGGGACCACCTGGAATCCTCTCAGGGACCACTGGTGGTCCCCGAACCACCTGTTGAAAAAAAACCCTTTTCTAGATGCTGGGGGACCCCCAGCAGCATGTTGAAACCAGCAGTTTCTACATGCTGAGGACCACCCCTACACAACATTTTTTAACAGAAAAACTCTGGTGTACTCAACTTGTTTGCGTCCACAACAGGGCACTATATGTATGTGGCTGGCAAGTGGACTGAATGTTGTTGAAATGAAAACTATTATGAAATTGCAACGCCACGCTGTAAAAATGCTGTTGAAACTCTCAAAATGTTTGAAAATTTTTCAAATGTGTTAAGGAGAAAGAAAGAAAGAAAAGAAAGAAAAGAAAGAAAGAAAGAAAAGAAGAAAGAAAGAAAGAAAGAAGAAAAAAGAAAGAAAGAAAGAGAAAAGAAAGAAAGAAAGAAAGAAAAGAAAGAAAGAAAGAAAGAAAGAAAGAAAAGAAGAAAGAAGAAAGAAAAAAGAAAGAAAGAAAGAAAGAAAGAAAGAAAGAAAAAGGAAAGAAGAAGAAAGAAAAAAGAAAGAAAGAAAGAAAGAAAGAAAGAACAGACAGAGCCATGAAAACAAACGGAGTGAGGAGTATAATTAAATTTGTGCGATCGCAGCTGGTAAGCAGAATGACTGATTGACGGATCTGAAGCGTGTGTGGGTTGATGCCACGCGCAAGGAGGACTGCCGAGGCCAAAAACTCACTGACGCGCGACCGCAGAGGACAACAGCGCACACTCACAGCTCAGTCACGGTGTGAAACTAGGTCTGAACTCAGTAGAGTGCCTACTCACGTACTACGCACGTGTAGGCCAGGGCTTGAAAACAAAATTATTTTTCAGGAACGGTTCAAAAACGGGTTCGGGTAGATATATTTAACGTTTTCGTTCTTGCAATCGTTCCAGCATCAAAATATCGTTCCTGAACCGGTTCGGAACAAAAAAAATAACCTTCGTTCTTATCGTTCCCGGTAATGTTTGGTGGATACAAGTGAATTTGTTTCAAACGCACGCTGTCGGGGCACGCTGGACTATTCCATTTTCATCCGCATTAGTGTACCCTGCCACAAGAGCAGAGTGTGTGCGCTGCAGCAGCCCTTTAACGCAACTATGCGACAGAGATCAGATAGTTGCGTTATACAAAGAGCACCTTTGTTTATCATTGATTGAGAACGAAAAAAAAAAGAAAAAAAAAAAAAAAACGGTTTTGTGGATTTCAGAATAACGCTTCGTTCCGTAACAGTTGAAGACCATTTCGTTTCCGTTCTTGAAAAATCCCCTAGAATTCCGTTCGTTTCGGTTTTGGGTTTTCGTTCTTTGAACGGTTCGAAGCCTGCTGTAGGCCATGGCAGGGCGGAATTGGCACATATTTTCCCACCGGGACAATTTTGCGTTTGCCAGGTCACCCTGGAGGGGGGGGGGGGGGCAGCTGGTTAACAGATGTAACTCTTTGAGAGCGTAAAAAATGAAAACAAATGGACCCTTGCGAGTCCATTTGGTTTCATTTTTACACCTCAAGAGTTAAAATATTCATCATGTGAATTAGCCCAACATAGTTTACACCAACTAGAGAATGTAGAAGATTAACGGTCATTTTGATCTGTATGTTCCAGGCGAGCATCTAGCGCATTCTAGTGCATTTTTGGATCTTGTCAGGCCACTAGGTGGCGCAGGCCACCGGGAAAACTCCCTGTACTCCAGATGGCCAATCCGCCCCTGGGCCATGGCCTACTTGTACGAGAGCAGAGGTACCGGTAGCGACCAGAAATCAAAGCACCATGACACCTCCGGAGACTATATACTCGTGACAGTACTTAATATTGTCCCCATTACATCAGCACCTAAACCAGTGGTTTTCAACCAGTGGTCCGGGACCACCAGTGGTCCTTGAGAGGGTTCCAGGTGGTCCCCAGGCTAAATGATTGAAGTTGGTTAACCCGGTGTAACTCTTTGAGAGCGTAAAAAATGAAACCAAATGGACCCTTGCAACAAAAAGCAGATGTGAATAAACAAAGGTCAAAGGTTCATTCTTGTCCTCTATAGAGCTGCGCAGTGACGTCACCGCCCCTGTTCCGGAAGTCTTTTCCCCATTCATTTTTCTCATAGACTTTTCGAAAATAATTTATATCAAGACGATTACGCCGCGGCCAAAGCCAACTCAGGTCGTGACAAATCATGACAACAAACACAATATCGTCATATAATATATAATTGGGAAGAAGTAGAAAACGGCATGATACAAGACTTTTTGTTTCGTTTTTCATCTTAGAAATTATTTTATTGTCCCAAAAGTTTGTGTGTGTCATCATGATTCGTCACGACTCGAGTTGGCTTTGTCCGCGTCGTAATCGTCTTGATATAAATTATTTTCGAAAAGTCTATGAGAAAAATGAATTGGGGAAAAGACTTCCGGAACAGGGGCGGTGACGTCACTGCGCAGCTCTATAGGGAGGGTGCATGCCAATGTTTCATGCATTCAGTGTCTGTGCCTTTATAGGTAAGAATATGAAAGGCTGCCTCCTGGTGGCGCTATAACAGGCCGTTCTAGAAAACGTGGGGCAGAGGTTCATCGTCGGCGTCCAGGGATGGTGCGTGCAAAGTCTGGCATCGAACAGGTTAACGGTGCCGAAGATAAGCTGGTAACAGACCGACGGACGATCGCAGTGCAAAACATATACTCTTCACCAGTGGTGGCCGTTACGTTGATCGCGAACAATCAGTCGATCACCAAGTTTTTATAATTAAAATGATTTGAAACACTACTACTGCCACTAACTAACTGCAACTGTGGCACCACTAAACCAACAGCATTTCATCATTGAAAACAGAAAACTCTCTGAGTCAGACCTTTAGCTTTATGCATGCTGCGTGTCTGTTGCAACTTCAACAACAACTGATGTTATTATTGATGCTTTAATTGCCTAATAAAAGTCCTGTAACCAAAAATGCCCCCCCCCCCCCCCCCCCCCAAATGGGAGATGGTACATCCGGGCCTGAGCGACGCTGACATGCAGTCGTCTGGAACGAGCCTCAATACGTTTTGAATCCAGGAACAAGACAAAACCAGGGGACTATAAATAATACACAAGGACACACAGGTGAACTCAACTGAAAACAAACAACAAGAATTGTCTGAGAGACTAAAGGCTCAAACATACTCCAGGGTGGAGAGAGTTTAGGTCAAGAGTTTTCACCGCGGTGTAGTTTTATTTTTTAAGGCTTAGCCCTGTTGTACAGTATGTATGTGTGCCCTGGGTGAAGCCTTAAAGGGGAACTCCACCCATTTTCAACTAATGTCACTAATATACCTTAGAGATGTTGTGTGGACATGATAAAAAAGTTTCCCCAATTTTTGTGTTTCCTTAAAATGGAGGTCTGAAAAAAATCATTAACATGGTGAAATACATCTGATGACATCATCAGGATGTATTTCACCATGTTAATGATTTTTCTTCCAGACCCCTTTTTCCTGAGAGGGTACGAATGTGAACCAAATGGACGCTAGCAGGTCCATTTGTTTCTCAGGAAAATTTTGATGAGTGGTGGAATTCCCCTTTAAAGTCGCAGTGAATTGGAAAAAAAAGACGTTTTTCACACTTTTAGAACCCAGCCGTGGTCATTATAAGGCCATAACCAAGAATGTAAAATTTATTTTTAAATAAACGAACGTGCTGCGTGATGACGCGTCGAGGCCCCACGTCAATAACATTTCTTAAATCGTCCTCCACGAACACGGGTGGCTTGGATTACAGTCAGAAATACTGTGTTTTTAATACCATTCTGGTATCCAGACAGTGTGTTAAAACTAGCATGCCTGAAAAAAGTGGCCAGAATTAACAATTGCTTAAATTTATTTGTTTATTTTCTTCAGGTGACCAAAATTTCTGAGACGATAGAATGATGGATGATGATGGTCATGGAAGGGGAACCTTCTGAAAGCTTCATGGGCAAAGATAAGCAACTTTAAGCTATCCAGAAATCATCATGTTAGAACAGGGGTTTTCAACAGGTGATCCGGGGACCACCCGTGGTCCTTGAGAGGGTTCCAGGTGGTCCTCAGCTAAGTTGGTTAACCAGATGTAACTCTTGAGAGTGTAAAAATGAAACCAAATGGACCCGCAAGGGTCCATTAAATTATATTTAATACATTATATTTAAACATCTGAATTACCTAATTTAAGAATCTACACATTTAAAAGAAATGTAGAAGAATTGCTATTTTGAACAACGTTTTTGCCAGTCATTTCTCCTAAATTTGTCTAAATTCTAAACTCAACATCAAATGGTGGTCCTCTGTGGCTAAAAATGCAGAATAAATAGTGGGCCCTGGTATGAAAATGGTTGCAAACCACTGCTCCAGCACATTAGAATGTGCTGGATTTTGGCAACACTGCTCAGAGATGCGATGAGTGATCTGGCTCTCCGCATTTCCTCAACAAAATGAAGGAAATGTTTGGAAATGATTACTCCTAATCTCTTTGGCAAACATCACACACAGACCTGTGCCCAGAAGGCCACTTTTTCTAGTTCGTATTGATTTTCCTCGCACCCTGCAAGGACGTTTGGTAAACAGAGTGTGCTCTCTTGCAGAGTGTACTCTCAACACAGACACACGGTCACTCACCCTGGATTAACCAAGGGATAAAGTATGGCAGGGTGGTTCTTAGTTTTAGATAAATCACCCTGAAGGTGATCAGAAATGACCACCCAGCTGCCCACTGACCGAAAAAAAACAAGTATTTCCTCGTTTACGGTAATGGAATGGCAGATCGCGGCGAGTCGCCTCAGAAACAAGAAACGTTGTTGGGAGTGTTCTTTAACAAACGAAAACACATATTCGGATTCTACGTTGTCGAATTTCTCACTTCAAATGTTTGCTTAGTCCGTTCTGAACTGAAAAGTTATTCAAATATTTGCGGCACATTTTCACGGTTTTCAAAAATATCTGATATTTTTCAATAACTAAATTAACGTTAATGATGCTATGTAAGGCTAATAATGCTAACTAAAGCTAATTCTAATGCTAAGTATTGTTAACAATGCTAAGTAATACTAATGCTACGTATTACTAATAATACTAGCAATGCCAAGTAATGCTAAGTAATGCTAATGGTTGCTAATAATGTTAAGTAACGCTGCTAATGCTAAGTATTGCTAATGCTAAGTAAGCAATCTCAATAATGCTGAATAATTCTAATGCAAGTATTGTTTAAGTTGGGTTAATAATGCAAAGTAATGCTAAGAACACGTAAACTCCAAAGGCGTACCTGCCCAATGTGGGTTAAATCATGATGAAAGAAATGTTTTTCTTCATATTTTAAAATATTTTTTCCTTATTACTTCACATGGCTGTCGTGTTAACTAAATAGAAGCAGCACAGCAGGTGCTCGGAGGCTTTGATTAGGCCCTGGTCCTTTATCAAGAAATAACAGCCAGGCTGAACACAGCAATTGACAAATCACGTCGCTCGGCCAAGTCCTAATATATAATTTGCGGAACAGCGTGAAGTGAGTCACCACACACCAGCATTACACACTTAACACAATATAAAACAAGACGTTAACTTACAGCCAACTCTAGTTGAGGGGAATGCAGGTTGAGGCGTTAATGATCGCAGTTATGAAATATCCGAGGTCATTAGCGCTTTCCGGAAGACTGCAATAATAACTGCAACTAATGACCGAGAATAGGGTGCGAGTCATGGCACCCAAATGACTGAATCATAGTGTCTGAGAACTTTAATCCAGAAGTCCCTGTATGCAGCCCTCAGCACAGAACACAGGCGAGGTGCTAGACCTGGTATATTTAGTGTGCTTTCCCCGAGGGGGCCATTTAGTAATCGGTTTCCAAAGTTAGTCGGAGGAGCCTAATGTATTTTACGAAAAATGCCACAATCATGAACCAAAGGTCCAAACCAAGGGTGTCCACACTTTTTTGACTGAGAGACAGTTTCAAAATGACCGACTCAACAAGATCTACACATCAAAAATGTTTCATTACTGAAAATCCATTTCTGAATAGTGGTGATGGTGTTACTTAATGTCATAGTGTTTAAGAAAAATGCACTTATAATGAAGGGGGGAGAATTGGAAAGTTTTCCTGTTCATGCTATGCTTTGAAAACAGTATTTGAGGTTTGAGTTGACAATTTGTGATATTGAGTTTAGTTTCTTGCAACCAAAACTAAGAATTTCCAAGTATTTGTCAACCAGTTATTCTGTATGGACTCTTGAAAATTATGTAATTCAGATGTTTAAATGTAATTTAACTCTTGAGACCGTTAAAATGAAACCAAATGGACTCGTAAGGGTCCATTTGGTTTCATTTTCTATAAGGGTCCAAGTGCTGATCTACTGGTAGATCACCATCTACCATTTGGGCAGCCCTGGTCCAAACCAACCACGACTGAATCACATGCCGTGAGTGATGGCATCATCACACATCAGCAAAAAGCATTTCATCCATTGGAGGCACCGCAAATGCAAACAATGTAACCTTGTTGTAAGGGAATTGGGGGGGTACATCCCCTCCAAGTCATTTCAACATGAGTACCAGGGATGACAAGTCAACAATGTACAAAAAAATCCCACAACCAAGGTTGGGGCGGCAGTGGCTCAGGGGTAGAGTCACCGGATGGTAACCACAAGGTTGCCGGTTCGATCCCAGGCTCCCGCAGAGTTGGTGTCGAAGTGTCCTTGAGCAAGACACTGAACCCCTAATTGCTCCTGATGTGCTAGTAGGTACCTTGCATGGTTTCCACTGCCATCAGTGTATGAATGTGTGTGTGTGAATGGGTGAATGTGATGCACAATCTATGTAAAGCGCCTTGGATAACGGCGCTATATAAATGCACCATTTACGTTCCAATCCACCCCAGATTTTAATCACATTTCGTGGGTGATGGCGTCAACAGCACAGTAAAAAGCATTTGATCCATAGCGGGCACCGCAAATGCAAACTATGCAAACAAATATAACCATTTGTTGCAAAAGAACAAAGAAAAGAAAAAACAAACAATGTTTGGGGATGAGTCCCCTACAAATTCATTCCCCATGAGTGCCAGGGGTGACAACTTGACAATGTACCTGGCTAGCAGGATTCGTGGGAGCGGCAACCAAACTTTGCTCTTTTTCAAAAATTGGATTTTTCTACTTCTCTCCCACTATTCAGCCCTCATCACAGACACAGGGGAGGGTCTCCAATCCCACTGCGGTATTCTCCCTGTGTGTGCAGAGGAGCAGTCTTTGATAGGACTCTCGCAGACACCTCCTCGACTCTGTTCGAGTCGAGTAAATACCCCCCCAAAAAAAAATCCCACCCTGGTAAATATTGAATTGTCAAGTAAATATTGGATCCGTGATTGACTGAGCAACTGGGTGTACACGGGGACGACATGGGGATGATTTGAGAAGCAAGCATGGCATTCATATCAGCACAGCTGAGGCGGTTACTAAATAGGCGCCTCTTTCATTCGTCCCTTGCTCTCGCTCTCTCTCTCTCTCCTTTAGAATCAAACTCCACATAACCGTGCATTGCCAGAGACCTGGCATGATCTCTTCTCCTGCCTCTATATAGGGTTCGGAATACTGTAAATTAGGAAGAAAAGTATATCAATAATAATGAGAAGAGAGGTTGGAGGACCTTGTGGTCCGTTATATCTGAGAGATCTTTCTGCAAAGTTACTACACCCCTTTTAACCCATCGTGTCGTGACCCTCGATTCGAGTTTCTGACGCCAGATTATACAGTAGTTCCTGACACCAGATTACACAGTAGTTCCTTACACCAGATTATACAGTAGTTCCTGACACCAGATTATACAGTAGTTCCTGACACCAGATTAGAGCTGCAGCAACATTCTAGCTTTTGACGCTAGATTCTACAGTAGTTTCCGACACTAGATTCTAGTTATTGACACTAAATGATAGTTTCTGATGCTAGGATCTCCTTTTTGACACTAGAATCTACTTTCTGACGCTAGAATCGAGTTTTTGACACTAGATTCTATAGTTTCTGACACTAGATTCTAGTTTTTCCGAAAGATCTGTGCTCCTGTGTCAGTGGTGCTAACATATTTCAAGCCAAGGACCCCCAGAATTATCCATATTTGGCTGCAGACCCCCATCTGAAAACATGTTGTTCTCGGGGTTCCCCAGAAGTGAAATATTGAGATGAAATGTTTGCTTCCAGAATAACATATTAAGAGATTTGCAGCACATTTTCACAATTTTTTCAAAAATAGCAGAACAACAAGCTCATGTCGCGCCACTCGGTGGCGCGACATGAGCTTGTTGATCAGGACACAAAGGCTTAATACACTTAGTGCCTCCCGTGCACCGGCCTGCCGTCCCCCTGCACGCGCCAAACTCGAGGAGCACGGCAATTAATTGATCGTACACTTTGTTTTGTTTCATCTCATTTGGGACAAAATGGGCACTGTCATTTTGAAAAAAAAAAAAATAAAATGTCCCAAACGCACCCATTGTTCAGAGGGTTAGAGGGCAAAATGGTCAAGACACCTGGAACACGATGACGTCGTCATCAAACATCCGGTTTCGGAGATCTGTCACTTCAAAATAAGGGTTTTTGCCCGCGAATGCCGCAGCATAGACGCATACGTAATCCTCGTGGTCGGCGTGAAGGCGGTTAAGGGGAGTGAAATATTCAAAAAATAAAAATGCTTCACCTGATGCTTTCAAACCATATTCGCCACACATATTAACCCAATAAGACCGTGTTCTTGAGATGTTAAAACCCAAATTTAACCAGTCAGTAATGTATACTACAACTGTTCAAAAAACTCATAAAGAGCTTTATTTGGAGATTGACTTTGTGCAGTGCTACGGGCTTGTAGGTCTGCATTTTTTCGTTGGAAAATGTGCATATTATACGTAAAGCAAACATTGCTTCTGAGGGGTTTCATGCACAAAATATTTTCAGATGTGGTTCTGCGGCCAAATATGTATCATTTTGACAGGGGGAAAAAGGATTTGAGAAACCCTCCTATCAAGCATATTGCGTTTCTCTTCAGAAAGCCGTTCGGGCATGATTCACAACACATATTTCTTTAGAATCGCGCGGCCTTAGGTCTAAATAGGTTAAAGCAATTTTCAAAGCATCTTTGCAGCAAAGAAAAAAAAAACAGAAAGAAAAAAGGTGCCCTTAAAAGTAGTGCAAATTTGTGGAGAGGCAGAGAGGGATTTAAGTGCAGATGAGAGCACATTTAACATCGAACAAATTGATGGCCACGGGCGCACTTTGTAGTCATGCTCTGAATCAGACTCTAACACTTAGCAGCAACATGACTAAGATTATGACACTTAACATCAAGCTACGAGATGAGTTGGATTCCACACCAAAGAGGAGGTAATAAGCCAAAAAGAAAGAAAAACATTTGCAGTTTGTCAGTGAATGTATTTTTTTTTTTTTACTTTACTGCCTCAAGACGTGTGTGGATTCCAGTTTGCAGGTTTTATAGGTGAGGGTAGATATAATAAGCTTCAGCCGTGGTTATCAACTATTTTCATACCAGGGCCCATTATTTATTCTGCATTTTAGCCAAAGAGGACCACAATTTGACCAAAAAACTAAGGATTTTTTAAGTTTTTGGCTACAATTTAGCAGAGATAACAACCAATATTTATTCTGCACTTCTGCAAATGTCTAGATTCTTGAAATGAAGTATTTCAGGTGTTTAAATATAATTCAACTCTTGAGAGTAAAATGGACCCTTACGGGTGCATTTTGTGACCACGACAGTCAGTCACGACTCACGACTGCTATGAAACTTCACCGGTTGCTACTAAACCGCAACCCTAACCCCTTAGCCTGGCTTAACCTCAAATTATTTTGGCCTAGAGGGGAACAGGGGCCGGCACAGCCAGTTGCAGGTTTCCAAATGGACCCTTGCGGGTCCATTTGGTTTCATTTTGACGCTCTCAAGAATTAAAATATTCATCATCTGAATTACCCCAAGTCTACACAAGTAGAGAATGTAGAAGATTAATGGTCATTTATGATCTGTACGTTTGACTGCAATTGCCTGGAATTGTGGACAAAAGCATTTGTCTTTGTATTTTGGGGTGTGTGGGGTGAAAAGGTCATCAAATGGTGGTCCGTGTCACAAATTCTGAATAAATAGTGGGCTCTGGTATGAAAAAGGTTGAAAACTCCTGCCACAGGGTTAGGGGTCAAGTGCCTTGCTCAGGGACGCCAGCTGACGTTTTGCACTGGACATTTTTTTTTTGCACTGGAGAAAATGACGGTCGCAACGACACTCTACGTCAGGGGTTTTCAACCTTTTTGACTTCAGGGACCACCATTTATTAAGCATTTGAGCCACGGACCACCATTTGATCACATTTTCACACCAAAGACCTAAAATTAAAGAATTCTTTTGGTTTTGTCCACAATTCCAGGCTGTATTTTGCCAACAGAACAGTGTAAACTTCTTAATTAAGTGGTGCTAATTCAGATGATGAATATTTTAACTCTTGAGAGTGTGAAAATGAAACCAAATGGACCCGCAAGGGTCCATTTGGTTTCATTTTTACGTTCTCAAGAGTTACATCTGGTTAACCAACTTTCCATCATTTAGCCTGGGGACCACCTGGAACCTTCTCAAGGACCACTGGTGGTCCCCGGACCACCTGTTGAAAACCCCTGCTCTACGTCAATAACATGCGCCGGCCCGGTGCCATTCCACAACTGAATTCCGAACTGCCATTGTTGCGACCTCCCATTGTTCCGAATTTACGAGACACAAAACTGACGGTCTGTGAGGTGGTTGAGGGTCGGGGGTTTAGGATCAGGGTTACGGTTGGAGGGGGCTAGGGTTTTGCTACAAACATGCCTAAACCCTTCTCTAACCCTAACTCTAAACCACAAGCACGTTGCAGCTGATAGTGGATTTCCAGCGCATGTTCGGAGCGCTCAGTTTCTGACCCCTCAATGTCGCAACTCTTCTGCGATGAGCCCATGCGCAGCGCATGTTATTGACGTAGAGCAGGGGTCGGCAACCTGCGGCTCAAGAGCCACATGCGGCTCCAGAACACAGCCTTAGTGGCTCCCTGGATGTCGCATTATTACATACACACTGGGGTGATCTACACCAAAATAATATAAACATTTCAGTCACCCAAAACGCGTTGCGTTGTCTGACAGTTGCCAGTTAAAGTAGCACTTGGCCATGTCAAAAAAGCCCAGCAGTTATCAGAGGTGGAGCTTTCAATCTGAACCACCCATTTTCAACGGTTTACTCAGTTTACTATGTCATTAATATACCTTAGAGATGTTGTGTGGACTAGAAATGGAGTTCTGTAAAACTCCTTTATTATTTTTTTTAGAAACTCCATTTCTGAAGAAAGGTTGTGTTTCACCATGTTAATGATTTTTCTTTGACAACCTTTTTTTTCTGAGAGTGTGCAAATGGAACCAAATGGACCCGCCAGGGTCCATTTGGTTCACATTTGCACACTCTCAGGAAAAAATAAAAAATAAAATGCGGCTCCAGACAGATTTTGAATTTTATTTTGGGTCGAAAATGGCTCTTT
The DNA here is from genome assembly GCA_039105355.1 of Benthosema pterotum. NCBI lineage: Eukaryota > Metazoa > Chordata > Actinopteri > Myctophiformes > Myctophidae > Benthosema > Benthosema pterotum. The sequence continues at coordinate 3,517,567 of CM076976.1, read as the reverse complement.
CAACATCTTGGGTTGCCGACCCCTGACGTAGAGTGTGGTTGCATCCGTCATCTTGTGCGGTGCAAAAGAACTTGTCCATTGGAAAAAGGAAGCCGGCCTCAGGGACACCCCGGTTCGAACCAGACTTGAACCCATTGGTTACCATCCGTCCGGCTTACTATACCTCTGAGCCACTAATGCCGCCAGTGTTTGCAATAAAACTGACATACTGTAAAACACATCATTCTGAACCCCGGTCAATGTGTCAGGTGTTATTAGTCAGTGTTTGGTACGATGACTATAAGCACTGACACGTTTCCGTTTATATTGAACCACCGCCAGGCTCTATGGAAGCTGTCCTGGTGTCTGATGTGTCAGATGATACAACACTGACTCCCTCTCTCTCTGTGTCAGGGGTGGATCTAGGCAGGGCATGGGGGGGGGGGGGGGGGGGGGGGGGGGGGGGGGGGGGGGGGGGGGGGGGGGGGCTAAATGACCTGACTGCCCCACCAAACATGATGCATGCAAAACAACCCAAATTAGAAACGTATTCCAAATTAAAGTGCTTATGTTTAAAATGATCTGAAACGCTACTACTGCTACTAACCGGCAAGCGTGGCGATGGACTGGATGCCTGAAGGTGGGAAGAGGAAGAGAGGGAGGCCGAAGAAGACGTGGAGACAGACAGCCAAGGAGGACCTTAGAGAGATGGGTGTCAGCTGGCATGGAGCAAGAAGGGTTGCCAGAGACCGGAGCAAATGGAGGAGCCTCGTCGCCCAGTGTTCCAATAGGAACGGGAGGAACTAAGTCTAAGTCTTAGTAAGACTGCTACTAACTAACTACTGTACAGCTGTGTCACCACTAAACCAACAGCATTTCACCATTGAAAACAGAAAACTCTCTGAGTCAGACCTTTAGCTTTACGCATGCTGCGTGTCTGTTGCAACTTCAACAACAACTGATGTTGTTATTGATGCTTTAATGGACTAATAAAAGTCCTGTAACTGAAAACGCCGCACCCATACCGTTTTCTCTTGCCCCTCCAACATGTTCTACCCCCCCCCCAAACGGGACATGTTACATCCGCCCCTGCTGTGCGGTCAGTTTAGATCAGACAGCTGTGGGAGGGAAATTACATTACGCTTGCAGGCAGCCTCAACGCACAGAGTTGGCAAAGCGTTTCCCAACATTGTTGTTGTCCATGCTATACAAGCAGTGTTGCCAAATGCAAAAAAAAAAAAATCCAAAATGCACTAGTAGTGGCACTTCCAAAATGCACTAAAGCAGTGGGTTTTCAACCATTGTCATACCAGGGCCCACTATTTATTCTGCATTTTAGCCACAAACGACCATTTGATGTTGACTATAGTCTCTCAGACTAATTCAGGAGAAATTACTGGCAAAATAACAATTATTTTACAATTTCTAAATGTGTAGATGCATGAAAATTCCAGGTATTTCAGGTGTAAAAATATAATCAGAAAGGAGGAAGGAACGGGGGCTCTATCATAGGAGGAAAAAATGTGAAAAAAACGAGGGTTTAATATCTGGCGCCTGTCAACCAATTTCACCCCAACTCACCAAAAAGAACTAAATTTTCCACCAGGAGTTTTTCAATAATTTTGGCGCTCGGGGCGGGTCTGAAAAAAAAAAAAGCTAAATATAGCGACAAATGTGCCAAGTTGGCAACACTGCACAAGTGTCATTTCCCTCTGTACCAGGAGTTTTACAAAACACAAAAGAGTCAGAGCAGTGGTTGAGACATAGACCGTGTAACCCCCTAACCCCCCCACCCACCCCCACCTCCGTTCTTGGAAAGGTTAAGTCCTTGGGTCTGGACCAGGGGTGGGCAATTATTTTTTCCAAGGGGCCAAATGAGATGCATAAAATATTGTGGAGGGCCAAGACTAAAGGCTGAACTAAAGTCTGCATAATATTAATTTAATTTTCAAGATAAAAGTAAGAGTAAGACCAACCATTTTGACACCAGGGCCCACTATTTATTCAGTATTTGAGCCACGGACCACCATTTGATGACATTTTAGCCCCACAGATCCCAAAACTTTCTTCAAGATTTATTTTGTTTTTGTCCACAATTCCAGGCTGGATTTGGGAAACAAATCAGGATAACAAAAATGATCATTCTCTTACATTCTCTGATTGAATGTGTAGACTTTGGGCTAATTCAGATGATGAATATTTTAACTCTTGAGAGTGTAAAAATGAAACCAAATGGACCCGCAAGGGTCCATTTGGTTTCATTTATACACTCTCAAAGAGTTACATCTGGTTAACCAACTTTCCATATTTAACTTGGAACTCTCTCAAGGACCACTGGTGGTCCCCGGGCCGGTCAGAGTCAGCCAAAGGGCCACATTTGGCCCCCGGGCCGCATAATGCCCAGGTATGGTCTGGACAAACATAGTAACGCGCCTAGCAACCAACCTCTATATTGGTTATGTACATGCCATTTACTGTTTGTTTTTAATAATAAAAGTATAGATCTGCGCTTATGCTGGTCTGCAGACAAAGAATTAAACCCGCGGCCAAGGGGGGATTAAAGGTCTTTGCACGAATATGCAAGAGAAAAATAATAATCGGAAATCCAAATGCATGTAAAAATGTTTTTTTTTTGGACTTGGGTCCATTTTATCCGGATTCCCCAGCTTCATGGTGCATTATGCTCCTCTAGCTCTGTCTGTGGGCGTTGTGGGGAGGGACAGGTTGACAGCGGGGATTGTGCTAGCCTGGCATGTCAGCATCATTGTTATACAGTAGATTTGGGTCAGAATCTACCCGAATCTAATCTTGAATCTATGGTACTTTCTGTATTTTAAAGGGATATTCCTCTTTCAAAAGAACTTTTGGTCATTTTATGGTCTACTCAGTCTCATGTGAACACACCAGACAGTTTATAAGTTACTCCTTTCAGTATTTAACTATTTGGTTCATAAACCTGTCCCAGCAAACACGCACAAGTGGGCCCCATATAGGGAACGTGTGGGCTGTCTGGGTTAGAGGTGGGCATGGGCTGGACCTGGGCAATTATACTGGGTTCCATGTTGGTACTATGTGGGCAAGGTGGGCATGGGTTAGAACTGGGCAAATTCGGTGGATCCCTTGTGGGATATAGATGGGCTAAGCGGGCCTGGGTTAGAACTGGGCACTCAAGTCTGGGCCCTATATAGATTATGTATGGGCTAAGTGGGCATGGGTTAGAAGTGGGCACACTTGTCTGGGTCCTATATATGTTTTGTTTGGGCTAAGTGGGCCTGGGTTAGATGTGGGCACCCTTGTCTGAGTCCTACATAGGTTATGTGTGGGCTAAGTGGGCCTGGGTTAGAAGTGGGCACCCTTGTCTGAGTCCTACATAGGTTATGTGTGGGCTAAGTGGGCCTGGGTTAGAAGTGGGCACCCTTGTCTGAGTCCTACATAGGTTATGTGTGGGCTAAGTGGGCCTGGGTTAGAAGTGGGCACCCTTGTCTGAGTCCTACATAGGTTATGTGTGGGCTAAGTGGGCCTGGGTTAGAAGTGGGCACCCTTGTCTGGGTCCTATACAGGTTATGCAAGGGCTACGTGGGCATGGGTTAGACGTGATAAGGAAGCAATAAAATTAAGCACATGACATGGAATATTTATATTTTCTCTCTCGGGCACTAAGTAGGATAGCATAAGACTTCGGCATTTGATGACATTTGTCCAAAAAATGTGTTTTGCACATTGTTGTTGGTGCAGAGCCATTGTGAAAAGAGTGGCATATTTTCTCAGCCTAGTATGAAAGTGAGTTAAACTTTTATGTAATTTGTCTGCTGTGTTCATCATTTGATGCTTTTTGTTGTAAGCAGTCCAATATTGCAAATGTTGAGACAAAATTATAGGCAATTGGAATATGAATTATGGGACACATACAATGAAATGAAATATGAAAAAAATGTGTGTTTCTTTTTTCTTTTTTTTTTCTTAAATCGGCCTCCCGGCGGTGCTATAAAAAGCTGAAATGAAAAACAGGTCAAATCTTCATCTCAGTCCTCTAAGGAGTATGCAACATTTCATGCAGATTGATGAAGGCATATGTAAAATTGCATGCTGCCTAGGGGTGGCACTGTAACAGGCCATATGGGAAATGGAATTTGGAGCAGAGGTGCATGGTCGTCATCCAGGGAGTGTGTGTGCAAAGTTCATTGATCGGGTTAACAGCGCCGAAGATTACATGATAACAGGTGGACACACGGATGTACGGACGCACGGACAGAGGGAAAAAAACCTATGTTTTGCATATGTTTTAGTATGTTTTGCCATCCGTCTGTGTGTCCGCATTTGTAGTTGTTGTTTACTGAAGCAAACAGCATCCACATAAACCTAAGTGTGATGTCCCCCAACCTGCACCCTTGTCAAAATATGATAACTATGCTATGACAATAACCTAAGCTGAAATACAATTAACAGACTTGCATACAGAGAACAAACACTACCAGAACAGTGCAGTCATAACATAACAGTCAGTTACAAGTTGCATATATAAGCAGAACAATATTGCCAATCACTTCAGACAACACTCAAGCTCTTCCAAATTTGTTCCCCTACAATAGCAGGCCTGCAGACAGACAGACAGACAGACAGACAGACAGACAGACAGACAGACAGACAGACAGACAGATATATAGACAGAGAGCGAGGGGGGGGGGGGGCAGACAGACAGACAGACAGACAGACAGACAGACAGACAGAGAAACAGACAGAGAAACAGAGAGAGACAGGCCTCATACACACAGTTATGTCGCTATGGCGAGCCATAGAGACACATTGACACGTACAGTGACACATATGGTCCAAACCTCCATCTCCCACAACGCCTTGCAGGATTTGGGCGGTGCGAGGAGACGGGGAATCGGATGTAAATGCCTCAGTGTAGTTTTCTTGCAGAGTTGAGCTGTTTGTGAGCTTGCAGAAATTGTCGGACAGCGGCTCACATTACTGAGCTTTCGGCCGCAGCGGCTCACTCTACCGCAGTCACGGAGCAGCAGCAGCAGGGCCGGATTTAGCCAACCCTACTAGGGTGGGCTGTAAGAATGGCAGGGTGGGAAACTCCAAGTTTTTCATATGAAGCAGTGGTTTTCAATCTTTTTTTGACACCAGGGCCCACTAATTCGGCGTTTTGAGCCACGGACCACCATTTGGTGACATTTTAGCCCCACAGACACCAAAACTAAAGATTTATTTTGATTTTATCCACAATTCCAGGCTGGATTTGGGGAAAAAACAGTCAAACATACAGATCAAAATGACCATTATCTTCTACACTCTCTAGTTGTGTAGACTTGGGCTAATAAGATGATGGATATTTTAACTCTATAGTGTAAAAATGCTCTCAAAGAGTTACATCTGGTTAACCAACTTTCCACCTGGAACTCTCTCAAGGACCACTGGTCCCAGACCACTGGCTGAAAACTGTTATTACCTTTCATTGGGTGGGCAGGATGCCTGTTTGAGGGGGCCCTGCCCCCCTCTAAATCCGGCCCTGAGCAGCAGCAGAGAGGAGCGCAGATCACAGCGGCGCATCAAAACAGCACCGGCAACAGCACAAAACCCGACGTTTGGAAAATGCTCTCTCACTGACCATCCCATCATATAGACATATTAACTAAATGCAAAGTTGCATTTTAAGGCTTATGCGGAGCCAATCACATTTGTTTTGTTTCGCCATAATTTATGATTAAATCATATGAAAAGAAGTAGCGGACCAAGCCGCGGACGAAAGCACTGAAAGCAGACAAAATAAGCAAAACTAAAACACACACACACACACACACACACACACACACACACACACACACACACACACACACACACACACACACACCACACACACACACACACACACACACACACACACACAGGATCTCCTCATTGGTCAACAAAGACACTTTGAAGACTGTTAAAGCCAATTTCAGGATTGAGTAATTGATTTATTAATTGACAATCATGCGGATGGGTGGGGCCAGTAAGCAGGCACAGCCTATTTTGGTATGTCACAACCCTGCACAGCAGGAGGGAATCAGGCTAGAGGGAAGACACACAGTTTTTCAACCTTGTGTTTGTGTATTGTTTGTTATTTTGAGTTTTATTCGGTTTATTTTTCAACACCGGTTTTGTTTAAGTTACAGCCAAAACATCCAGTCTTTTGTTATGCACTTAATTGTACCATATCCTGCAACATCAAAATAAACCTCTTAAATGCACTCATTGAGAGGACCTGGGTTTCTGATCACAGTACCACACGTTGGAAAGAGCTTAATACTCCTTTTCCCTCACTGGCATCTTTTAGTTTTTTCGGTTGCCTTACGAAGACCATAACTGGAGCCCTGGTACAAGGTTTCTTTGACTATGCCTGCACCTCTTGGTACGTACAGCACCTCGAAGACCTTGAAAACAAGGCTACAGACCTCACAAAACAAACTGGTCAGGCTGTTATTGGCATTCACGCCCCAAACCCACCTCACACCCCTGCCCACTTTATGCCCCCATATATATATATATATATATACACCGCGTTCCAAATTATTATGCAAATCATGTTTTTGTTTGATTTTCCAACATATTTGATGCAAATGATGATCAGCATAATTTTCAAGTCATTAGCTGTCAATTCTTATTTCAAATGTTATTGAACAAACCTACTAATGAAAACAGAATTTAGATAATAAATTAAAACAGTGGAACAGTGCGTTTCGCACTGTTCCAGATTATTATGCACATCATAGTTTCAAGACATTTTCTAGTTTGTAAAGAACTGAAAATAGTAATTTATTGAATTCATAGCAATAATGAGGTCATATGTACTGGGAAAAAAAGCTATTTCAATCCATAACATCTTAACAGGTCAAGTTACATGCTAACATAGGACCCCTTGTTTGATAGCAGCTTGCGTCCATCAAACTTGTGAGTTTATGGAGAGTTTCTGCTTGAATGTCTTTGCAGGATGTCAGAACAGCCTCCCAGAGTTGCTAATTGGATGTGAACTGCCTCCCACCCTCATACTGTACATGAAGACCATTTTTCAGTACAGTCTTGTTCACTGATGAGTGCCGTGCAACCCTGGATGGTCCAGATGGATGGAGTAGTGGATGGTTGGTGCATGGCCACCATGTCCCAACAAGGCTGTGACGTCAGCAAGGAGGTGGCGGAGTCATGTCTTGGGCCGGAGTCCTAGGGAAAGACCTGGTCGGCCCCTTTAGATCTTTCGCTCGAGGATGCTCCACACATTCTCAATAGGATTGAGGTCAGGGGGGGGGGGGGGGGGCACACCATGATTTTTTTTCCCCTTTTATGCCCATAGCAGCCAATGAAGCTGAGGTATTCCTTGCAGCATGAGATGGTGCATTGTCGTGCTTGAAGATGATTTTGTTTCAGAAAGCATGATTCTTCGCTTTTGTACAGTGGAAGAAAGTGGTCAGTCAGAAATCACTCTGCAGAAGTCATTTTCACACCTTCAGGGACCCTAAAGGGGCCGACCAGATCTTTCCCTAGGATTCCGGCCCAGAACATGACTCCGCCACCTACTTGCTGACGTCGCAGCCTTATTGGACGGCACTCATCAGTGAACAAGACTGTTTGAAAATTGGTCTTCATGTACAGTATGAGGGTGGAAGGCAGTTCACATCCAAGCAGCAACTCTGGGAGGCTGTTCTGACATCCTGCAAAGACATTCAAGCAGAAACTCTCCATAAACTCACAAGTTTGATGGACGCAAGCTGCTATCAAACAAGGGGTCCCATGTTAACATGTAACTGGACCTGTTAACATGTTTTGGATTGAAATAGCTTTTTTCCCCAGTACATATGACCTCATTATTGCTATGAATTCAACAAATTACTATTTTCAGTTCTTTACAAACTAGAAAATGTCTTGAAACTATGATGTGCATAATAATTTGGAACAGAGCTTTTTAAGTTTTTAATTTATTTTCTAAATTCTGTTTTCATTAGGAGGTTTGTTCAATAACATTTGAAATAAGAATTGACAGCTAATGACTTGAAAATTATGCTGATCATCATTTGCATCAAATATGTTGGAAAATCAAACAAAAACATGATTTGCATAATAATTTGGAACGCGGTGTATATATATATATATATATATATATATATATATATATATATATATATATATATATATATATATATATATATATATATATATATATATATATAGCTTTTTGGAATGCTGGTGTGTTACATGATACTTATTTCTCGCATTTTAAAAGATTCTAGGGCCCCCATAGCTAAATGCGCCTTAGGCCCCCAAATTGCTAAGACCGCCACTGATATAGTGTCCTTATCGCAAACGCACTTTTAGGAGCAATTAGACATCTCGACAGAAGACGTTGCCAATATATTACATGGCAAAGTCACCTTGGACCTGATGGGTGAATCTGGCAGGGGTGGATGTAACATGTCCTATTTGGCGGGGCAAGAGAACATGTTGGAGAGGCAAGAGAAAATGGTATGGGGGCGGCTTCATTGCCCGTGGTGCGAAGCGACACGGGCGATGAAGCCGCCCCGAAGTCGCACCTGTACCATTTTCGGTTACAGGACTTTTAGTCAAAGCATCAAAATCAGTTATTGTTGAAGTTGCAACAGACACACAGCAACCATGAAGCTAAAGGTCTGACTCCGAGTTTTCTGTTTTCAATGATGAAATGCTGTTGGTTTAGTGGTGCCAAAATTGTAGTTAGTAGCAGTAGTAGTGTTTCAAATCATTTAAATATAAGCACAATTTGAAATATCTTGGGTTGTTTTGCATGGCATTGTGCATTGTGTTTGGGGGGGCAGACTGGGTATTTAGGGGGACATTGCCCCCCATGCCCATGCCTAGATCCGCCCCTGGAATCTAGATACATTCTCTCTCCCTGTGTGTGTGTGTGTGTGTGTGTGTGTGTGTGTGTGTGTGTGTGTGTGTGTGTGTGTGTGTGTGTGTGTGTGTGTGTGTGTGTGTGTGTGTGGTTATTTTATACAATGCCATTCTGTCATGACTGACTGACTCCACACTATATGTGGCGGCTTACTTCTAACCCATGCCCACTTAGCCCACACATAACCCCATGTAGTACCCAGACATGCATGCCCAGTTCTAACCTATGGCCAACCCATACATAACCTATAAATAATAGTAAATAATAATTTACTATTTGAATCAACACGGGCAGCAGTTGGCTGAATGCAAGTCAGCCGACTGCTGCTGGCCAATCACAGTCCGTTGTAACCAGGCGCGAAGCACGGGCACGCGCTGTAAGCCGGTAGGCTGAAGCTCTAGTCTAACTGCAGAGAGACGCGATTTCAAATTTGAATTTGCTTCGGCAGGTGACTTTCGGTTGGTGACTCGGTGCGGGAGTGTGGCATAGAGTGTATTATCATTTGGGCATTGTGTTTGGGAGTTTTGCTTGATGTTGGGCGGCGGATGCACTTTTGCTGTTCGAGCCGGCCGACTGGACCTCGTCCATGGAGGAACTACAACATCTAGTCAAAACTGGAATAGGTGTTCAGAAGACGAGGCAATATGTTTACCGGTAAGGATCTTATTTCATGATGTTTAGTTGCACTAACTTACACGTAACCTACAGCCAGCCGTTTCATGTTTAGAAGGAGGGGGACGAAATGGCCCAACTGAGTTTATTTTATTAGTAGTATTTTTTTCCTACAGACAACAAAAGTAGGGCTTCACGATATAACTATAATTAGACCAGGGGTTTTCAATGGTCCGGGCTCCGGGGAATGGTCCTTGAGAAAACGTAGCTGAGATTTCAAATAATGGGAGAAAAAACAAAACTAACCATGACGCAACCTGGCGAAAGTCTGCTGCATCGGGGAATATAGAATGCAGCCTGCAACGATTGTTAAATCAAAACATACATGTATTGCATGTATAGTCTTTACAATACATAATGATGATGATGATCCTTTATCACAGGGGTTTTCAACCTTTTTGACACCAGGGACCACCGTTTATTCAGCATTTGAGCAACGGACCACCATTTGATTACATTTTCACCCAAAGCAACAAAAGAATTCTTTTGGTTTTGTCCACAATTCCTGTCTTGGTTTTGCAAACAAAACAGCGTAGGCAGTGTGGTGCTAATTCAGATTATAACTATTTTGACTCTTGAAAGTGTAAAAATAAAACCAAATGGACCCGCAAGGGTCCATTTGGTTTAGCTAACGTCACCCCGTATCAGCCACTGGCCCTAGCTGGCTGAGAGATAGCTATAAGCTAACTAGCTGTTTAGTGAGATTTGGCGGGCAAAACAAATTCAACCAAAACGATTATTGTCGTGTATTAATATTGTCAGTGCACGATATGCTCGGCAACTTCCAGTTCCATTACAATAGACGGGGCTAATTGGCGTGTCCCGTTTTTCTGGTAGAATAGCGACATCGAGGGACCAGAAACCGAGCGCTTATCACTATTTTTTACGTATTTGTTGTCCCCATTCTCAATAGAAGTATATGTAGAAGGGACACCCGTAGACAGGCCCCATGAAGTGAACGGAGTTTGCGTAACTCTGTCTATACTCTTAAGGCTGAGCCAGAGCCATAGAGTATAGACAGAGTTACGACAACTCCGACGACAATGCCTTTGTCCCTATTGGGCTGCATGAACAGGGCTTCAGCACGCATTAGATCAGTGGTTTTCAACCTTTTTCATCCCAGGGACCACCATTTATTCAGGACTTGAGCCACGGACCACCATTTGAGGACATTTTAGCCCCACAAACCCCAAGTCTAAAGATTTATTTTGCTTTTGTCCACAATTCCAGCCTGGATTTGGGAAACAAAACAGGCAAAACATACATTCCAAAATGGCTAATTCAGATGATGAATATTTTAACTCTTGAGAGGGTATAAATGAAACCAAATGGGCCCGCAAGGGTCCATTTGGTTTCATTTTTACGCTCAGTTAACCAGAAGTAACTCATTGAGAGAATGTAACTCATTGAAAATGAAACCAAATGGATCCTTGCGGGTCCATTTGGTTTCAGTTGGTTTCTACACAACTAGAGAATGTAGAAGATTAATGGTCATTTGGATCTGTATGTTTGACTGTTTTGTTTCCCAAATCCAGCCTGAAATAGTAGACAAAAGCAAAAAAAAAATCTTTAGTTTTGGGTCTGTGGGGATAAAATGTTCCCAATGGTGGTCCTTGTGCTCAAGTGGGCCCTGGTGTCAAAACGATTGAAACCCTGCCACCCTGCCATTCTTCCAGCCCACCCCAGTGGGCTGGCTAAATCCGGCTCTGCTTCAATGCCGCAACTCTTGTATCAGGAAAAAAACGAGAAATTGCGAAGCTAGTTGGCTAACAAAGCTAGTCAACCCCGTCTATTTTAATGGAACTGAAGCTAACTAGCACATCATGCACACTATTGACAGAGACCCACATCCACATCTATTAATATGAGTAGCCCTTTTTGTATACCATTATATGAATATATGTTGGGACCTTATAAAACTGTAATGACATAAAATGGGACAAATGTGGGGGTCCCCAGGTGACATTAAATTGACCATTTGTTAAGACTTGTATCATGAACCATTCTGTTGTCGAATAATGTAGGACAGGGGTGGCCAACCCGCGGCTCGTGAGCCACATGCGGCTCTTCAGCTGGTTACATGTGGCTCTTAAGGGGCTTCCACATGAAACCATCAAAAACCTTTTTTTTATATACCAGGGCCCACCATTTATTCAGAATTTGAGCCATGGACTACCATTTGATGACATTTTAACTCCACAGACCCCAAAGCTAAAGATTTTGTTTACAATTTACAATTAAAACAATTCCAGGCTGGATTTCAGAGAAAACAAAACAGTCAAACATACAGATCAAAATGACCATTAATCTTCTACATTCTCTAGTTGTGTAGACTTGGGCTAATTCACATGATGAATATTTTAACTCTTGAGAGTGTAAACATGAAACCAAATGGACCCGCAAGGGTCCATTTGGTTTCATGCTTACGCTCTCAAAGAGTTACATCTGGCTAACCAACTTTCCATCATTTAGCCTGGGGACCACCTGGAATCCTCTTTGATGTGGCTCTTTGCAGTAACACAATGAAAAACGTGGCTCTTAGTCTGTGACCGGTTGGCCACCCCTGATGTAGGAGGTGAAAACAGCAGATCTTCAAGCTCACAATGCATCGATAGATCTGCTATTTTCACAATATTTGAATACACTAAATTGGTGGTTTTCAACCATTTTTATAACAGGTCCCACTATATATCCAGCATTTGAGGCGTGCACCACCATTTTGTGACATTTTAGCTGCCCAAAACTAACGATTTCTTTTGCTTTTCTCCACAATTCCAGGCTGGATTAGGCAAACAACGGTATACATAGATAAGAAAAAGAGCATTCATCTTGTACATTTTGTAATTGTGTAGACTTGAGCTAATTCAGATGATGAATTCTTTATTTTAACTCTTTAAGAGTGTAAACATGGTTTCATCTGTATTTGGTTTCATCTGTATCTGGTTAGCCAAATTTACATCTGGTTAGCCAACTTTCCATTATTTATCTGGGAACCACCTGGAACTCTCTCAAGGACCACTGGTGGTCCCCAAACCACTGGTTGAAAACCACTGCACTAAATGTAATATCTCAACTGAACTACAATTCACTACAGGTGCTTTTCAGGGTGGGGTCCCGGTCCAACTGTGGTTGTGGGTTCTTGCCTGGCATCCAATTGTGTAATGTCACAGTGTTCTGATTCTCAAACCAGGCAGATCATGCATATTCTAGCCTCGACACCCAGGCTTTCATTTTCGTCCGCCTTGCGCGAAAACGGAAAGCCTGGACTAACGCGCGTTGGAAAGTGGCCTTGAGGGGTGTGTCAATCTTCCGGGGTGGACGTTGCTCTAATTGATGTGACGTAGAACAGCAGTGGACGGGCGTGGGAGGGGCCGGAGATGACGACACGTTAGTGAGATCAAATCAGAGCGCAGCACTTCCGCCGTGTGGATCCCACGACACCCCCGCCCCCCAAGGCCAAAATCATTGAGGGCTAGACCAGGCTATGCATATTCTAATGCATATGGCTAATAGCACCCAGAGAAACTATGAAAAATAATTATGAGTGGTTGTTTAGGCTACAGAGTGTATAAATACTATCAAAAGGCAACATTTATGATACATTTGAATTTTAAAATCATGGTGAAGCACCTTTGATCTAAACTTATAGACACACAAGCAGTTTGGTTGTCTAATCTCCCTCTGTCTCTTGTGAAGGGGTCCCTGCCCTACAACCTGCGTTTCTGAATTCTGTCCCTCCCATCCAGACAGCCAACCAAACGAGGTACAAAGCATAGCACATCAAATTGCCCTATCACTTAAAATGTAAACAGAACAGTAAACTTATGTAGACTCCCGTCTGTTTTCAGATAACATAAGAGTTTGGCGAAAACACCAGTGAGATTAGGGGGAGTTTCTACGTGAATGACGTTGATCAATATGGGCTTGAAAGTCATTCTGATAGTGACTGACTATATGCCCGGGACTCAGATTATGGACAATGTTCTTGTAACTCCAAGCAGCAATCCTGGCACCCCGGATAGTTCTGACACAGTCAGAGAATTTAGTGATGTTGAAGTGGCTGTCAGCTTTGAAGAGGACTTGAGAAAATGGGCCTCACAATGCCATGTAACAAAAAGATTAGGGGATGCATTGTTGTCCATATTGTTTTTTTACATTACATTTTATAGTAGGATGAAATGTGTTAACACTCACATGTATACTATTCATGTTTTGTCTTGCTTTATAACAGAATCTGATGAGGACGACCTGGGGAAGAAGAAGCTGCCCTCGCTCCCTGCACCACCGAAGGCCCTGTCCAGCAAAAAAACAGGCTGCCAGTGAGTATTACTGATATTAAAAAAATAAATAAAGGTGCACATAAGGATTCTTACTTGCCTACTTGCCTAAGCTACCTTTCACCTGGGCATTGAACCGTATTTGTATTAAAAACTAATCTTGTAGGTCTAGATCCAGCCATGGCTCCAGGGGCAGTCACCACAGGAATAGGTCCAGCTGGGAGTCCAGAGACTCTAGCCGCACTGTCCGGTCTGGCAGAGATGGAGACCATCGCAGCAGAGAACCGTCCAAATCGACCAGTCAAGATCATCAAGGGCGACATGTCCATCACTCCAGGTACAGTGTAGGGCGCCGCATTCAGTTGGCGACTGACTTCTAGTTATATAGTTATTTCATGGCTTGAGTTAAGACTCTCAAGATTTAAATTACCGGTATATCTTTACTAATTTTTTTAAAGAATGTATACATTTAGAAAATGTAGAACTGTTATTTTGACCCATTGTTTTGCCAGTTATCTCCCCTTAATTGTGGAGAACAAATAGTAGGCTTGAAAAAGATTGAAAACCACTGGTTTAGAGTTTACACTAGATAAAGTAGGAATTCTAAAGTTGACACACCAACAGTTTAAATCATGAGTAGACACTATTTTAAAAAAAAAAGTTGAGTATGTGAATACCAATAAATTAGGCCTACGACCAATTCACTACCTGCTAACCATTTAAGTGCACAAAATAGTTTGACCATAGTTCCTTAGTTTGTAAGAAAACTATAACATACTAAACTGACGAAGACAGCATACTAGCATGATGATAAAGACATTGACCTAGACCCTGTGTTGAGAACTAATGTTTGTTTACATTTTTGTTTGCGTGTGTGTTCTTAACTGACTGTAGGCCACCGCAAAGGTTGATGGATTCCACATTGAGCGATTCTGAAACGGCTGATGAGGATATGATTCCTCCATCACCTCCTCCCAACCTGAGGACATCCCAGAGCCACCAACCCGCCAAAAAGCAGAAGAGTCACAGGTCACCGGATCGTACGAGCACCGAAAGTATGTAAACAGTCTAAGCAGAACAGTATGTAAACAAAAGAAAAACAATGATGGTATGAGACGTTAAAATGTTTAAATGTACATTTATATCCAGGAAGACCAAGTTCCACAGGATCACCCAGTCCAGAATTGAGTCAGAGCATCCTCCCCGCAACTCCAGCGAGCCGTTCCACTGGGCCTCCAACAAGCCGCCACAGTGGAATCCCAATCTCGAGTGATGCAAGTACATCCAGGCAGAGCCAGCCTACTAGAACCCCAGCATTGAGTCAGAACGTCCTCCCCGCAACTCGAGTGAGCCGTTCCACTGGGCCTCCAACAAGCCGCCACAGTGGAACCCCAATCTCGAGTGACGCAGGTGCATCCAGCCCCAGTGAGCCTACTAGAACCCCAGCATTGAGTCAGAGCGTCCTCCCCCCAACTCCAGTGAGCCGTTCCATGGGGCCTCCAACAAGCCGCCACAGTGAAACCCCAATCTCGAGTGACGCAGGTGCATCCAGCCCCAGTGAGCCTACTAGAACCCCAGCATTGAGTCAGGGCGTCCTCCTCGCAACTCCAGTGAGCCGTCCCACGGGGCCTCCAACAAGCCGCCACAGTGGAACCCCAATCTCGAGTGACGCAGGTGCATCCAGCCCCAGTGAGCCTACTACAACCCCTACTGCAGCTTCACAGCCACATGGTGGACAGCGTCAGATGTTCACCCACTTGCCGAAGACGTAAAGCTAACACAGAAGATGCATTCAAAAATGCTGAACACCCTGCTGAGGAAAAAAGAGGATGTGTCTCTGATGGAGCTGCCAGAGGGTGCAAACCTTCCGCTTCAGACAGAGGAAGAGCTCCAGTCCATGAACACGAAGCTGTGCAATTCAGAGTTCAGGGCGGCAGTTGTAAGTTAAAATAAGCCCCCCCCCCCCCCCCCCCCACACACACACGTCTCTCTACTCTCCCTACCTGTCAACGGGAGGTAATGACTGAATGCTGTTTCTTTCCTCAGTCATTTTACCTCCTTCCTGTCACTCTAACTACACATCATGCTGCTCACTCGCTTTGCTCATTTACAAGTAGTACAAGTTTGCTCTTGACAGTTCTAGTTCTAGTTCTAGTTCTTTGCTACTTTTAAATTGGTTCATGTTTCCAGCATAACACACACAGACAGAATTGGTGTTCATTCTTCGTACTTCCTGTGACTCTAATCATACTCAGGTTGCCATGGTTGCGGATGTTGGAGGGACGACGCTGGACGATGCAGTTAAGAGGATGATGAGCTTCCTGCTGAGCCACCAGTTGTCTCGCCAGTTCAACCTCTTTGGGCGTAATGGAAAGAAGAAGTTTCGAGACCTGGCCCTTTTTGATGTCTTCTATGGTAAATTTGTCTTTTTAATTTCTCATCATAAAAAATACTTGAAACCTTCCTTCGTTCTTGTACTCACAACAAATTTAAATGGATACCAGCAATGTCAGTGTTTGGTATTTTTATTCAATTTTGCTATAATAACATGCTCTGACATGCAACTTTGTTATTCTACAAGAAAACACATTTGCACATTTGGAAATATAAGATTTTTGAGAAAACTGTTAAAATGACTAATTTTGTCCATCGTCCCTTTCTGTTCAGCAAAGATTCATCACTAATGTAGAAGTTACTATTGCTGTCTGGTTCTACACACTGTCCATTTCATGGAGTACTTGGTTGAGCCAGCTACTAAAATGTCTTTTTGTCATTTCTTTTAGCGGGACTAAAGAACAACAACGCCACCCAGGACGTGAACCTGAGGACAGCAGAGCTGGCTCTTGGGAAGTGGTTCACAGGGGCCCGGGACCGAGGTGGGAACAGGGCGCGCAGAGCGCGTGACACAGTTGAAGACAATGTGGCTGTGGACACTGTGGACACTGTGGACACTGTGGTACAGTAGCCTGCCCAATATGGCACTTCATCTTAAAGGGATAGTTCAGATTTTTTAACTTTATTTGTATGAATAATATCGTTGATATAGTGGTGTCAACTGCATTAATGGATTGCATGCATTAATTAATGGATGTCCAAAGTCCTGTGGTGGGAGTTCCGCTCTGGTTTTGGTATAATATCAGGTACTTCTGTTCATTTTGTCGGTCTTACTGGAGCCACTCTCTCTACACTCTCGACTCTCTCTTTACACTCTCTACCTGTCAATGGTCTTGATATTGACCAAAAACGGAGCAGAACTCCCACCATGGGACTCTGACAATAAAGGAATACAGTTGACACCACTATATTAATGGACAGTATTTCTGAACTATCCCTTTAAGATGAAAATGCTGTTTTTTGTTTTGTTTTCCCCCGAGACTGCTGCTTCCCCCGAAAGTTCTAAAAGTTTCCGGGTCTGAAAGTATTCAGACTTGTGTGTTCTGCAATAGATCCGTGGTTCTCTAAGTGTAGTCCTCGAAAGTTCTGAAGTTTCTTAAAGTTCCAAAATTAAAATTTGTTATGCACTTTTTTACTTGTTATGCACTTGTGGTTCTCAAAGGGGGTCCGGACTTCCTCAACAGTTCTGAATTGTCCCAAGACAAGCTGCTTCCTCGAAAGTTCTCGATTGAGTGTTCTAAAATTGTCTGCACTTTTTTTTTTTTTTTTGAGGTTCTGAAAGTAATGTGTTCTGCACTAGGCTGTTTACAAAAAATGTGAAAGTTTTAAATTTTGTTATGCACTTTGTTATGCAATGCTAATTTTGATAATCTTTTTGTGGAAATTAAATGCAATCTTAGGAACAAATTCCATCTTTTTATTTTGTCAAACTGTCAAAGATATTGTCTGTATTTTCACCCAGGTAAAACGTAAACTGGATAAAGTAAACTGTAGATGCCTTTTACATTTTAAGTTTTGTTTGCAGTATTTACACAGCTGGTTCATGTCAATATAGCTAACAAGTTTACATCCCTTCAGGACCAACTTCAATTTGGATCTACTGTACATCGGTCCTGAATTTGGACTTGAAGCCCATTCAGATGCAAGTTCAAGCTCATAGGAACACAGGTGGCACACCCAAGACTCCGATCCAAGACAGGGACCAGACTAGGCCTGTGTTAGCTCATCTGGGCTTAGATGGGTTTCTGACTGCGTCTTAGGTGGGCGTACCACCTCATACCCAGTCAGAAACCCGTGTTGGCCCAATGGGCTAACACAGGTGGGACATTAGTGGAACCTGGGTGCAGGGCCCACTTGGAGCCCATAATGGGTGGCCTACATGGGTCCCATATATTTTGCCCAGCTGGAACCCATTTAACGCCCACTCATATCCCAGTGCTAACCTATATAGGCAAACCCAGGTAGAGCCCACATGGTTCCCACATATAATTGCCCATTTGGGTACCACCTCATACCCAGTCAGAAACCCGTGTTAGCCCATATGGGCTGACACGGGTGGGACATTAGTGGAACCTGGGTGCAGGGCCCACTCGGAACCCAGGCCCAGAAGCCCATATCAAAACCCAAGTGGGGCCCACTTGCGCGTGTTTGCTGGGTTTTAGCGCCTCCAGCTTCTTCCCATTATAACTTAAAACTCCATTTTAACCATGACAGATTATTCGAAAACAACCCATCTTTTTTCTGGTGACTGATGTTGTCATCCGAATAAGTGAGAGGGCCGTGGAATTTCATTTACAGTTTAATTTATTTTTTAAATATTGTTTTGGAAAATATTTGGGCATGCCCACCCAAATGAATGAAACTGTCTGGTGTGTTCACATGATGGGACTGAGTAGACCATAAAATGACCAAAAGTTTTTTGGAAGTGAAATATCTCTTTAACAAAAATAATAATAATAATAAAAAAAATAATACATAGGCTACGTTTTGTATTACAGTTTTTGTTTGTGCCAACTTACACAGTCTTTGTGCAAGTGTGTTTTGTGGGACGTTTTTGTGTGCATAATCCATAATGCGGCCTCCGTAAACGGAAAACATGTCGGTGTGCAAAGAGCAAGGTAATAGAGGCAACTTGTTCGCCAAAAGGCCGCCATTTTAGCCAATCACAGCACAGACAGCAGTCTCCAGCAGTTTCATAATGAGCCAATAGAGTGGAGGTGAGGCGGAGTGAAGATTCTGTTTTTAATAAGGGTGGGACTTTAGCGCGTTAATTGAGACTAATTAATTACAGAAAATATAACGCGTTATAAAAAATAACGCATTTATTCGCACCTTTTCTTTATCCACCGTTGGAACGGAACGTTTGTCACTGATGGCCCATTCACACCATTGAAGTGGAACGTTTCTCTTTGTATCACCGTTTCACACCTACCCAATATGCTAACGGACACGGAAGCGGCAGTCCACCCGGAGTCACGACATTGAGGAGTCAGAAACTGAGCGCTTGAGCGCTGTTCAAATGGCCTGAATAGGGACAAACTGCAGTTGAAGTCAATGTAGAAGAATCGCCATTGGTCTACTAGCTCTATGGAGTAAACGTAACTCAGTCTATACTCTAAAGCTCCGTCCGCCTCCTCTTCCCCCGCAGCAAAAACAAAACAAAACAACTCGCAACATGAACGACAAACCAGATGAGCAAGCATTACTCGGCCCCGTTGATGGCAAATTTAGATTTAAGCAAAGAACGGATGGAAGCGTGGACAAAAAGGCAGTTTATGCAACAAAGAATTTGCATACCATCGCAGCAGCTCGAGCCTCAAATCACATCCAACATGTTGGAGCTAGTGTTACTGTCCCGTTTCGTAGAAATCTATGTAGAAGAGCCGCCATTGGACTAACCCCGTGAAGAGAAGGGAGCTTGGGTAAGTCTTTCTGCATTCTGGCTAGTACCAGAGCGACGTTGAGGTGTCCGACATTCAATGGCTTGAATAGGGACAAACTGGAGTTGGCGACCGGCGCTCATCAATGCAGCTGTAGTCGAGTTCATATTGGCTGTAGCCGCGTGTGTGTGTGTGTGTGTGTGTGTGTGTGTGTGTGTGTGTGTGTGTGTGTGTGTGTGTGTGTGTGTGTGTGTGTGTGTGTGTGTGTGTGTGTGTGTGTGTGTGCTCAGATGATCAACTGACGTGGGCTTTGGGCAAACAAATCGGTTTGAGCGGTTTGATCATAGTAGCCTAGTTCAGAGTAGTTCACTTCACTGTGTTTATCTGACGCTAAATTGCATGATAATAATGACTGCTAAATGTACGCAAATGTATGCTCCAGAACAATCAGCGCTGTGTGTGTGGCACTGCCTTTCTTACCAGCTAGTCTTCCAAGTACCAGTAATTAATTATTTTGCCCCAGAGTCAATTATTGTACTGGACTGACTGAGAAATGCTAACGTTTGTACTTGAATTTGGTAAATAAGAAGAAGAAAAAAGAAAAGAGGAAAGCTTTGGAATTGGGGAATCTTTTTGAATCGAGAATTAAAAAAAAAATCTAGAAATCTAGTTTTTGGATCAAATTGTGACCCAGAAAATTGATACTGAATTGTATCGAAGCAATGAACTGAATACTAGGCCTGTGAATCTGTGGGTGTCCCAACCCACAGATTCACAGGCCTAGTATTCAGTTCATTGCTTCACTCATTCAGTTCATTGCTTCACTCGTAATATCAAATTCAGTTCAAAAATGTGCTTTCTCACTTTTCTCAGGTAAATAATAATATGCGATTAAAATGAGATTAATTGAGATTAATTAATTATTGAGCCTCTAATTAATTAGATCAAAAATTTTAATCGAGTCCCACCCCTAGTTTTTAAACAAATCAGTGTTTGCATCGACTAAAGTTGCCTCTATTGCCTTTAACATTGAAGTTAGATTTTTTTTGACATGCAGTACCTATGTTGGCCATCTCGGGCACGGTGGCGCTGTAGGGCCCCTCGTCGAACAGCGGCGGGTTGTCGTTGATGTCCTGCACGCGGATGATGAACTGCGACGAGGGCTCCAGGGGGCGCTCCGTCTGCCGGTCGGTGGCCGTGGCGATCAGCCGGTACTCGTCCTTCTCCTCGCGGTCCAGCGGCTTGGTCACGTGGATGTTGCCCGTCTTCTCGTCGATGACGAACACCGAGCCGGCGCCCTCGCCGCGCAGCACGTACTTGGTGCGCCCGTCGTTCCGGTCCATGTCCGTGTGCAGCTGAGGGGAGAGGAGAGGAGAACGCTGTAAGTCAGGGGCAGATGCAGGGGCGGATATAACATGTCCCATTTGGGGGGGCAAGAGAACATGTTGGAGGGGCAAGAGAAAATGGTATGAGTGCACCCATACCATTTTTAGTTACAGCATCAATAATAACATCAGTTGTTTTTGAAGTTGCAACAGACACACAGCATGTATAAAGCTAAAGGTCTGACTCAGAGTTTTCTGTTTTCAATGATGAAATGCTGTTGGTTTAGTGGTGACACAGCTGTACTTTGTTTTTGTTTTTTTAGTGTTTCACATCATTTTAAATAGAAGCACATATCTTGTTTTGCATGACATGTTTGGGGGGGCAGACTGGGTATTTAGGGGGGCATTGCCCCCCCATGTCCATGCCTAAATCCGCCCCTGGGCAGATGTAACATTTAGGGGCGGCAGTGGCTCAGTCACCGGATGGTAACCACAAGGTTGCCGGTTCGAAACCCGGGCTCTCGCAGAGTTTCTGTCGAAGTGTCCCTGAGCAAGACACTGAACCCCTAATTGCTCCTGATGTGCTAGTAGGTACCTTGCATGGTTTCCACTGCCATCAGTGGATGAATGTGTGTGTGTGTGTGAATGGGTGAATGTGATGCACAATCTATGTAAAGTGCCTTGGGTAAAGGCGCTATATAAATGCACCATTTACCAAAAAAATCAAAAATGGGTCATCGCCGATGAAGTCGCACCCATACTGATGAAGTCGCACCCATAAGAATCAATAATAACACCAGTTGTTGTTGAAGTTCTGACTCAGAGAGTTTTCTGTTTTCAATGATGAAATGCTGTTTGTTTAGTGGTGACACTAAACCAACAGCTACTGTACTGCTACTGTAGTTAGTAGCAGTAGTAGTGGTTCAAATAATTTTAAATAGAAGCACTTTAATTTGAAATATCTTGGGTTGGTTTGCATGCCATCATGTTTGGTGGGGCGGTCTGGTCATTTAGGGGGGCAGGGGGGCATTGCCCCCCCCCCATACCCATGCCTAGATCCGCCCATGCTGTAAGTGCAGGCGTAACAACAGCGATCTATTATTGCTTCAATATAGGATACAATAGGTTTCAATGGGAACGCACGTCAAATGGGACTGCGTGTACTGTATGTACTGTGTCTCTTTTCTTCAGTTAAGTTAGATAACTCACAAATAGGTCGAACAAATAGGATTATATAAACAGGAACATAATGTGCGTGACGTGTTTTATCTTGGCATTCGGCTCTGCTACATTTTCTCCCTGCTCTGTGCAATTTTACAACCATCATTAAAAGCCTTTAAGAGCAGGTAGATACGGTCAAGACCAGGGGTTTTCCACAGGTGGTCCAGGGACCACCAGTGGTCCCCGAGAGGGTTCCAGGTGGTCCCCAGCTAAGTTGGTTAACCAGATGTAACTCTTTGAGAACGTAAAAATGAAACCAAATGGACCCTTGCGGGTCCATTTGGTTTCATTTTTACGCTCTCAAGAGTTAAAATATTCATCATGTGAATTAGCCCAAGTCTACACAACTAGAAGATGGACAAAAGCAAAAGAAATCTTTAGTTTTGGGGTCTGTGGGGCTAAAATATCCTCAAGTGGTGGTCCGTGGCTCAAATTCTGAAAAAAAAATGGTGGTCCCTGGCATCAAAAAGGTTGAAAACCCCTGAAAAACAGAAAGAACTGAGTCACTGGAGGACATTTTTCACGACATTTCCAGGACGCCTTCGCCAATTGAAATAATAAAGCTATAGCTAAGCTGTTCTGGGGCCAATCTGAAGCTAGTCTGGTCTCAATTTGACTCTCTCAGTCAGGGACGTTCCGTCTTTAGTGGACAGGATTTGTGTTGGTTGAAATTATTGGATAATCGGACATGTCTTGGATTGCCTTGAATTAAAGGTAGGGGAAGTGATTTGAAATTCATGGTGTAGTACCAGCCTGGTGCACTAGGGGCCCCCAAAAGTAGCTACACTATGTGAACCTGCTGCTCTCTCCTGATTGGAGGAGAATTGTGGTGACCTGGGGAACTTTTATTAGCTCCTCTGCTAACGTGGGGGAGGGGGAAACTCCATATGTGGTTTCCACACCTTATAATAGAGCAACAGAAAAAAATATATTTTTTGGGTGATATCTGACAAAAGTGAAATCACTTCCCCTACCTTTAAGAACTAATTCGCCCTGGTCTTGACTGGGTTTACTGGGTATATACTGTACAGTGGTGAGCACTTGAGATTGTCACTGTTACCATCCGACTGCTCCTGGGGCACCAGGGTGGTACCACTTCCCTGCTGTGGTAACAGTTTTCAGACTTCATTAAAAAAAAGAAAAAAAAAAAAAAAAAGGTGTCAACTTTGCGGTACCACTTTTTCTGTTGCTACCAGATACCTACCACAGTGGTACCACTTGTGACAATCTCAAGTGCTCACCACTGTATGTATACGCCCAGGATTTGAACCCGGGTCTCCCACGTGAAAGTCCAACATCTTAACCACTAGACCGAAGTTACAGTTACTTGACTTTGGAGTGCCATCACGACAGAGGCTGTAGCCACCTGCTACATACAGTATATAATATTTATGACACCACATCAAAAGTTTTCAGCCGAATTTGATTGTCCATAGGATACACATAACCTTAGAAATGAAATCAGGATCATAATAATCATAAACGGAGAGCAATAACTTCACCTACTACCTCTAATAGAATCCCTCCCCAGTTATGAGGATGAATGTGCAATTTCGTGCACTATGTGATGTGTAGGCGGGAGCGGGTTCATTTAACTGACTAAACCTTTTTTTGTAATATTTAACTTGAAAAAGAAAAAAAATGTCACGTCTCACAATTATGCCAGTGATCACCCTAGGGTGACCAGATCCAAACTGTTTATTTGAGGGACAGAAGTGTTGCATGTGTGGGACAAAATGTAGTCAGCAAATTATTACCATCTTGATGTCAATATTCCAAAAATATTTCAGCATGCCATTTCACACAGCAAAAACAGCTGATCTAAAATCAAAAATCGCTGATCTACAACCTCAAAACGTGTCGCACTGCAACGTTTTGAGATTGTAGATCAGCTATTTTTGATACGACAGTATGTGATGTGGACTCTCTAGAGTGAGTGTGGAAATATAGTGGTACCATGGGGGAATTCTTAAAAAAACACAGCAAGAAATGATACAACAGAAATCCAACTATTAGGGCACTACAAATTATTAGGGGCATTTTGAACACTGATGCCTGTCAGTCACAATGTGGGACAGAGTCTCAATTTGTGGGACGCTTGAAAAATCTTGAAAATGAGGGACTGTCCCACGCAAAGAGGGACATCTGGTCACCCTAGATCACCCTCCCCTGCCTACCCGTTATAGAGCACCAAAGTCTGACGTCAGTATTGCTAAGACCACGGGTTCATGCACTTTTTTATATTAGCACTGTAATCCCCGTAGGGGTGCGAGTTTAGAGCACCTCGTATTAGAACTGTGTCACCCCGACCCGTTTCTCTCATATGGATATGAGGGAAGGGAAATGCTAATGTTACACTGCTGCTGAATTACTTCAAGGCAATAAAGGCAACTTTACGATATATAGTAGTGTTGTAGTTCTCAAGACATTGTCTCGTCTCGAGCCCAGTCTCAAGACAAGTTTTCATTGTCTCGGTCTTGTTTTTGTCTCGCTTTGTTTTGTCTTGGTCTTGTCTCGACCTTGCGGCTCTCCACTTCATTTGTCTTGTGGTCTCGTCTTGTTCTCGTAGAATTTTGTCTTGGTCTTGTCTCGACCTCGGAGCCATTGTCTCGGGTCTTGATCGCCAACAAGACCTCCCGAGACAAGACAATGCAAAGGAAAAGTTCTATTCATTGTGCGGAGCGAGGACCCAATCATAAAGACAGCTGCAGGCACAAATAGCAATGTACTTTTTTCTTCTGTGTCTGATTAGGGATTTTTTATATTCTTGTTATCAACCATATCGCCCCAGCCCTATTATATTATTAGTAGTTTTGTTTAAAAATGTAGTGGTGGACGGGGGCAAAACAATCAAATTCAGTGTTACTATAATAGAAGATTGAAAATCATTAAGAACGTTATTATATGTTAAAATGGGCATGACAAGACTAGGTCTTGGCCTCGGTCTTGACCAGTCTTGGTCTTGTGTTGTTCTCGGCCCCTCTAGGTCTTGGTCGGCCCCGCTAGGTCTTGGTCGGCCCCTCTAGGTCTTGGTCTCGTCTTGGTCTTGACCCCTCTAGGTGCTAGTCTCGTCTCGATCTCGTCTCGATCAAGTCCGTGGTTGTCTTGGTCTTGGTCTCGATTTAAGTGGTCTCGACTACAACACTAATATATAGCTATATTTTTGTGCCTCTAGGGTGCATCTACTTTGATGCTGCAGCTGTTTCCCTGCAGACAGACACTTGGACCAGCAGGGCGCTCAACAAATCATGAAAATCAGGACAGGCCGGGCTAATGAATGAGGGGGTTGTGCGGTTGTGTGGGGGTGAGGCAGCATTTTAGCCAATCACAGCACAGCAGTCTCCAGCGGTTTCCTAATGAGCCAATTAGAGTGGAGGTGAGGTGGAATTAAGATTCCGTTTTTGAACGAATCTGTTAAAAACAGTGTTTTTTGTAGACACTAAAGTTGCCTCTATTACCTATAAACCAGGGGTTTTCAACAGGTGGTCCGTGGACCACCAGTGGTCCTTGAGAGGGTTCCAGGTGGTCCCCATACAGGCTAAATGATGGGAAGTTGGTTAACCAGATGTAACTCTTGAGAATGTTAAAATGAAACCAAATGGACCCGCAAGGGTCCATTTGGGTTTCATTTTCATTTTGGGTTTCATTTTCACACTCTCAAGAGTTAAAACATTCATCATCTGAATTGGCACTATTATATTAAGGAGTCTACACTGTTTTGTTTGCAAAATCCAGCCTGGCATTGTGGACAAAACCAAATTAATTCTTTAGTTTTTAGGTCTTTGGGGCTAAAATGTCATCAAGTGGTGGTCCGTGGCTCAAATGCTGAATGAATGGTGGTCCCTGGTGACAAAAAGGTTGAAAACCCCTGCTATAAACGGGTGAAGAGCGAGCGAGTCGTGACAACAGTAGGACATCGGCACTCGATAGACGCGCAGCATTATACATTCCTCTCGTCACTTTTGCTCCTTTGTGTCGCTTGGCGCTCGAGTTGCACCCTGTACGATAGATAGCGGCTGAACCATTATCCCCTACCTAATCTCAGCGATATCCTGAACACAAGCTCCCAGTGTGCACGCTGAAAGCTAACTACAATAACCCTTTGTGTCCTGAACGCGTTTTGGTGTTTTACCTGTTGAAAAATAGCAGATCAACAAGCTCATGTCGCGCCACCGAGTGGCGCGACATGAGCTTGTTGTTCTGCTATTTTTGAAAAATTGTGACAATGTGCTGCAAATCTCTGAATACATTATTTTGGAAGCAAACATTTCATCTCAATTTTTTCTCCTGGCGGTCTGCAGCCAAATATGGATAATTCTGGTGGTCCTTGGCTAGAAATATGTTAGCATCACTGACACAGGAGCACAGATTTTTCAGAAAAACTAGAATCTAGTGTCAGAAACTGTAGAATCTAGTGTCAAAAACTCGATTCTAGCGTCAGAAAGTAGATTCTAGTGTCAAAAAGGAGATCCTAGCATCAGAAACCATCATTTAGTGTCAATAACTAGAATCTAGTGTCGGAAACTACTGTAGAATCTAGCGTCAAAAGCTAGAATCGAGGGTCACGACACAATGGGATAATATACTCCAACACACACACACACACACACACACACACACACACACACACACACACACACACACACACACACACACACACACACACACACACACACACACACACACACACACACACAGTTCCTAGTACTACATCAACTGAGAGAACGTGGGAGCGGCTCGATCGCTGCACCGTGCAAAGTGGTGCCCCGGCAAATCTAATGAAAGCAGACCATAATGAACAATGGACTAATCAATTATTCTCTAACTAATAGAAAGTATGTGGGGAGGGCTGCGTGCCTGTGTGTGTGTGTGTGTGTGTGTGTGTGTGTGTGTGTGTGTGTGTGTGTGTGTGTGTGTGTGTGTGTGTGTGTGTGTGTGTGTGTGTGTGTGTGTGTGTGTTGGGGGGGTGGGGGATGGGGGGTGTAGTTGTTGAGGCGTGCCGAGGCATCAGCGGGAAGTTGTGGATCTATCGATCGCGGTGAGAAGAAAAAAAAAATAGTACTCACATTTTCTTTTTCTTTTTCACTTAAAGGACCACTACATTACCACTTTTCAACCCACAGCGTCTTCATATAAATTGGTCCTCACTAATGTTCGCTACGAAACGCCACCATTCATTTCTACATGGTCTGTGGGCCCTATTCTTTTTTTTTTATATATATATTTTTATCCCACAATTTTGTAACCCATTTTTTCACCCAGTGCCAATTCCTAATGTGATCCTGGGCTCTACACACCCTCCACCAACCTGGGGAGGCAGTGGACTGGCCTCAAGCTTCCTTCAATGCATGAGGAGTCCAAGCTGCCTTCTTTTCACCTGACAGGGGGGAGTTTCCCTGGTTGGACGTAGCGCATGGAAGGAACACGTTATTCCAACCAGTTCCTGTCCCCTCCATCAGGCGCCCCGGCTGGCCAGGGGGAGGCAGTTTAGAGGCCAGGATTACTGCATGTTTTTGTGAGGGTATCTACCCTAGGGGACACGGGGAGAACATGCAAACTCTTTCGCCAACCCCGCCTCGGGTATGGGCACTGATGACGCGGAGGAGGAGACACGCCGCCAGCACCCACTGCAGCGCCCCTAGCGGGAATCGAACGCATGCAGGACCTTCTAGCTGTGAGGCTACAGCACTAACCACTGTGCCACCGTGCCCCCCTGTGGGCCCTATTCTGATTGTCTTAAGTCTTAAGTCAAAATTTGGAGGTGTGGCCAATCAAAACAGTCAAACAGCTCGATCATGTCTCATAGGAGGACTCTGGACAGTTCAGAAACCAGTCTGTGTCTCATAGGAGGACTCTGGACAGTTCAGAAACACGCATCCTTTCAAAAGAGCCACAGCTTTTGAATGAAATGTAGTGGCATATCTGTGTGGCGTATCTCTGAGATAAAGAAGCAGAAGTATACGGAAACTGGAGTTCACTGATTTCACTCCCAGGAGGAGTGAAATCATTTCCTGACCGTTTGGCCCAACGGTCGGGGGTGAAGGTTAGGTTCAGGCAATAGATTTTACTGAGGGTTTTGTTTACGGTTTGGGGTTGGGGTGAGGGTTATTAGCAAAGGCTGAAGAACGGCCTTGGCTGTAGGTTCACAAAATAACAACTGGACCACTTTTGTGGCAGATAAACCAAATCTAAAGAAAGGTAGGAAAGCCTTCTGGAGTGGAACTCTCCTTTAAAATGCAGTAAATGTACTTGGCTTCGGTCCACCCATGGACATGGCCTCTCAATGGCACCGAGCAGCAATGAGCTTATTGGATCACAACATGACTGGCAGGATAGTATGATACGGTACGGTACGGTACACACACACACACACACACACACACACACACACACACACACACACACACACACACACACACACACACACACACACACACACACACACACACACACACACACACACCCCTTACCACCCCCAACCCCCCTCATCAGGGGTGGATGTAACATTTTTCAATTGGGGGGGGCAGGAGAAAATGGTATACCATTTTTTATACCAGTCCATACCATTACCATTTTCAGTTACAGGACTTTTATTAGGCGAGTAAAGCATCAATAATAATATTATTGATGCTTGTTGTTGATGAAGTTGTTGAAGTCGCAACAGACACGCAGCATGTATAAAGCTAAAGGTCTGACTCAGAGAGTTTTCTGTTTTCAATGATGAAATGCTGTTGGTTTACTGTACTACTACCGCTACTAACTAACAACTGCAGTTAGTTAGTAAGCAGTAGTAGTGTTTCAAATCATTTTAAATATGGGCACTTTGATTTGAAATATCTTGGGTTGTTTTGCATGCCATCGTGCTTGGTCCCCCCCCCCCCCATGCCCATGCCTTAGATCCGCCCCTGGCCCTCACCGTCCTCTAGTCGTCGACGAGCGCGAAAAACGCCAGCAGGATGCGTCTGGCACGTCCCAAACTCCAACATCCAAAATCTCATTTCCACCGCCGCACGCAACGCACCGCACCACACCACACCACACCACACCACACCACACCACACCACACCACACCACACCACACCACACAACGGACCTCACACCTCACCGTGCACGTGGGCCCGAAACAGCAACGCCGTCACCACCCATCACAAAAGGCATACAATAAAACCTCAAAATGATCCAATCCCACACCCTACGAAAGTGTGACTTTAGAGAAAAAAGTATGAAAATGCATAGTTGCAGCAGGGAATGGGATATGGATGGGTGGGTGGGTAGGTAGGGTTTTGAGTGGGGCGGAGGGGACTATTATGGGGTGCGCTTGGGGAGCGCATTGTTGCATGGCAACAGCTAAGCACATTTTCGCTAAACGAAAGGCAGGCGGAATGCGGATGGATACGTCGGATCGGGGGGAGGAAAAAAAATATTCATTACGTTGCACGATGGCCATTTTTCACAGAAGGAAGGGAAGGGAAGGGGTGCGTGGAAATGGTCTGGGTACGCAGCATATCCTCTAGTGTCCTGAACGCGTTCTGGTGTTTTATCTGTTGAAAAATAGCAGATCAACAAGCTCATGTCGCGCCACCGAGTGGCGCGACATGAGCTTGTTGTTCTGCTATTTTTGAAAAAATGTGAAAATGTGCTGCAAATCTCTGAACACATTATTTTGGAAGCAAACATTTTATCTCAATTTTTTCGCTTCTGGGGAACCCCCGAGAACAACATGTTTTCAGATGGGGGTCTGCAGCCAAATATGGATAATTCTGGTGGTCCTTGGCTAGAAATATGTTAGCATCACTGACACAGGAGCACAGATTTTTCAGAAAAACTAGAATCTAGTGTCAGAAACTATAGAATCTAGTGTCAAAAACTCGATTCTAGCATCAGAAAGTAGATTCTAGTGTCAAAAAGGAGATCCTAGCATCAGAAACTATATCATTTAGTGTCAATAACTAGAATCTAGTGTCGGAAATTACTGTAGTGAATGAAACTCGAATCGAGGGTCAGGACTCAATGGGATATAGCACCACCTCCGTCCTTCCCAGGCGGGTAAACGATAATCATGGAGGTTGACAAGGTTGTTTATGGCTGAGGGGAAAAAAAGGGGGAAAAATAGTAATGATAAGAAGTCCACGCGGCGTGCCTACGCAGTTGGAAAGCAAAACGACTTGAGAAGGCAAGTCTGAAAACTAAATTATAAGCACTTAACTTCCTCCAAAGATGTCATTATTTAAGTGACTGACTGGTGGCGATACTGATACTGAGTCCTAATGCAAAGTGTAAGCATTAAAAAACACACTGTAAAGTAAACAGAGTGGAGTCCAGAGTCTCTATAACTACTGCTGGCTGTGTTATTATGCAACACACTTACACTACATGGACTGTATGTGTGACCAAAAGGCTTTTTGACACCTCCTTTAATGAGCCGCGCCTGGAAATCGCTTTGGCCTCCGCTAATGACAGAACGAAGTGTCAAAACAGGAGCGTTTGGGGAGCGAGGTGCTGAAGTAACCAGGCGCTAGAAGGTCACGACGCCGTCGCGTCAGAGCATTTTAAATTTATGCTAATTAATTAATTAAATAATTAGTTATAATAAATTCAAAAAAGCTTTTTTGGGGATATATTTTAATATAATGAATGTACATGTTCTAGACATTCTAATAATCACAAAAATGTATTTATTGCAGTCATTTTACCTACTTTTATTAGGGTTAAAGGCTAAAGGTCAAAGGTTAAAAATAATCAAAAATCGCACTAAGTCCAGAGATTAATTGAAGAGGCTAATTGCAGCCTCTGTGGGGGGTATTGTTATGCAAATATCATGACCAATTTCAATGAAATTCTAAACAATCAACCTCAACCTTAATATTTATGTGAAAAAATAACAAAAAGAAATAATGTTAACATTTTTTAAATAATTAAAGAGTTAATGTTGCTAAAAAGCAACACTGGGGCTTCTAGGGTTAAATGTTAAGCAGCACTGCGTGGCGCAGAAAACACTATTTAAGCCATATTTGGCAGGAACGCCTTTTGGTGTCCTAAGTGATATTAGCATAATTAGCATTATGTTGCATGATTAGCATTACTTAGCATTATTAACAATATTAGCATTAGCACATGGGGGGGCGGGAAAACTCCCCCCCCCCCCCCCCCCCCCCCCATGCTCGGAACTCAATGAAAACAATGCAAACCAGCAGGGGGTTTGGGAAGGAGCGCTTGTTCCTAGCCTAACCATAACCAGAGGTTATGGTTAGGTTAGGGTTAGGCATTAAGCAGTGCACTTTATGCAGTTACTAACCCTAAACATAACCTCAGTAAAACTATGCTTCACCCCGGCCTACTAGCAGTAGCCAGCAGGTAAAACAAGCGCTCCTTCCCAAACCCCCTGCTGGTTTGCAGTGTCTTTTTTGGGTTCCAAGCATCGGGGGCGGGGTTTTTCTCTGGTTTGCGTAGAGCTGGTGTGGGAAAAAAAAAAAAAAAAAAAAAATCAAGCATCATGCACATTACTTTAGTTATTGAAAAATATCAGACCTACAAGCTCATAGCGCGCCACAGAGTGGCGCGCTATGAGCTTGTAGGTCTGATATTTTTGAAAACGGTGAACATGTGGCACAAATCTTTGAATTATTTTTCAATTCAGAATGGATTAAGAAACAGATTCTGCATGTGACATTCTTAATGTCACATATGCAGCAGCCACGCTCGGCAGCACGCGGCCATTTATTATGGCATGTTTCTACAAGGCTGTCCTTGTCCTGTCTGTGTTGTAGTGGCTCTAGTTACTGCCAACACAGAGGCTTTTTAGAGGGAAAGTTGCGATATTATTCAATGTTAGCAAACAGCCCGGTCACATGGTTCGTCACGTGACTACGCAGAGACTGTACACCAGGGGTGCCCACACTTTTTTGACTTGAGAGCTACTTTCAAAATGAGCGGCTCAACAAGATCTACACATTAAAAATGTCATTATTCCATTACTGAAAATCCATTTCAAAGCCCCCTAGAAAGCTTTGAAATAGTGGTGATGGTGTTACTTATGGTTACTTATTGTTATACTAGCACTTATAATGACATATAGAGGGGGGAGAATTGGAAGGTTTTCCTGTATAGCCCAAGACATTGGACTCTCGTAGAGAGGTGTTTGCGATTCTGACTTGATCACTCTACAAGAGTCCAAGATTTCGTATCGCCTGACAACGCGGATTTCGCCGTTTCGGCTTCTAGTAGCTCTTACGGTGCACAAATCCCACATGTAAAAGGCTGAACATAAGCTTCCACCCCTCCGACGCCACTACGGCAAAAGATTGTACGCCGTAGAGTCCTAGTTTTTAATAAATAAAATGTTTTATTCCACTCAGTCTGTTGATGTTTTTTTCCACTCGGTCCGTCCGGAAGCTGCCATCTTGGAAGGAGGGGAAAGGGGGGGGGTGGGGGTGCGCCATAACCAATGGCAGCTCAGCGGCCCTCCCACTCCCCCCCCCCCCCCCCCACTCCCCTCCTCCGCCCCCACACACTCTCACTCCCCTCCCCGTCCCTCACCCCGGGAGGAGGGGGTGGGGGGAGGAGGGGAGTGGGGGGAGGGGAGTGGGAGGGCCGCTGAGCTGCCATTGGTTATGGCGCACCCCCACCCCCCCCCTTTCCCCTCCTTCCAAGATGGCAGCTTCCGGACGGACCGAGTGGAAAAAAACATCAACAGACTGAGTGGAATAAAACATTTTATTTATTAAAAACTAGGACTCTACGGCGTACAATCTTTTGCCGTAGTGGCGTCGGAGGGTGGAAGCTTATGTTCAGCCTTTTACATGTGGGATTTGTGCACCGTAAGAGCTACTAGAAGCCGAAACGGCGAAATCCGCGTTGTCAGGCGATACGAAATCTTGGACTCTTGTAGAGTGATCAAGTCAGAATCGCAAACACCTCTCTACGAGAGTCCAATGTCTTGGGCTAGGTTTTCCTGTATATTATTGCTATTACTGGCGTTTGAATACAGTACTTGGGGTTTGAGTTGACA
Organism: Benthosema pterotum; assembly: GCA_039105355.1. Classification (NCBI taxonomy): domain Eukaryota; kingdom Metazoa; phylum Chordata; class Actinopteri; order Myctophiformes; family Myctophidae; genus Benthosema; species Benthosema pterotum. Next base: position 3,484,400 of record CM076976.1, on the reverse strand, counting down.
GGTTGTGAGCTAAGAACTTTCACATTTTTGTCCACAATTGGAAAAGAGAACTTTCAAAACTGTCAAAATAACTGTTATTCTCCATTTTCTAATTGTGTGGACTCTTGAAAATTACGTAATTCAGATGTTTAAATATAATCTAACTAAGTGTAAAATGAAACCAAATGGACCTGTAAGGGTCCATTTTGTTTCATTTAACTAAATTTGGTTTCCATTTTGTTGTACTATTATTAAAGAACCACCAACAATAAACGGATTGAAAGTCATTAAAGCTAGACTATTGCCTGAGTCCATTGCATTTCTGCAATGGAGAGAGAGAGAGACAGAGAGACAGAGAGAGAGAGAGACAGAGAGAGAGAGAGAGAGAGAGAGAGAGAGAGAGAGGAGGAAGAGGTTACAATGACTATACCTTTTTCCACAGCTTCCTTGACCAGAGCTACAGCAAAACTATAATCCACAAAGGTGTCCATGTTCCAAATTGTATTAGAAATCCTGACCTTTGGAGGCTATATTGCTAGCTGTCATGTTGCATGGTGGCAGCCAGAACTTCTTTCACTCTGAAACCACGGCAGTCAGGCAATCAGCAGCATTCATTACAGCTGCGTAGCTTCCCTGGAAGGCACTGTTACGTGGACAGCTGTGACCATTGACTTTGTCGTTTGTAGTGATTGCGTGACGATACTAAGTTGTAGGTTTCTACAGGTCACCACTATTGGTGTGACACACGCGTGCACGCACACACACACACACACACACACACACACACATTTTGTTTACATGCGACAAGTGGTGGTCATACCTCAAGGGAGACAGCAGTAATGAAGTTGTCTTGTCTAATTAGACTACCTTTGTGTGTCTAAAACATTATATAAAAAAAAAACATTAATAAAACATTATCGATGATAGTACTTACTCATTGAATTAACTGAAACTATGCAACATAAATCTCAATATACTGTACGCTTTTTAGGAAAAAAATCTTCTTCCTCATATTACAATAATGCCTGATGATCATGTTTTAGGGTGGAAAAAATCATGGCACTCTATCTTTAAGAATATATATTCTGTGTAGTTTGCGAGCTGTCACTGTTGGCTAGGGCATGTTTATTTTCAAAGACCTTCAGTTATAGTCTAGGGAATCACATTTAATGTAACCCCATGGCATTCCAACTGGGCTAGGAAGTGGTGCTCAGGTCAGCAATGACCAGACAATGACCAGAGTGTCTCCCGTCCAACTGAAAAAAAGAAACCGCTGAACCCAAAGTTTCTAGTGTTCTCCTTTACCACTTAAAGGGGAACTCCACCCATTTTCAACATTCAAATATGTCATTAGTATACCCTAGAGGTGCTGGATGGACATGATAAAAAAAAAGTTCCCCCATTCTGTGTTCCCAAGAAATGGAGGTCTGAGGAAAACCACTAACATGGTGAAACATCTTGATGACATCATCAAGATGTATTTTCACCACGTTAATGGATTTCTTTAGATGCTTCTTTTTTTCTGAGAGCGTACAAATGCAACCAAATGAACCCTAACGGGTTCATTTGGTTGCATTTGTACGGTCTCAGAAAAAAAAAAAGAAAATGGGTGGAATTCCCCTTTAACCCAACAGCATTTATTGAATAATTGTAGCTTTAACCAATATTTAGCTGGTACATTTTAATGTCCCAGTGAATGGAATAATATGTTTTTTACACTTGTAGACCACATCCGTGCTCATTATAGGCCATGCCCAACAATACATGCAAAAAAAAAAAAGAAACATTTTCCATTTGTGTGTTTTTATATCATCACTCTGTAAAAAAATGATCTTTAATTTTCCTGGAAACAAAAATGTGCTACAGTATGTGTCCAGGCATGCATAGGCTTGGTTTGATCATGAGAAGCTGAAATAAAAAATAAAAAAGAGCTTTCGTTAAGCTCCACTTCGAGGCAAAATCTCCTCCATCTTTCATTGGGAGCCGGCCTGCAGTGCCAGCTTACCCGTACGCACCATGTGAGATGGTGATTGGCCAAAACACACGGGTGGTCAGGGGACACCCGGGGAGCCGGGTTCCACACGCTAAAGTTCTTAATGAAGGGGCCCTTAGTGTACTGAACGTGTTTTGATGTTTTTAAGCTGTTGAAAAATAGCAGATCTACAAGCTCATATCGCGCCACCGAGTGGCGCGATATGAGCTTGTAGTTCTGCTATTTTTGAAAAAATTGTGAAAAGCATCAGAAACTAGAATCTGATCAGGACACAATGGGTTAATGAAGGGGCCATTAATGACCCCCCAAAAAAAAAAGAAGTCTTAACGGCCCGCGGCTTAACGAGAGGACCTAACGAGCCTCTGTAAATGAAGCCTGGCCGTCATTAGCACAGTGACGAGCGGCGATGGCGAGCCGGTGATGAAAAGTAAAGCTCACTGCCACAGCAGTAGCACTCCATGACACCACCACCCCCCACGAGAAACGAAAACCACGTCTGTTTAAGTTTGACCCCCTCGACCCCATCTGTGTCTGTGGGGCTAAAATGTCATCAAATGGTGGTCCGTGGCTCAAATACTGAATAAATAGAGGGCCCTGGTGTGAAAATAGTTGGTCTTACTCTTACTTTTATCTTGAAATTAAATTAATATTACACAGACTTTAGTTCAGCCTTTAGTCTTGGCCCACCACAATATTGTATCTACTGTATATAATTTGGCCCCTTGGGAAAAATAATTGCCTGCCCCTGCGGTAGACCAACCCCTAGCCTCGACACCCAGGCTTTCATTTTCGTCCGCCTTGCTAACGCGCGTTGGAAAGTGGCCTTGAGGGGCGTGTCAACCTTCCGGGGTGGACGTCGCTCTAAATGATGTGACGTAGAACAGCAGTGGACGGGCGTGGGAGGGGCCGGAGATGACGACACGTTAGTGAGATCAAATCAGAACGCAGCACTTCCGCCGTGTGGATCCCACGACACCCCCGCCCCCCAAGGCCAAAATCATTGAGGGCTAGACCAGGCTAACCAACCCCCAACTCCGACTCGCACTGGATAAATACATCTTGGTACTGAAGTAATTCTAGGTTGACAATGCGTGGCCAGACCAAGAGACTGCGTTGATCGGTCTGGACCAGGATAGAAAACATCCACACCCTCCCAGCAGCAGCAGCAGCAGTAGGACGCGGTCACGCGCCTCTATAGCCGTGATAAACAGTTAGCCATATTTCACAGCGGTTTCATTTTGACTAATGTGACATCTCATAAACTCCCGCGTTTTCATAACTCTCTGGCATAGCCTCCAATACATCAACGGCACCCAAACAATATTAATCCGTTCTGAACTTTCAATAGCTTTAGCTATTGAAAGTACTAGCATTCGATTTAGCTCTTGGAAGCATTATCATTAGATTTAGCTGTTGAAACAGCAGCATTAGAAAAATTAAAAAAAAAAAAAACGCAATGCAAATTTTGGAATATTATGTTATTCCAGAGCAAGAACAAAAGTGTACAGTATTTGTTAAAATGTGGGTGGTGATTGGTCCACCTGAACTGAAGCCACACCCACAGCTTTAGTTGTATGATACAGGGGGAGGAGTTAGGGGAGGAGCTGATGTGTGAAGTCACTTTATTAATGATTTTTCTCTCTTTTTTTTGGTCCATTGGCACAACAACACATCAAGGGGTATAAGTACGTAAGTTAGTGTCCACTCAAACATGTACAACATTACTTTAAGCATTGCTGACACAGAAACAGGAGTTTTTCAGAAAACTGTTACCGGACAAAACGGATTAAACCAACTGGCCACAAAAGCTAAATTCACCCCGACAGACATCGTCTCTCCAGTCAGAGTGATGTGAGTCAGACATAAGCTGCCATTTTCCGTCGCTGTCGCTCAGCTGCTGTGTGTGTGTGTGTGTGTGTGTGTGTGTGTGTGTGTGTGTGTGTGTGTGTGTGTGTGTGTGTGTGTGTGTGTGTGTGTTTGTGTGTGTGTCTACTGGTACGCGACGGGCCGGGCCTCCGCGGACCTCTAAATCTCTTCAATTACTTATATTATCATACGGTAATATGCTTATACTCATATCCTCAATTTCACATTTTTGCAATAACCATAAATCATAGAGCAACGGCAAAAAAGAGGCACTCTCCGTGACTGTGCCAACCTCTAAATCACGTAAATAACTTATATATATATACCCCAGCCCAGTATACTCAATTTCACATTCCTGCCGCGCAGTAAATCATGAATACACACCAAGGAAAAAATAATGTGCAGGGCTGGGATTTTTTTTTTTTACAACTGCGCATTAGACTAATGAATATTTTTCCCCATGTATGGGCCTGTGTGTATGTGCATGTATGTGTGAATGTACACTATATGCATGAATCTGCTTATGGAAGAGAATGTGCAGCAGCACTATTCAGTGAAATGTAATGTTGGATGTTGACTCAAATGGCACTAAAAGCAATCCCCGAAGCCTAGCAGTATGGTAGCCATGCCATCCAGTGCACAACACTACTACAACGAACAGCCATTGGTTTCGTAGTAGGGGGTGTAACTACTGTATATAGTAACTAAAGACGTCCAGATACTGTATCGTATAAGTATCAGTATCGGCCCTTATTTGTCAATTTGGATCATATCGTTATTGGCAAATACACCAGTCTAACCAGTGTTCAGACACAGGGGTAAGGGGTTGACACTATGGTGAATATACCAGTCTAACCAGTGATCAGACACAGGGGTAAGGGGTTGACGCTATGGTGAATATACCAGTCTAACCAGTGATCAGACACAGGGGTAAGGGGTTGACGCTATGGTGAATATACCAGTCTAACCAGCGATCAGACACAGTGGTAAGGGGTTGACACTATGGTGAATATACCAGTCTAACCAGTGATCAGACACAGGGGTAAGGGGTTGACACTATGGTGAATATACCAGTCTAACCAGTGATCAGACACAGGGGTAAGGGGTTGACACTATGGTGAATATACCAGTCTAACCAGTGATCAGACACAGGGGTAAGGGGTTGACACTATGGTGAATATACCAGTCTAACCAGTGATCAGACACAGGGGTAAGGGGTTGACACTATGGTGAATATACCAGTCTAACCAGTGATCAGACACAGGGGTAAGGGGTTGACACTATGGTGAATATACCAGTCTAACCAGTAATCAGAGACAGGGGTAAGGGGTTGACACTATGGTGAATAGGCCAGTCTAACCAGCGATCAGACACAGGGGTAAGGGGTCGACACTATGGTGAATATACCAGTCTAACCAGTAATCAGAGACAGGGGTAAGGGGTTGACACTATGGTGAATATGCCAGTCTAACCAGTGAGCAGACACAGGGGTAAGGGGTTGACACTATGGTGAATATACCAGTCTAACCAGTAATCAGACACAGGGGTAAGGGGTTGACACTATGGTGAATATACCAGTCTAACCAGTGATCAGACACAGGGGTAAGGGGTTGACACTATGGTGAATATACCAGTCTAACCAGTTATCAGACACAGGGGTAAGGGGTTGACACTATGGTGAATATACCAGTCTAACCAGTGATCAGACACAGGGGTAAGGGGTTGACACTATGGTGAATATACCAGTCTAACCAGTGATCAGACACAGGGGTAAGGGGTTGACACTATGGTGAATATACCAGTCTAACCAGTGATCAGACACAGGGGTAAGGGGTTGATACTATGGTGAATATACCAGTCTAACCAGTGATCAGACACAGGGGTAAGGGGTTGACACTATGGTGAATATACCAGTCTAACCAGTGATCAGACACAGGGGTAAGGGGTTGACACTATGGTGAATATACCAGTCTAATCAGCAATCAGACACAGGGATAAAGGGTGGATACGGTTTTGTATTTCATGTATATTATTCTCTGGTCAAGAAAAAGAAGGCTTTAACTCCTTAGTTTAAAATCAATATATTTTTTAGTTACTATATGGATTTCAAATCATCAAATGGTATCATATCACCACAATGAACCAATACCGTTCATATTTCATATCATCAACTTTGTATCATCTAAAGAAATCCATTAACATGAAAATACATCTTGATGATGTCATCAAGATGTATTTTCACCATGTCAGTGGTTTTCTTCAGACCTCCATTACTTGCGAACACAGAATGAGGGGAACTTTTTTTATCATGTCCACCCAACACCTCTAGGGTATACTAATGACATGTTAGAATGTTGAAATTGGTTTGGAGTTCCCCTTCAAACCCAAAGAACAGAAAGTTCTACAAAGCTCGCGAGACACTGTGGTATATTTTTCCCACAAATAGTGCAAAAATATTACACTATTAAACCCAAAATGAGAACTGAAAAGTGTTCCCAAATTGAACCAGACAACGGTGAAAAGTGGATGATGAATGGAAAAAGCAGAGATGAAGATTGGTCTTCCGTAGTAGTTTTATTGTAGTTGAAGAAGAATTCCCCGTGGGCCAAAGCCCACAGAGCCGTGGGCCTGGCCTGCCGGCCAGGTCCCCCAAAGACACTCTCTCACTCACTGCCTACTACCCTACTACTACTGATTCAAAGTACAGTAGATATACGTTTTCTAACAGAGGTGAATTAACATACAAAGGTGTGGTCAAAACACAGACATTTGATACAGAGACAGACGGATCAACATATGGCTATAGGCTACCTTTTGCCCCATGTCTCCACAGGACAATAGTGACTGTTTTGGTTCGCACCTGGGCTGGCTTCAAAAGCCATGAAAACAATAGATCTGAATCGTAATGCAAATGCCTATAACCCCCACTGGAGTTGCAGACAGCCGTCTCCTCACTTTAGCAGACAAGAAGTCTGCGTTTGCTATACTTGTTGATTCAAATGTGACCTGTGTTTAACATTTCACTATATGATAAATATACAGGACTATGGGTAAATATGGATAATATGGATAATATGGATTCTCTATATATATCACTCCCCCCTTCCACCGACTCTAAACGTCGGTGGAAAATATGAATTAAAGAATCCATATGATCCACTGTCACTTTGACACACTCTAAACACTCAATGGAAAATACATCAGAATAACACTTTAAAGAAGTTCCCTGTTCCATTACAACTTGTTTCAGATTAAATAGTTGACTCAAAAAACATTTTTCTTCACATCCACAATTTCATCAGCACATTACACCTTGGATTCCTTTTGAACACATTTGAACATTCTAACAATATCGCCGTTTGTAATTACCAAATCTCTTTTAAAGCAACTTAGTTAACCTTATGTTCAATTATAAAAACTCAATGATTTTACTTTACACACTGACATTCAAACACAATACAACTTTGTCATTTTTACCCCCTGTTTCACTTTAAAACACCCCTTTTAAAAGAATGGTTATTGGCCTTCAATCTAAATAAGTAAACACTCAGTTTAATACGGTATTTAGATCAAAATATTGCCATAACATTCGTCTCCAATTAAGTTCTTTTGGACATGCGCAATTAATCATTACATAATCGAAAACTCCCCGCCTTAAAGTTAGTAGACTGATCAGCTACGGTTTCCCCGTACGCAGATGTCAACACAAAGTGTCCAGACATACTCTGGCCTGGTTAGAAACGCACTGGAATCCATGCCCTACCCTCCTTTTTCAGTCCCGAGAGTAATTTTCATATGAACCCAAAAATCTTGCATGTCGTGGCAACTAACTGCACAGTCGGTTTTTAACTTTAAACTAAATTTAACGCGAAAAAAGAATAATAGCTCCATTAATGTCAAGACGGTTTACAACTGACGCCTAGTGGGAGGAGCGAGGGATCCCTTTGGCCTGACACAGCGACATCAATTGATTTTAATCAAGCTTAAATTATTAATTCATTTTCAAATGTCCCAGTAGACTCTATATCCTTTTAAACCAACTTTAACTAATTCGATTGACAAAAACATATACATCAACACATGTCTACGTATGTGCTAAATAAACTTACAAAGACATACATTTTGCAAACAAACAGAAAGATATTGTATCTCTCCATCTGCTATATGATAATAAAACTTCTTCTTTGTGTTCACTCGTCGTCTCTCACCTTGATTGTGTCCATGGTCAGTCAAAGCTCGCTGCAGGCTGCATGCATGGAATGCTGCAGTTACGATACGCACCGCTAGGCTCGTGCCAAGCCAGGCCATTGTGCGCCTTTGTTCTCATTTCTGCCCTCAGCCAAAAACAATACAGACCCATACTCCCCCCTTACAGACATATTATACAATATTGAAGCATTCAATATCATAACATGTCTGTAAAAGAGAACATGACCGCTGCAAAGTTCTGGTCGAAACACAAAATGAGCTTATAGAACTGTTGAATACTTGCACCAATGAATGAAACCTCTGCTCTTGCTGCTGTTGGTTGTGGATCTGGGCCGCGGTGTCCCCGCTTGGACACGCCGAGACGAACCGCAAACATCCCGCGTCGGCAGCCGCCGAGTCGAACGCCACTCCGCCTCGCCGAGAAGAGCGGAGCTCTCCACCCCCCTCGATGACTGCAGTCGAAGCCGCCTCTCACCGGGTGCCGCTTCGGAAACGTCGCGCTGATGAACAATCACTCACACGTTCGGGCCTCGTCGCCGTGCAATGGAAAGCCGCTTGGTATGGAGTGCTGCAGGGGCCAGTGAAGGTCCCTCGTCGCATCAGGCGCCGTGTCGCGCCGTCGCTCCATAGCGCCGATCCTTGCCGTCTTCGTCCTCGAACATCGGGCCGTGCTCTGCACGGACCCCGCCGTCGGAGATCCATCGTCTCGCCGTGAAAACACAGGGCCGCGCTCGGGCCGCGCTCGGGCCGCGCTCGGGCCGCGCTCCTCACCAAACGCCGAAAAATAAAGTCTTCTGTCTGGGGCCGTGGGTTCGTCTGGTCTGGCACAAAAGATCGCACCATGGACCACCACATTCGTTGGGCGCCACTTTGTGGTATATTTTTCCCACAAATAGTGCAAAAATATTACACTATTAAACCCAAAATGAGAACTGAAAAGTGTTCCCAAATTGAACCAGACAACGGTGAAAAATGGATGATGAATGGAAAAAGCAGAGATGAAGATTGGTCTTCCGTAGTAGTTTTATTGTAGTTGAAGAAGAATTCCCCGTGGGCCAAAGCCCACAGAGCCGTGGGCTCTGACCTGCGTGGCCAGTTGCCCCAAAGACACTCTCTCACACTCACTGGCTCACACTAACTGATTTGAATGCCCAGAACACAGTCAAGATATACGTTTTCTAACAGAGGTGAATTAACATACAAAGGTGTGGTCAAAACACAGACATTTGATACAGAGAGACAGACATTGATCAACATATGGCTAGCATTTGTCTCTCCACAGGACAATAGTGAGTGTTTACACTCTCACCTGGGCCTGGCTTCAAAAAGCCTGAAAACAATAGTAATGCAAATGCCAATGCATGACCCCCAACTGGAGTTAGCAGACAAAGTGTCTCCTCACTTTTAGCAGACAAGAAGTCTGTCTGCTATACTTGTTGATTCAACTGTGACCTATGTTTTAACATTTGCAGGATAATATACAGAATTATGGATAATATGGATTCTCTATACTTCACTCCCCCCTTCCACCGACTCTAAACGTCGGTGGAAAATATGAATCAAAGAATCCATATGATCCACTGTCACTTTGACACACTTTAAACACTCAATGGAAAAAATACATCAGAATAACACTTTAAAGAAGTTCCCTGTTCCATTACAACTTGTTTCAGATTAAATAGTTGACTCAAAAAACATTTTTCTTCACATTAACAATTTCATCAGCACATTACACCTTGGGATTCCTTTTGAACACATTTGAACATTCTAACAATATCGCCGTCTGTAATTACCAAATCTCTTTTAAAACAACTTAGTTAACCTTATGTTCAATTATGAAAACTCAATGATTTTACTTTACATACTGACATTCAAACACAATACAACTTTGTCATTTTTACCCCCTGTTTCACTTTAAAACACCCCTTTTAAAAGAATGGTTATTGGCCTTCAATCTAAATAAGTAAACACCCAGTTTAATACGGTATTTAGATCAAAATATTGCCATAACATTCGTCTCCAATTAAGCTCTTTCGGACATGCGTAATTAATCATTACATAATCGAAAACTCCCCGCCTTAAAATTAGTAGTCTGATGCAGCTACGATTCCCCGTACGCAGATGTCAACACAAAGTGTCCAGACATACTCTGGCCTGGTTAGAAACGCACTGGAATCCATGCCCTACCCTCTTTTTTTCAGTCCCGAGAGTAATTTTCATATGAACCCAAAAATCTTGCATGTCGTGGCAACTAACTGCACAGTTGGCTTTTTAAACTTTAAACTAAATTTTAACGCGAAAAAAGAATAATAGCTCCATTAATGTCAAGACGGTTTACAACTGACGCCTAGTGGGAGGAGCGAGGGATCCCTTTGGCCTGACACAGCGACATCAATTGATTTTAATCAAGCTTAAATTATTAATTCATTTTCAAATGTCCCAGTAGACTCTATATCTTTAAACCAACTTTAACTAATTCGATTGACAAAAACATATACATCAACACATGTCTACGTATGTGCTGAATAGACTCACAAAGACATACATTTTGCAAACAAACAGAAAGATATTGTATCTCTCCATCTGCTATATGATGATAAAACTTCTTCTTTGCGTTCACTCGTCGTCTCTCACCTTTGATGTGTCCATGGTCAGTCAAAGCTCGCTGCAGGCTGCATGCATGAATGCTGCAGTTACGATACGCACCGCTAGGGCTTGTGCCAAGCCAGGCCATTGTGCGCCTTTGTTCTCATTTCTGCCTTCTTCCAAAAACAATACAGACCCATACTCCCCCCTTACAGACATATTATACAATATTGAAGCATTCAATATCATAACATGTCTGTAAAAGAGAACATGACCGCTGCAAAGTTCTGGTCGAAACACACAATGAGCTTATAGAACTGTTGAATACTTGCACCAATGAATGAAACCTCTGCTCTTGCTGCTGTTGGTTGTGGAGCTGGGCCGCGGTGTCCTGCTTGGACACGCCAAGATGAACCCGCAAACATCCCGCGTCGGCAGCCGCCGAGTCGAACGCCATGCCGCCTCGCCGAGAAGAGTGTAGCTCTCCACCCCCCTCGATGACTGCAGTCGAAGCCGCCTCTCGCCGGGTGCCGCTTCGGAAACGTCGCGCTGATGAATCACCCACACGTTCGGGCCGGTCGCCGCAATGAAAAGCCGCTTGGAATGGAGTGCTGCAGGGGCCAGGGAAGGTCCCTCGTCGCATCAGGCGCCGTGTCGCGCCGTCGCTCCATAGCGCCGATCCTTGCCGTCCTCGTCCTCGAACATCGGGGCCGCGCTCCTGCACGGACCTCGCCGTCGGAGATCCATCGTCTCGCCGTGAAAACACAGGGCCGCGCTCGGGCCGCGCTCCTCACCAAACGCCGAAAAATAAAGTCTTCTGTCTGGGGTCGTGGGTTCGTCTGGTCTGGCGCAAAAATCGCACCATGGACCACCACATTCGTTGGGCGCCACTTTGTGGTATATTTTTCCCACAAATAGTGCAAAAATATTACACTATTAAACCCAAAATGAGAACTGAAAAGTGTTCCCAAATTGAACCAGACAACGGTGAAAAGTGGATGATGAATGGAAAAAGCAGAGATGAAGATTGGTCTTCCGTAGTAGTTTTATTGTAGTTGAAGAAGGATTCCCCGTGGGCCAAAGCCCACAGAGCCGTGGGCCTGGCCTGCCGGCCAGGTCCCCAAAGACACTCTCTCACTCACTGCCTACTACCCTACTACTACTGATTCAAAGTACAGTAGATATACGTTTTCTAACAGAGGTGAATTAACATACAAAGGTGTGGTCAAAACACAGACATTTGATACAGAGACAGACGGATCAACATATGGCTATAGGCTACCTTTTGCCCCATGTCTCCACAGGACAATAGTGACTGTTTTGGTTCGCACCTGGGCTGGCTTCAAAAGCCATGAAAACAATAGATCTGAATCGTAATGCAAATGCCTATAACCCCCACTGGAGTTGCAGACAGCCGTCTCCTCACTTTAGCAGACAAGAAGTCTGCGTTTGCTATACTTGTTGATTCAAATGTGACCTGTGTTTAACATTTCACTATATGATAAATATACAGGACTATGAGTAAATATGGATAATATGGATAATATGGATTCTCTATATATATCAACACGTTGTAAGCTTGTTGTTCAAGACACGTGAGCAGCACCAGCAGCCCCCTGCCATGAAGTAGAAATGAAAGCATTAAAAGGTTCAATCCCCCCCCCCCCCCCCGATACAGCAGGGTTATTGGGGAAGGGGGGATTGGTAGCGCCATATCAAAGGCGCCGGTAGATTGGCCCGAGGAGGTTATCCTCGACATCTCTACTCCCTCCCACCCACCCGCCCGCCCGCCCGCCCGCCCGCCGGCATATACAAGCCTGTGGAAAAAAAAAACGAGATGAAGCCCCTTCATCTTCATCATCTTGGAGCTCGGACGACTTCAAAAGGTCCACACCGCGTATACACATGAAGGGACGGAAAGGACCAGAGAGAGAGAGACCTCGCAGCCAATCAACACGCAGGCCCCTGGGCGGAGGGGGGGGTGGGGTAGCGGTAGCGATAGCTCCATCCAAACAGACTCAGAAGGAGTCAATCGATGGAGGTCCGGATAGCGACGTGGGCATCCAATCGATTTGGGGAGCGTGTATGTGCCCCCTCGCACGGCACATCACAACACAACAGCAGCAACGTGACAAACACTTCCTGCTCTGCCCTTGCTCTACGTTAGGTCAGGGGTGCATGGGCAATTATTTTTTTCCCAAGGGGCCAAATGAGATACATAAAATATTGTGGAGGGCCAAGACTAAAGTCTGCGTAGTATTAATTTAATTTCTAGATAAAAGTAAGAGTAAGACCAACCATTTTGACACCAGGGCCCTCAATTTTATTCATTATTTGAGCCACAGAGGACCGCCATTTGTTGACATCTTGGCCCCACAGATCGCAAAACTAAAGATTCTCTTTTGCTTTTGTCCACAATTCCAGGCTGGATTTCACAAACAAAACAGACAAATGTGACCATTCTTTTACATTCTCTGGCTAATTCAGATGAATATTTCAACTCTTGAGAGTGTAAACATGAAACCAAATGGTCCATTTGGTTTCATTTTTACGCTCTCAAAGAGTTACATCTGGTTAACCAACTTTCCATATTTAAAGGTAGGGGAAGTGATTTGAAATTCATGGTGTAGTACCAGCCTGGTGCACTAGGGGCCCCCAACAGTAGCTACACTATGTGAACCTGCTGCTCTCTCCTGATTGGAGGAGAATTGTGGTGACCTGGGGAACTTTTATTAGCTCCTCTGCTAACGTGGGGGAGGGGGAAACTCCATATGTGGTTTCCACACCTTATAATAGAGCATTTTAACAGAAAAAAAATATTTTTTGGGTGATATCTGACAAAAGTGAAATCACTTCCCCTACCTTTAACTGGAACTCTCTCAAGAACCACTGGTGGTCCCCGGATCACTGGTTGAAAACCACAGTACCCTTTCACGGGCCGGTCAGAGACAGACAAAGGGCCGCATAATGCCCAGGTATGCGTTAGGTAGACTATGGCACACAGCTAACGAAAGTGCTCCCAACTGAGCTGCACAGTCCCGCCCCCTTGTGACATTGCCCTGGTTCCAGAAACGGATTCCCCATTCATTTTTCTCATAGACTTTTCGAAAATGATTCATATAAAGACGATTACGCCGCGGACAAAGCCAACTCGGGTCGTGACAAATCATGATGACACACACAATCTTTTGAGACAATCAAATAATTTCGAAGATGAAAAAACGAAACAAAAAGTGCTGTATCATGATGTTTTCTACTTCTTGTTGCTAATTAGATAAGCTACTGCATGAGGCTATTGTCATGATTTCTCACAACCCGAGTTGGCTTTGTCCGTGACGGAATCATGTTTTTATTAATCATTTTCAAAAAAGTCTATGAGGGAAATGAATGAAGATTCCGTTTCCGGAACACGGTTGGCGTCATGAAAGGGGCGAGAGGCGGGACTGTGCAGCTCTATAAAGCTCCTCAGACTGTAGCTTCTTTACTGGTGGTCACTTAACTTTGTAAAACTACTTTCCTTAGCTGGGAACTAAATACTTTAGCTGAGAACTAATTTCTTTATTGGGGACTACTTTCTATATAGTTGGGTAACTTACAGACGACATTGTGCTGCTGTCAATTATTTTTAATTGGTGCTTGTCTGTTTTTTTTTTTCCATGTTCCCATAATTGTAACAGTTTTGGAAAACCCAATAAGCCACTCGAGATCGCAAGTTACCGAAATTACAGACGTACGTGTCCGAAGTCTGAGAGAAAGGATTAACTCAACATGCAGTGAGTGGAGCTGCGGACCGTGTGCTGTTATAGACCTGACCTGGCCCAATTAAACTAATCACCTCGTGCAGAGGCTGACCAGGTGAGGAGAATTACTAATTAAACTAAGGAACATTCAGCCTCCAATAAACATACAAGGCCAGTGTAGGTGGCAAAATATCACACATTTCCCTGTGGAACGAGTTACATGAGATGAATCATTGTAAAACGCTTAATCTGCAGTTTTCGAGTTGGCACAGTATAGTTTTATATGCTTACTTTGCCTCTGATTGCATATTTTGGTAATGTCCACGTTTGACGCATATAGGTCTACATCGTGATGAGGTTATGATGACAAGATGAAATCCACCCCCCACCCCCTCTCGGGTGCTAGGGCTTCTGGGAAACTGAGGTCAATGGAATGCGAGCTACAGGGCCTACAACTTAAGAGCTTAAGAGCCAACGACATTAAAATGAACCCGGTCGAGGTTCATGTCTTAACACCATCCTTCTAACGCAGTGGTTTTCAACCTTTTTCATTCCAGGGCCCACTATTTATTCAGCATTTGAGCCACGGACCACCATTTGAGGACATTTTAACCACACAGACCCCAAAACTAAAGATTTATTTTGCTTCTCTCCATGACTATTAATCTTCTAGTTGTATAGAATTGGACTAATTCACATGATGAGTATTTTAACTCTTGAGAGTGACCCGCGAGGGTCCATTTGGTTTCGTTTTTACATTCTCAAGAGATACATCTGATTAAACAACTTAGCTGGGGACCACCCGGAACCCTCTCAGGGACCATGGGTGGTCCCCGGACCACTGGTTGAAAACCACTGTTCTAACGGACCCAGTGTGGAGTTAGGAGTTGAGGTGGAGGGATAGATAGAGAGAGAGAAGAATTGCAATTCTCAATGACCTTTGGAGAGTGAATTTTGCATGCATGTGCATTTCCTAATGGGTATTAAGCCAGAATGGGAGATCTCAAGAACAGAGTTCTTGAGATCTCCCAAAAAAAAAAAACAGTAGTTGACCTTGTTTTGCTGGTGATTTTGAAAAACGCCCACAAAAAAGAGTGGGCATCCCTGAAACATATGCCAGACGTAGCATACAGACACAGCCGATTACAGTACTTGCATTACAGTAGCACAGTACTGCATGCTCTGTTTGCACGAGTAATTACTGACTGTCAAGTCAGATCACTGGATGTCCAGCACGAAACCCAGATATGCATCACCGCTGGATCTCCATATAAATATAGAGATACAGGCACTGTTCTAGTTACTGTTTTCAACCTTTTTCATTGATGACATTTTAGCCCCACGGACCTCAAAGCTAAAGATTTCTTTTGTCCTCAATTACAGGCTGGATTTGGGAAACAAAACAGTCAAACATACAGATCAAAATGACCATGAATCTTCTACATTCTCTAGTTGACTTGGGCTAATCCACATGATGGATATTTTAACTGTGCCCCAAACCAACTGTCCATTATTTAGCCTGGGGACCACCTAGAATCCTCTCAGGGACTACTCATATACAGTATGCTTCTACGAATAGACTTGAGATGACTCGACGTATGATGGACTACAGTTTATCATCGTGTTGCTCAAAGTATCCAACCTTCAAACTGCTTATCCTTAGTCGGGTCACAGGGGGCAACAGCTCCACCTAGAGAGCTCCAGGCTTCCCCCATCCAGAGAAAAAACTTAAATTATTAAGGCCCCCCTTGGGGGTTGGTCCCGAGGCGATCCGAGGCCAGAGAGCTCCATCTGATCCTTATGTTCTGCCCTGTAGTCTCCTCCCGGAGGGACAGAGGTAGATATACTCTAGGACAGGGGTCGGCAACCCAAGATGTTGAAAGAGCCATTTTCGACCCAAAATTAATTTCAAAATCTGTCTGGAGCCGCATTTTATTATTTTTTTCCTGAGAGTGTGCAAATGTGAACCAAATGGACCCTGGCGGGTCCATTTGGTTCCATTTGCACACTCTCAGAAAAAAAGGCCCTCAAAGAAAAATCATTAACATGGTGAAACACAACCTTTCTTCAGAAATGGAGTTTCTAAAGCTTTACAGAACTCCATTTCTAGTCCACACAACATCTCTAAGGTATATTAATGACATAGTAAACTGAGTAAACCTTTGAAAATGGGTGGTTCAGATTGAAAGCTCCACCTCTGATAACTGCTGGGCTTTTTTTTACATGGCCAGGTGCTACTTTAACTGGCAACTGTCAGACAGCGCAACGCGTTTTGGGTGACTGAAATGTTTATATTATTTTGGTGTGGATCACCCCAGTGTGTGTATGTAATAATGCTACAGCCACTGAGCCACTATAGGGCTGTGTTCTAGAGCCGCATGCGGCTCCTGAGCCGCAGGTTGCTGACCCCTGCTCTAGGAAATATGAATAGAAAAGTACTAAATACAAAGTACATTGATGAATGCATTGCTGTACTGAAAATCAGTGGCGTTTCTAAGCAATTTGGAGCCCCAGGCAAGATTTTCCCTAGAGCCCTCCCTTATCCAAATGGAAAATGAAAATTCCCCACCAGAAATGCAAATACAAGGTGCTTGAATTTGCATGTGTGTGCTTGCGTACATGCGTGTATGTGTGAGCGTGTATGCGTGAGCGTGTATGCATGTGCGTGCGCATGTGTGTGTGTGTGTGTGTGTGTGAGCGTGTGTGTGTGTGTGTGTGCGTGTGTGTGTGTGTGTAGTGTGAAGATTTGGAGAGAATAGAAAACAGCTGAGCCATGAGTCTGGACGGGAGACAGGAGCTTAGTGCAGAGATGGAGAGCTGTCTGTCTGTCTGTCTGTCTGTCTGTCCGTCTGTCCGTCTGTCCGTCTGTCCGCCAGTGTTGTCAAGTTGCCAAAGTAATACACTACTGTCAGTAGTAACTGAAAGTACTACTTTCAGAGTAACAAGCATCGCAATATTTTTTTTTTCAGTAATATACATTGCATTTACTTATTTCCCCTCCCCAAAAATAATACATTACTAGTATTTTCACAAGCCATGTTGGATCTGTGCGGTTGAGTGTTTAACGCTAGACAGTGTAGTGAGAGTGTCCGCCATGAAACTGGGAAGCCGGGGGTTCAATTCCCGGCCGGGTCATACCAAACACCATCTAAAAATAGGACCCAACGCCTCCCTGCTTGGGCACTCAGCATCTGTCTGTCACCAAGAAGACCACATGCTAAAGCTATTTTTCAACAACCAAAGTTTCAAATGATGTTTAAAGTGGATGAAAAGCTGTAAGTCGACACAGACGCGTCCAAAGTCAACAACTCCGCTCTGAGCTGCCTGTGATCGGCGCGGTTTAACAAATTTAGGCATTTAGCAGACGCTCTTAATCCAAAGTGACTTACAACAACATGGCAACGCATCAAATACACAGAGAGAGAAAAACAAATACTCATCAAGAATCAGAAGTAAGTCTGCAGTCTGTCCCGCTCAGCCTCGTCCAAAGTCGTTGAAATAACACAGAGATGATCAACGAATAGAATCCAAAGTCTGTTCAAATTATACTGAAATACCTCCCCATTGGCAGTGACGGACTTGGGCCACGTCCGAAGAATAGTAAGATATTATAAAAACTGCATTGCGTTTTCACGATTTCCTCAAAAATAGCAGGCGTTCACGGCTCATAGCGCACCACAGAGTGACGCGCTATGAGCCGTGAACGCCTGCTATTTTTAATAAAACTTAAAATACTTCTACATATATGGCCTCCATCAAATTACACGGTAAGGCATGATGAGGCAACATTATCGAAATGTGATTTGAGTATCATATGACGCTGAAACCATTCCTTCCAACCTTTGGTGCTGCTCAACTCCTTGGTCTAAATTGGCTGTGATTGGACCCTACACACTTAGCACGTGTTTGTTTGGAGGGAAACAGCTGCAGCATCAGTAGAAGCGACGTAGACTGGGAAAAGGCAAAAAAAAATATAGCTAAATACACACACACACACACACACACACACACACACACACACACACACACACACACACACACACACACACACACACACACTCAACATGCACCCACGTGCACTTACACAAGCCCAAGCCCCAGTGTTCACAGGAAGAAGCATATTTCTCTCTCTTCCCTCTCCGCCTCCGCCTCAGATTCTCCTCACACAACAACACCCGTGGCGCGCAGTGACGTGCACACCCCTGATGGTGACGTGCACACGCCTGACCTGGAATCCAAAATGATTCGCCGCGCCTGCCTTTCATCTCCAGGGGGAACTCGCACAAATGATTCTAAATTGACTTTAAAAAAGTACCAGGAAAAAAAATAAACATCCCATAGTGATTTTGGCACGCTCCATCTCTTATTGTGTGACAAAATACCCACTCATCTACAGTATAGCCCCCAGAAGAAGGCTATACAACAATCCATCGAATGCATTATTCATTAGAAATATACTATTTTATTATTTCTACCCTCCCCCGAATCTGGAACCGAACATTATTGTAGCTGGAGAGTCATTCAAGTGCGGCGCAAAACCCGCCGGTATCTGTTTAGAGAGAACGCAAACTATTACTAGTGAAGTCGCATGAAAGAATAATAAAATAATAATCATAATAATAATAAAAAAAAGAAGCGTGGAGAAACGGGAAGCCATGAGCCCCCGGAGGAAGCACTTTCAACTCCAACAACAAGGCAAGACCTTCAGAGACTGTGACATGGTTTAAATTCCGTCTGAACTTTCAATCAAACTCAATCTCACACTGAATGTCGGGGGAGGCAGAGAGAGAGAGAGAGAGA
>CM076976.1:3450227-3462727 GCA_039105355.1 Benthosema pterotum | reverse complement strand
GTTAACTCACCAGCACCGCCGCACACTTAAAGGGCAAGTCGCCCACATATATGCCACCGCGCCGCGCACGAGTCCGCGGAGCACGCTCTGTTGTAACGCCAGGACCACAACGATATTGCAACTCTGCCATGCGGGAAAGGAGAGACAGCCAGATCCATCAGTGACCAGTTTCTTACTATAGCCTGGCTACAAACCCGACCAACCGACCGACGCAGACCCACTCTCTGAGCTGGCTTCAGGAAGCTGAGCTCGAGTCTGATAATCAGGCTAGTTTCTTACTAGTTGTCGACCAGGCTCGTACTCGACCGGATTGCGCATAGCAGCGGCTAGTAAGCAACTAGTTGCAACCTGGTCGCGACTAATTTCTTATGGTCACGGCTAGTAAGCAACTAGTTGCAACCTGGTCGCGACTAATTTCTTATGGTCACGGCTAGTAAGCAACTAGTTGCAACCTGGTCGCGACTAATTTCTTATTGTCACAACTAGTAAGCAACTAGTTGCAACCTGGTCGCGACTAATTTCTTATCGTCACAACTAGTAAGCAACTAGTTGCAACCTGGTCGTGACTAGTCTATAGTTGCAGCATGCCTTAACCCTAACCAAACACTTAACCCCCCGAACCAAACCTTTAACCTAATCCTTGTGACTAGTTGCATCCTGGTCGTGACTAGATGCAACTAGTCGCAACCCGGTTGCAACTGGTCGCCACCTGGTTGAAACCTACTGAGTTGCAACCTGGGTGCAACCTGGAAGTGCAACTAGTCCAGAAGTTAGGTTGCAACCTGATTGCAAATAGTAAGCAACCTAGTAGTTGGTCTCTACTGGATGTCACCCTTTCTGAGAGAGTGAGTGAGTGATTGAGAGAGAGAGAGAGAGAGAGAGAGAGAGAGAGAGAGAGAGAGAGAGAGAGAGAGAGAGAGAGAGAGAGAGAGAGAGAGAGAGAGAGAGCATGTGTGCAAGCGTGCTAAGAGCATTAATGGAAGAAAATTATTGGTCTTTGTTGGCCTTTTTTTCTCCTCCTTCTCTGTATTTTGAGGCAGAGAGGGTACTTAGGCTTTAGAAAAATAGGCCCAGAACGTGTGGGATGGAGATACACTGTATATGTAGAGGATATGCTAATTAAATCCACCACTACAGTCCATTTCATGTGTTTTAAGTAGAAAGTATAGACGCAGAGGAGGGAAAAGCACTCCTGAAGATGTATTACCACTTCTGAGCAAGCGAGAAAAATATTGCTGGAGCCTGCTATTCTCTGTGCCGGTTTTACTTAAAATAACGTTGTTGAATTTGCGTTTAAATGGCATTTGTGTTGCTTATGATACAGAGTAATCTGTGTGATAAAAGACGCGGTTGTTGTGTATTCATCCACACGTCATGTTAGCCAAAACAACGAGATTCCAATACAGAATCTCCTCACTGGTCCACAAAAAATACCTTGAAGACCCTAACCTAGGACCCTAGGAGCCCTAGTACATGTTTATTCAACTTCTTCGTACCACAATGGGCAGTAACTCGCTACAACTAGCGGCGCCTTAAGGCCCTGATACACCTAGCAATGTTTTGATCAACATCAACAAGCAACGTCAATTATCAACGTTGACCTTTCACTTCTCTATACAAAATGATCAACTCCTGGTTGTTCAGAAAAGTCAGATCATTAGCGCCCTCTACTGGTCAACATTTCGGAATCCTCCAATCACAGCCCTCCTTGGTGTCACCTGATCCTTTCTCCTCCCACAGATGCTTCATGGACAGATGGACAGAACATTTCATTTTTTAGTCTCTTAAGTGAACATTTGGTTCTTTTAGCACATTTTTACACTCTCAGGAAAAAATAAAGTATAATGAGTGGGATTCCCATGGGAAGGTGTTGCCTGTTGCCATGTTGTGTCTCATCATGTTGCCTGTTGATGTTGACATTGTTAGTTGATATTGATCAAAATATTGCTAGTGTATCAGGGCCTTTAGCATGATGCTTGGCTTCTCCAGGGATGGGCCTTGAAGAGTGGATAATATACTATTGATTAGTTCTTTTGAACTATACAAAAATGTTAGCAGGGCTTGACACTAACACTTGCCCGCTTGCCCGGGGCAAGTAAAAAAAAATGGTGGTGCACTATAACACAACACAAGATAAATTTGTCTTGAAGGCAGTCATTGCACTCTGCCTCTGTGTCTTTCCCTGCTTTCTAGCTGTCCACAATTCCAGGCTGGATTTGGGAAACAAAACAGGCAAATTAACATACACATCAAAATGACTATTAATCTTCTACAGTGTAGACCTGGGCTAATTAAGATGATGAATTTTAACTCTTGAGAGTGTAAAAATGAAACCAAATGGACCCGCAAGGGTCCATTTGGTTTCATTTTTACGTTCTCAAGAGTTACATCTGGTTAACCAACTTAACTGGGGACCACCTGGAACCTGAGGGGCAAGTGACCATGACCTGAGGGCAAGTAGAACCTGACTTGCACTTGCCCGATGGGCAAGTGCCTCGGAGACCTTAGTGTCAACCCTGGTTAGGACAGGACTATTGGACAATAACTAGCAGATCCAGTATATGTCATATGTCAACACTTGGTTGCATTCATTGAAGCGATCAATAAGATCAATAAGTGTCCTGCTGCCCAGCGTTGTGAGCTTGCAGATGGGCTATTTCTAGCAAGGGTAAAATCAGTCATTACTATGGCATCCTATGGCATACATTTTAGTCGACAAAAACGACATTCAGTCGACTAACTTTAGACTAACACTAAAACAGTCCGGGTGAATAAAAAAAGTGACCCAGTTCTCGCAATGAATGGTTCACTATACGTTGGTGTTTGTGACTTAAAGGGGAATTCCACCCATTTTCTTTTTTTTTTCCTGAGAGTGTACAAATGTGAACCAAATGGACCCATTTGGTTCCATTTGTACACTCTCAGGAAAAAAGGTCCTATAAGGAAACTCAGCAACATGGGGAAACACAACCTGATCGAGTTGTGTTTCGAGTTGTGTTGTTTTTCAGACCTCCATTTCCAGGAAACACAGAATGGGGGAACTTTTTTTTTTATCATGTCCACACAACATCTCTAAGGTATATTAATGACATAGTAAAATATTGAAAATGAGTGGAATTCCCCTTTAAGTAAGTATCTCAAATGGAGATTCGAGTTTCGGAAATGGTGTTGAATTGTGTTTTCCACACTGATATTTAATTAAGCCCACTATACTGTAAGCTGTGCATTTACAGTATAATTGTAATGATCGCACCAACACACCACCGCCGTCAAATTTGCATCCACACAATATGCAAATGTGTGTGTGTGTGTGTGTGTGTGTGTGTGTGTGTGTGTGTGTGTGTGTGTGTGTGTGTGTGTGTGTGTGTGTGTGTGTGTGTGTGTGTGTGTGTGTGTGTGTGTGTGTGTGTGTGTGTGTGTGCCGGTCATGAGTGACAGACAGTCAGTCAGATCAAAGGAAAAAAATGAATGTGCGTATAATTGGCATGTCTCTACGGTACTGTGTGTGTGTGTGTGTGTGTGTGTGTGTGTGTGTGTGTGTGTGTGTGTGTGTGTGTGTGTGTGTGTGTGTGTGTGTGTGTGTGTGTGTGTGTGTGAGATGAATGATGAATGGAAACTGAATGGAACCGTGCACATGTGAGTGAGTGTGTGTGTATGTGTGGGGGGGGGGGTATGCATTCTGTGCATGTACGTGGGTGTGTGATTCTGTGTGAAGTGTGCAAGTTTAAAGATTCAGGTACTACACAAAACACACACTACCCCCCACACGCACGCACGCACGCACTATTCGAGGATGCATGACATATGTGTGCAACAGTGCGTGGCTACGAATTCAATTACCTCCCAGCATGGGTACCTGATGGGCATGTGTGTATCCCCTGTGTGTCTACATATGGCTGCACTGTCGAATCCCCATGCTCCGTTTAAACTCTGGAGGACTACAAATCCCATGCTCTGTTCAACCCTGAATAACTATGAACATAGATATATATAGACCTGCGCAGTGACGTCACCAGCCCTGTTCCACTAGTGGATTCGTTTTTCATCTTAGAAATGATTTGATTGTCCCAAAAGTTTGCGTGTGTCGTCATGATTCGTCACGGCCCGAGTTGGCTTTGTCCGCAACGTAATCGTCTTTATATGAATCATTTTTGAAAGAGTCTTTGAGAAAAAATGAATGGGGAATCTGTTTCTGGAACAGGGGCGATGTCACGAGGGGACGGGACTGCGCGGCTCTGCTACAGTGTGCTAGGAGGGACACTACAAGTTTCCTGTAACTTGTAGTGTAGCTTACTACATTTGTTCTGGGAATAGCTTGTAGTGAAGCTACACTACTTGTTTCGAGTAACAAGGATTGTAGCTTACTACATTTTTCCACACACATTTTCAAATTCCACCCATTTTAATGGGTAGAAAACCTCTAATATACATCCCAAAACCTAAACATGCCACCATCCCAGGTTCAAACCCACCCCTAAATTATTATTTTTACTTATATTATTTATTTTTATGATCATTATTTAGAAGGTTGTACATTAAAGTTGAGATATATATTCATATAGCTTTGTAGTGTAGCTTAGCTACATTTTTTCGAGAGTAACAAGTAGTGTAGCTTACTACATTTTCCCAGTAACTTGCCCATCACTGCTAATATGCTCCCTGTTGAAAAAGCACTGGCGGGCAGCTAATTACCATTATATTAAAAACAAGTACTGGTGGATTAAGAGTTGAGTACAGTACTTAACCCTTAGTGTACTGAACGCGTTTTGGTGTTTTATCTGTTGAAAAATAGCAGATCTACAAGCTCATATCGTGCCACCGAGTGGCGCGATATGAGCTTGTATCTCTGCTATTTTTGAAAAATTATGAAAATGTGGCAGAAATCTTCGAATATATTATTTCAGAATGAAACATTTTAGCTCAAATCTTTGCTTCTGGGTTGATGCCTAGAAGTTTTTTTTTTTTTTTTTTTTTTTAGATGGGGGTCCACAGCTAAATATAGATCATTCTGGTGGTCCTGTGAAATATGTTGAGCATCACTGAGTACTGACACAGGAGCATGGATTTTTTTCAGGGAAAAAACAAGAATATAGCGTCAGAAACCAGAATTTATCATCAGAAACAAGTGCCACAAACTAGAATCTGGCGCCATCTAGTGTCAGAATCTAGAATCTAGTCCGGACACAATAAGTTAAAATGCACATAGCGTCCACCACTGCTCCCCATACAGCCCCCTCCTCTCTCTCTCCCTCCCTCCCTGCCCTCAGTGACTCACAAGCTCCTTCCGAGACCCACGGAGGGTGGGAGGGTGTGTGTGTGAGGCGGGGGTGGCGGAGGGGGGGCCGCGAGTCGACTCCCGAGGCCGACGCATAAATATTACCCCAAGGTCACGGTCGCCGGCTCCTCGCACATGATGCTCTCCGCGGCAGGCAGCCGAACGGTCGACCGGCCCGGCCGACCGAACGAACGACCGGCCATCATGCATAACCATGAGTTCAGCCCCCTCACTATGCATAACCAGCATGTCAGAATGTTACTGCTCGCACACACACACACACACACACACAGAACCCGCATACGTGCGCACACGCTTGCACGCAAGAAGCACGCTCGTGAGAGCACAGCGATATCACTTACCCGGACCAGCGGTTCGTCATATCACTGCAAATGGCGCAATTAACCCGGGCGAGGCTCACGCCGCGGGAGCAGTAATGGTGAAGCATGCTTTATTTCCATGTTATAATGTAGGAGGCATAATGGGGTCATACTACGGCAACCCGCACATGCATGCTACACTTATGAATATTTCATAGACTTGATATATTTTTGGGGAGTTTATATTTTACAACGGTGGGGAGGGGGGTATTGGCCATTTACATCTGCGCTCGTACAGAGACGTTTTTTTATAGTTATCATAACGCAGAGAGTTTACCTTGTATCGTTCCTTTTGTACGACCTCACCCTCCTGGTCTCCTGTGATGGTTTGATTTGTAAATCCTGCTCCATTTTACTTCCATTAAAATCACTTTTCCCCCCATACTGTACTGTTTATCCTGAGCATTCTGTCTATCCTGACTCTAAAGCAGGGGTTTGAGCCACGGACCACCGTTTGAGGACATTTCAGCCCCACAGACTACAAAGCTAAAGATTTCTTTCGCTTTTGTCCACAATAGCATGCTGGATTTGGGAAACAAAACAGGCAAAACATACAGACCAAAATGACCATGAATCTTCTAGTTGTCTAGACTTGGGCTAATTCAGATGATGACTATTTTAACTCTTGAGAGCGTGAAAATGAAACCAAATGGACCCGCAAGGGTCCATTTGGTTTCATTTTTACGTTCTCAAGAGTTACATCTGGGTAACCAACTTAGCTGAGGACCACCTGGAACCCTCTCAGGGACCATTCTCGAGCGTCCAGCCCTGGCGCGCTGAAACCTATTTTTGGAATGTCCTCTCACATCTCTGTCGTCATCCAATTGGTTATAGTAACAGTAGTATAGTAACCGGCTATAGTAACTCTAATAGTAACAGCTTAAGCTATACTTCTGTCAACTGTATTCATGATATATGGTGTGTCATGAACCCGCATGTAAAGTTGTAAATGGGCGGAAGCATAGTGTAGTGGCAACCAAGAGGTTCAAACGATATGATTTATTATTTGATTTATTATGTGCTTTGGCATATGACATTATGAAAGAAAGTATTAAAAAGATAAGCATCGTGAATCATAGCCACGTCGATAACGTTTGAAATAAGCCAACCCGTTTGTATATCCGTCAAGACCTGAGTTGTGAGTATTGTCGTTTGAGCTGCCGTGGAACTGTAGCATGGAAACAAGATGGCCGCCGAGTGAACTACGTCGTAGACGCTGCCTTGAGCCATCTAGCCTTTAAGTCATTTTCGGCGGGAACCTTTTGGTGTTCTAAGCTTTATTAGCAGTATCATTCTTAACACTATTTGGCATTGTTATTATTACTTAGCATTAATAGCATTATTGACAACACTTAGTATTAGCAGGCATTGTTAGCCCTACTTTCTTAGCATTAGCAATACTTAGCATTACCAGCATTACCTACTTAGCATCAATTAGCATTATTAGCATTACATAGCATTATTAACAGTACTTAGTATTGGCATTACCTAGCATTATTGCATTAGTTAGCATTACTTACCTGTATTCGCATTATTTTAGTTATTGAAAAATATCAGACCTACAAGCTCATAGCGTGCCACGGAGTGGCGCACTATGAGCTTGTAGGTCTGGTATTTTTAGAAAATGGTGAAAATGTGGCGCAAATCTTTGCATTACTTTTAAGTTCAATGCATTAAGTATGTCTACGGGTGTTGTGGGTAAAGTTGAGTGGGGGAAAAAAAAAAACTAAGCTGGCTTAGTTAGCTAGCTATAAACTTTTATAGCTCACTAAGCTGTCTTCTCAATATAAAAGCCCCCAGCATATACAGTATACAGCTTACAGGAGGTATACTGTATATCCCCCAATTCCACATGAAGAATGCATGGATGCCTCAGATGTTGCTGTGACCTTATTCACAGATTGAAATGGTGTCTATCAAAAAGGGGAAAGAGGTGTGTGTGTGTGTGTGTGTGTGTGTGTGTGTGTGTGTGTGTGTGTGTGTGTGTGTGTGTGTGTGTGTGTGTGTGTGTGTGTGTGTGTGTGTGTGTGTGTGTGTGTGTGTGTGTGTGTGTGTGTGTGTTGCCTTTGGTGCCTTTCTTATGTGGTTCCTATTACCGACTTCCCTTTCATGTTTGGCCTCGTTTCACCTCTCCTTCCCTTTGTCTCTCGCCCATCTCTGTGCCATGTGACTACGCACTCAGATCACATGGCAGGGAGAGACAGAGAGAGAGAGAGAGAGAGAGAGAGAGAGAGAGAGAGAGAGAGAGAGAGAGAGAGAGAGAGAGAGAGAGAGAGAGAGAGAGAGAGAGAGAGAGAGAGAGAGAGAGAGAGAGAGAGAGCAGCCAAATGCCCACCCCCAAGTCCACCAAAAATACCACGTGTGACCGTCACACAGCTGTTTCGTTCCTATAGAGTACGAGTAAGTACCCGTCACAAACCCGGAACTTTCTCACTGTATGAGTTCACAGTTAATAATCTTTGCTATTCACAGCATAACTCGGACGGGACGCTCAGCATGGCGACTCGGGACGCTCAGCATGGCGACTCGGGACGCTCAACATGGCGACTCGGGACGCTCAACATGGCGACTCGGGACGCTCAACATGGCGACTCGGGACGCTCAACATGGCGACTCGGGACGCTCAACATGGCGACTCGGGACGCCCAGCATGGCGACTCGGGACGCCCAGCATGGCGACTCGGGACGCCCAACATGGCGACTCGGGACGCTCAACATGGCGACTCGGGACGCTCAACATGATGACTCAGGACGCTCAACATGGTGACTCGGGACGCTCAACATGGCGACTCGGGACGCTCAACATGGCGACTCGGGACGCTCAACATGGCGACTCGGGACGCTCAACATGGCGACTCGGGACGCTCAACATGGCGACTCGGGACGCTCAGCATGGCGACTCGGGACGCTCAACATGGCGACTCGGGACGCTCAACATGGCGACTCGGGACGCTCAACATGGTGACTCGGCCGGCTAGCGCCTCCCTCAGTGGCGCTTCATGACCAAGTGCTTCAAGATCGAGTTCAGCAGAGACGACCATTAGCATGGTGAAAATACATATTGATGATGTCATCAAGATGTTTCACCATGTTAGTGGTTTTCTTCAGACCTCCATTTCTTGGGAACACAGAATGGGGGAACTTTTTAATCATGTCCAACCATCCAAATGAGGGGGGGGGTCCGTCGTGGTGTTTCCCCGAGGGGGGGTGGGGATCAAATGGTGCCGCTATATGCCGGCGCAGTGCTTATACAAAACACATCGCGAGGCTACGCATGACGCATGTGGCAAGCTTAATATGAAAACAATATTGGCACACAGCTGCACATCGTCCACTCCCAGGCCAGCCATAAAAACACATAACATTATCAATACGCAGCAGCCCACACGTTAGAACGCAGAATACGATCCATTTACATGTAGCCTCCTCCTCCTCCAACACCACCATCGCGCCGCTTTTCTTTTATGATTCATTCATTCATATTAACACTCTCCGTGCCAGCCCTTTTTCATATTTTTGGAGGTAGCCAGTGCCAGTTTTTTTCATCAAAAACTCATATTTCATATTTCGGTCCATGTTTCCGCACGGACAAGTTAGTTGGCGACACACACTTCCGGTTCCGGTTTGGTAGGTCTCTTGTTATTGTCTATCAATGGTGGATGCGGTCGCTGCTAGCTGCTGTTAGCATGGGGATCGAATTAAACCGGCGCCGGTAACTACGTCATTTACAGTAGCGTTAACGTCAGCGGCATGAGGCATTACTGTAAATCATAATGATAACGAAAGACGTAGATCTATTTCAATGGCATGAAAACTGTTAATGAGAATGTCGCGGACAGAAGCATGCGTCCCGTGCTGTAGCCTAATGCGAAACGAAGAACAAGACGGTCTCTGTAGCACGGGGAGGTGTTGGTTGATGAAGTTCTGTATTCCTCTGACACTGTTTGCTGTTCGATCTGATCTGTGTATTAGAGCCCGACCGATATATCTGTCGTACCGATATATCGGCCGATATCGATACAGATATATCGGCATCGGTATCGGTGATATTCGTACCGATATATCGGTCGATACATCGGCCATTATATCGGTAAAATCTGCCCATATATCGGTAACATCGGCCGATATATCGGCCGATATTTGCCTGGAACAGAAAAAGAAACACAGCAAATGGAATTATTTCACAAAAGTAAATGATGTCAATGTCGTATTCTATTGTTTACTTGAAAGAGAGAATAAATTTGACGTTTAGAAGTTTTTCAAATGTATTTTTAATTATTTTAATTAATTATTATACATCGGTCCCAAACATCGGTAACATCGGTGCAGTTTTTTCCAAAAATCGGTATCGGCCACAAAAATATGGCATCGGTCGGGCTCTACTGTGTATGTACGTAATGATCAGCTGGAACACCGGGCGCCCAGAGCGCAAGAGCGCACTGCGCATGCTGCTGCATAAGATTGGTAGGCCTAAATTAAAGCTTACCTACGATAGAGTTGCAAAGGAAACTTCAAAGGAGACTTCTGTCCGTGAGTGACAGTAACCAATATTACATTTGAATTATATACACACGCGTCGCACACATAGATAAAGAAAAAAGGGGAAAACAAAGGACCCTTGCGGGTCCATTTGGTTTCATTTTTACGCTCTCAAGAGTTAAAAATATTCATCCTCTGAATTAGCCATTTTGGAATGTACAGTATATGTTTGACTGTTTTGTTTCCAAAATCCAGCCTGGAATTGTGGACGAAAGCAAAAATAAATCTTTAGATTTGGGGTCTGTGGGGCTAAAATATCCCCAAAGGGTGGTCCGTGGCTCAAATCCTGAATAAATGGTGGTCCCTGGGATGAAAAAGGTTGAAAACCCCTGACCTAGACGATTTTTTTTGCAAACATCTGATTCGGTCCAGACCTAGATTATCTACGGAATGTGAAATCATGTGCTATTTCAACAACTTGGGGTGAGACCGGGTAGAGAGACAGAGAGTCAGGGTAAAACCAAATTACACAAAAACAAAACAATAAAATAAATCTCTGTGACTGGCACATTGGAAAGAAATCATGCAAAAAATGGATTGTATTTCTATTTGGCAGTATATATAGAATAACCTGAACAGAACCGTGACTGATCCAGAACCATAAGGAAATCCCTGAGTGTAATTATACCCTCAGACTCCCAGAATTATAACGATGCCTTATTGCCATGGCATGGAGAAATGAAAGGCTGCCACAAGCCTGAGAGAACACTGACTGTGCAGTGTGCACAACCCACACACGCACACACACACACACACACACACACACGCACACACACACACACACGCACACACACACGCACACCCTGATGCGTGCTCGCAAGATGAGCTGGAAAGAAACCACAAGATGCATATTTTAAACTACCTGCCAACTGTGCCAAGACCGCCCATATATTAGAAGCAAGCATATATATATATATATATATATATATATATATATATATATATATATATATATATATATATATATATATATATATATATATATATATATATATATATATATATATACACAGTACTACCCACAGATTACAAAACCCACAGCCAGAACGACTTTTTTTTTAAGAACATGACTAATAACGGAAAGATCTATATATACGGTAACCTGTAGGGTGATGTACAGTACATTATGTATGTGTGCAAACACAGCGGTGAGGGTGGTGTGCGACAGGGAAAAGGACATCCGTTAGGGAATGGAAGGCGCCATAAGGACTGCCACTCATCATCAGAATGTGTTCCTCCTACTCCTATATCTGCACCATCGCCAAACTCTGTACATCCAAAGATGTTCCACAGACTGCCAGAGTAATTACAACTTCATGTCAGCCCCATAGTGAACACAGTGTGTTCGTAGACAGTTGTTCTGTACCCTTACACAGACAAGAATATAACTTTAGATACGTACAAAAAAGTACTGTGTTTCCCACCCAAGTATTCTAGCCTTGGCCAAAGACGGTCTTTGTGTGAAGACGGGCAAACTTTGGCGCCACTACTGGGGGTGAGATGGACTACAAAGCCTTCAAACGGTCTCCGAAGTTGATTTTTCAAATGGACCCATAAGGGCCGATTTGGTAAGGGGCTCCAGGGATGACAGGCACATTAAAGAGTGCTTTGCCGGTATGGAATGCCTTTAAATGCTGTACAATGGCATTGAAATATGTGGAAAAATATACCTGTATTAATGTAAAAAAAAAAAAAAAAAGCCACATGGTGGCGCCAGAGAAAGTATATTCTGTGTGTGCCTTGCTGCTCTCCTCTGCCCCCTCTGCCCTGTTCAGTGCTCTGGGAAACGTTTACCACCTACGTCACTTTTAGGGCAGTGACGTAGGTGGTAAACAGTCTGGAACCCCCTCCTCTGGTGTTCCACTACAGTATGATACGGTCTGGAACCCCCTCCTCTGGTGTTCCGCTACAGTATGATACGGTCTGGAACCCCCTCCTCTGGTGTTCCACTACAGTATGATACGGTCTGGAACCCCCTCCTCTGGTGTTCCACTACAGTATGATACGGTCTGGAACCCCCTCCTCTGGTGTTCCGCTACAGTATGATACGGTCCGGAACCCCCTCCTCTGGTGTTCCGCTACAGTATGATACGGTCCGGAACCCCCTCCTCTGGTGTTCCACTACAGTATGATACGGTCCGGAACCCCCTCCTCTGGTGTTCCACTACAGTATGATACGGTCCGGAACCCCCTCCTCTGGTGTTCCACTACAGTATGATACGGTCCGGAACCCCCTCCTCTGGTGTTCCACTACAGTATGATACGGTCTGGAACCCCCTCCTCTGGTGTTCCACTACAGTATGATA
>CM076976.1:3437727-3445227 GCA_039105355.1 Benthosema pterotum | reverse complement strand
TAAATCAAAATCAAATCAACAGTCTATTCGAAGAGCACGTTTTTGATGGCCCATAGCTGTCTCATCGTGAGTCGCGGTATAGAATAATATGACCCGGTTTTGTTATGGCTTGCAGCCATGTTATGGCTGGTCCTAGCCACATCTGCTATGAATCCCCGGTGACGTTATGTGCACCTGAAACTCGGTTCAGATGTAAACAATCACGGGTGCAACTGATTTAATCGTCACCAATTGCGAATTGCGAGTACGTGTGCATGCAAGCCTTTGAATATACTGTATATCCTTTCACTGCAAACGTTTTTTACTCAAATCTTTTCTTCTGGGGATGCATGTGTATCTGGAGCAACATATTTTCAAACGGGCCAAATTGTGGGCCTATTAAAGACTATTTCTGGGGTGGTCCTTGACATGAAATATAGCTTGAGCACCGCTGATTATAGAAACATAGTTTTTTTTTCCATAGAATATGGTCTCAGGTCTCCATGGATTTGAATGCAACGTTTCTGTTCTGGTGCAACGGCCGAGGTAGTTGTTGTTCAGCCGTGAAAATGTTTCAACGAACATTTCAAGACTAATAATGTTAATGCACAGCAGTTAGTGCTACTACAGGGACCTCCAGAGACTGTAGTAAACCATACATGAATATTCCAAAGGTATGGAATTAATGAGGGGGGGGGGGGGGGGGGGGGATCCCACTTAAAGCTCGTAAAAAGCTATAATGTTAATGGCGTAATAACATGCATGTTTCACCCACAACATGAATTATGGATGTGTTATGCTGCGATTAATGATGCTACGATGACATGATGCAATCTACGCCGGGGAACATTTCCTCTTCGCGCCCGTATATTACGTGAGCGTTCGCTAACTAGCGAGGAGGAGGAGGAGGAGGAGGACAGGATAGACTACTGGCGCACCACCACCCCTAGACGCTACGGCAATTATACACAGGTGAAGCGTTGGCGCCGGTGTGTTGGGGGAATTTGCCCTCAAACAAGAGGGGGAAGGAAGGAAGTCTCATTTTCTGAGCGCCTGCGGTTTTTATTTTGCAGCAGAGAATAAAGTTTGCATTTGGAGGATCAGTGAGAGGAAAAGAAAGAGAGAGAGAGAGGGAGAGGGGAGGGGGGAGGGATAATCAGGGAAGGATGTTTTTTTTTTCTCCATTAATCTGAGCTTTGCTGAGACGCCTTTTCCCCCACACCAAGAAATAGAAATCTGGCGTCTCCACGTCACAGTGCCTCTGTGACTGCAATCTTTTTTTTTTAAGCCCATTATGGACCATGCGACAGCATCAATTAAATTCATAATTAGCATGCGGGCGTCCATGACAATGTATGGAGTGAGAAAATAGGAACATCATATGGCATGTTTGCGTGTGTGTGTGTGTGTGTGTGTGCGCGTGCGTGTGTGTGTGCGTGCGTGCGTGCGTGCGTGCGTGCGTGCGTGCGTGCGTGCATGTGCTAGATAGCAAACAAAAAGAAAGCTATTACTGGCTCATGGGCTGTCGGTCAATATGTGAACACAGTTGTCCGGAAACTCAAAGACGAGAGCAGAATCATGTTCTATCATCTCTGGCGTCAAAAGAGATTTCCAGTGACAATGATAATTGGCAATTTGTTAATGCTTAAAAAAAAACAAAAAAACAAACAAACAAAAAAACAGTGCAACCATTATTTTGAAGGATCCGCTGTGGAGCCTCCAAAAACCTAAAGCCGGATGTTACTGACAGTGTTGGTGTATGACAGACCTGACACATTATTAGCTCTGAAACATGATGTGATTTAGTGATCCAGTTTAATGTGCACATAAACATTCCAATTTCAAATATAAAATACTCACACATGACATGGTGTTGTACAATTCCTAGCACGAAAGAGCATCGCTGCATGCCGCATTGCTTAATAAAAAAGCATTTTTATCCGAGCTCCCCGCCAGAATACTTTTCTGATTTAGGGGTAAGTTTGGTGAACTCACAGTTCACCAAAAAGTCATGCAAAAGTCACTGCACGACACTTGTGTACGAGTGCAAGCGTCATGTGCGGCATGGCTTTTAAAGTCGTACGATTTGTCACACACGTTTACCACTGTGAAATGTTGTCTCTGCCTTTAACCGTTTCTGTACTGAACGCGTTTTGGTGTTTTAGCTGTTGAAAAATAGCAGATCTACAAGCTCATATCGCGCCACCGAGTGGCGCGATATGAGCTTGTAGTTCTGCTATTTTTGGAAAATTGTGAAAATGTGGTGCAAATCTTTGAATACATTATTTCGGAAGCAAACGTTTTCAACTCAAATCTTTGCTTCTGGGGGATCCCCTAGAACAACATGTTTTTAGATGAGGTTCTGCAGCTAAATAATAGATGTTTCTGGGGGTCCTTCCTATGAAATATGTTTGGCATCACTGACACAGTAAGAGATTTATTCCAGAAAAACTAGAACCGCGCGCCAGGAACTAGAATTTAGTGTCATGGACTAGAATCTAGTGTCGGGAACTAGAATCTAGTGTCAGAAACTGGAATCTAACTTCAGAAACCGCAATCTACTGGGAGGAACTAGAATCTAGCATCAGGAACTAGAATCTGACACAATGGGTTAAATCATCTCTTTGGAGCGGATGCGTCACTCAGTAATCACTTCACGACTTGGTATGATCCCTTGGTACAACTCACTGATGCCAGCTGAGTGCCAAGCAGGGAAGCATCGCGTCCAATTGTAAAACAGATGTTACGCGGCAGCGATCTGAACCTCCCTCCCCTCAAAACAATTTACAACCGATTGTGTCGATTTGTTCTGAATTGTCCTTATATGACTCACTGCTGTTATATGAATGAAAATCTCAAGTCTCAATCTCCCACAGTAAGACGACAGCAGCACTTGTTACAACTTGCCAAATGTATTACTATCCACAGTATCTCAAACACTACATGCCCCCTCCATTTCTCTCAACACTTAAGACATTGTACTCCAATTTATTAACACAATTAAGTCATTGTACTTCAATTTATTTTGAAGTTCCAACAGATTAACACATTAAATGGTAAAAATAATCCTCTATGTTTAAAGCTCCCACTGACTAGAATAACCTACCTATTGTGATGCACAATCTATCTAAAGTGCCTTGGATAGGGCGATCAAGTTTTTGGGCCAAATAAAGCCAAAGCATTAAATAACCCATAAAACATCAAATAAAGCTTGTTTTGACCCCGAGACGCGATCTGGGACACAGACATCCCAGATAGCGGCGTTTGAAAGGAACAGAAACAACAGTGACTGGACTGGTCTTCTGTTTACAATCAGTGGTTTTCAACCTTTTGGATACCAGGGCCCACCATTTATTCAGCATTTGAGCCACGGACCACCATTTGATGCACATTTTAGCCCAACAGACCTAAAACTAAAGATTTCTTTTGCTTTTGTCCACAATTCCAGGCTGGATTTGGGAAACAAAACAGGTAAACATACAGATCAAAATGGCCATTTATCTGCTAGTTGTAGACTTGGGGCGAATTAACATGATGAATGTTTTAACTCTTGAGAGCGTAAAAATGAAACCAAATGGACCCGCAAGGGTCCATTTGGTTTCATTTTTACGTTCTCAAGAGTTACATCTGGTTCGTCTGTTCATTATGCGAAATATATAGAGAGAAACATTGCTTGGATTCTCACCTACATTCTCCTGAATACAACTGAATGCTAGAAAACTTAGCTCTTGGACTGGATCTCTTCCATTGGGTCTAATGATTCATTATATGGGTATTAGGTATTACTGTAGGTGGTTCACCTTCTAAAGGTTTATTCTATTAGGTAACGTTTTCAGTTAAATTAACGTTGTTTGTATTACGACTAAAAGGTTTTTCCACTTGGTGTGAATTTAACAAAGTATGCCATCTTTTGTTTTTGGTTGCTTGAGTAAGAACAATTGAACCGTCTTCTGGATGTTGGACAGCCTGATCCGCCTCCATATCCTGAGCGATGTAGTAGAAAAAACATCATATTATGTTGTATTATAATATTAATTCATGTAACAGTCATGACTCATGGCGACCTGATTTGGCTTCATCTTGGAGCTCTATTCGAATGATCTGCCCTAACCACTACAAAGGACCATAATACCACGTAGATCCATGCTGAAAATAGTGAATTACCAGTGTTGTAGTGGGACTTTTAGAAGTGGGGGGACGCCTCTTAATGGGGAATTCCACCCATTTTCAATTACAAATGTGAACCAAATGGTCCCTAGCAGGTCCATTTGGTTCCATTGGTTCCATTGCTCTCAGAAAAAAGGAAACTCATTAACATGGTGAAAAACATCTTGATAACATCATCAAGATGTGTTTCACCATGCTATTTTTTTTTTTTTTTCAGACCTCCATTTGCAAGAAACACAGAATGGGGGGGAACTTTTTTTTTACTATGTCCACACAACATCTCTAAGGTACAGTATATTAATGACAGTAAAATATTGAAAATGAGTGACACGTGCATTTAAGACACGTGCATTTGCATGCACCTGTGCAACACACACAGACACGCTATTAAAACAAGTATAGCATATTAAGATTGTTTACAATGCCAAATTGTATCCATAAAAGTAAATGACAAGACAAAAAACATAGGCCTACTTTTGCCCCCAAAATATTTTAGATGTAAGAAGTGGGAGGCCAAATAAGGCATTCTCTGTCTCCTGTCAAGTCTGTCCACGTCTTGGTAGTATATTAGCTCTCATTTGGAGATGGTTTCATTAAGAACAAGTGTACAGTAGCTACAGTAGTATCTGCTAGGATGTGGCATTTCTGCTTTTGTTTGGTGTCCTCTCCAAAGCTTTGAGATAAGAGTCGCTCTACAGCAGCTTTAAGTGTGTGTGTGTGTGTGTGTGTGTGTGTGTGCGTGTGTGTGCGTGTGTGTGTGTGTGTGTGCGTGCGTGCTTTGTATGGTGGCAGAGAGTGAGTACATGCACATGTGTGCAGATGCGTGTAAATGCATTTTATGCTTTTACTTTTGTGTGTTATATACATGTATGCAGTATGCAGGGAGCTGTCCTTTCAGCACCACTACAGACACAGTATGCAGGGAGCTGTCCTTTCAGCACCACTACAGATACAGTATGCAGGGAGCTGTCCTTTCAGCACCACTACAGACACAGTATGCAGGGAGCTGTCCTTTCAGCACCACTACAGATACAGTATGCAGGGAGCTGTCCTTTCAGCACCACTACAGATACAGTATGCAGGGAGCTGTCCTTTCAGCACCACTACAGACACAGTATGCAGGGAGCTGTCCTTTCAGCACCACTGCAGATACAGTATGCAGGGAGCTGTCCACACACACACACACACACACACACACACACACACACACACACACACACACACACACACACACACACACACACACACACACACACACACACACACACACACACACACACACACACACACACACACACACACACAGAGCCAGTTACAGTAGAGGAAGGTTGTGTACAGTACATACAGTACAGGTTGGTATCACACACAGCACTGCATGAAATCACAGCCCTGACAACAGGAAGTACCGACACTGTCCCTATTGATCCCTCTGCCAAGCGCACCGCACATCAAATATTCATGGGGCTGTTTCGCAAGTATGTGTGTGTATATGTGTGTGTGTGTGTGTGTGTGTGTGTGTGTGTGTGTGTGTGTGTGTGTGTGTGTGTGTGTGTGTGTGTGTGTGTGCATGCATGTGCATGCTTGACAGTGTGCTGATCGCAATACACCGTAGGTCACTAACCGTATACAGAATACTGCACACACGCACGCACGCACGCACGCACGCACGCGCGCACGCGCGCACGCACACACGCGCACGCACACACGCGCACACACACACACACACACACACACACACACACACACACACACACACACACACACACACACACACACACACACACACACACACACACACACACACGCACACACGGCATAAGACCAGTGTTGGGCAATATTACTGGGGAGAGTAATATCTTTACTCATGACCCCTTAGAAAAAGTAATAATATTTTACCTATTACTTGAATCAAGGAGTAATCCATTACATATTACAATATTACTTTCCCCAGCGCAGCATTCTACACACATGACCTACACTACAAGTTGTCTCTAAAAACATATGTGTTGTACATCTGTATTCTGATGTGCAACACAACTTGTAGTGTAGGTCATGTGTGCAGAATGCTGCGTTGGATTAGGATCTACAAACTACTGCACCTCTCTGTCGTTATCTGTTGATAGCTTGTAAATCTGTTCTATTTTCACATCATGCAACAACAAGCTCATTTGTAATGAGTAATGAGGCGTGTTTTGGCCGAGTAACACATTATATATTACCCGTTTTGGCTACACTAGTACCTTTGCTGGAAACGGTAATAATACTACGGTAGTATGTAATTTGTTAACACCCAACAGTGCTCAGCAATGCGTGTGCGCACGCACGCGCACGCACGCGCACACACACACACACACACACACACACACACACACACACACACACACACACACACACACACACACACACACACACACACACACACACACACACACACACACGCGCACAGTGTGGTCCTGGGTATATTCCAAGTGTCAGCAGCACTACCATGAGTGTGTGTGTGTGTGTGCGTGCGTGCAGTCTGTCTGGCTGGCTTCTCTCTTTGGACTGTGCGCTGGCATAAATACCTGCTCGGCACAGCAGATTGGCACTAATGGCTCTACACGCCGTGCCATCTGCGTGCACCCAGCAACCGTCTAGCAACAACCGCTCCCATTGGCCGGCTCGCTCATTCATAGAATCGGGGTCAGCCCGGCCCATCCGTCATCGCGGATATACAGTATGTGTATGTATACAGAAATAAATAAAATAAGATGAGTTAAATGAAGGCTAACCGTGCCGTGCACGAGGCATCGGGGGAAGCGGTGTGTGTCTGCGTGCGTGGGCAGCAACAGCAGACTGCTTCGGGGGGAGGTCATTTTTTAAGCTTAAGTCGTATTAGATGAGAGGGTGGGACACCTATACCCGAGTGAGGGCTCTTTAACACTTTAATCCGCAAAAACGGACAACTCCGTCCTGATGAAAAACTCCCACCCTGCTGTAAAAAACAGAGATTCAACAAAACATTTAATCAATTGGCGACTACTGTGCAATCTCGCTCGGTTGTGGGACCGTCTGTCATCCAAAAAAGTCCGGGCCGAGGCTAACCAAGGGAGAGATTGACTTAATAGCTACAATTCTAATCAGAGCGCTCGTTTTTGACAGCCCCATGGCGGGCCCCATTGTTAGTTTGTGAAAGTAGTAATAAAGACGACCTCCCGTTCTTCGCAATCTTTGTTTTGGCTGCTCTTTGCTTTTTAGCCGCATCTGCTATGAGTTTGCAATGCGTTTACCCTGCTGGCTACTACTAGTGAGGTGGGGCGAAGCAAGTTTTAATGAGGTTAGGTTTGTGGTATAAGACTTCAATGTTTTGTATCT
>CM076976.1:3407727-3435227 GCA_039105355.1 Benthosema pterotum | reverse complement strand
CTCTCGCTCTCTCTCTGGGTCTGTCTCTGGGTCTGTCTCTGTGTGTGTATCGGCGCTGCAACAGGCGTTGTGTTAGAGTTGAATGCGAGCGTTGGACTCGAGTGTGATATATTTGATACAGCAATAGAAACCTCACGCCAACATCATTTGCATTCTAACTGAAATATTCGACCAAAACATCTTTTTGTTCAATGAGGTTTGCTAGGAATATGAAGCCATAAAAACGTTGAAACCACTATAGCAACAGACATGCAGTAGTAGTGGTAGTCTGGTAGGCAGGTAGGACGCCTCACTCAGTTGCCAGCTGATTGGACCGTCGGGGCAGTCGCTCGCGCTACAAAACGTTTTCGATTTGACCACGTGATGTGCTCTAAAATCGTGAGGATGTCAGAGGCCCTGATACTTAAGGAACTCAAAATAGGGCCATAAATGAGTTGGAATATGCTACATATGTAACATATTACACATTTTCATATAACTTGCGCCCACATCCACCAAAAAAGCTGCACGAACAGCTCTCAAGCGCTCACTTTCTGACCCCTCAATGTCGCAACTCTGACACTAGGGGCCATGTTTTGATCGTCTTAAGTATCGTGTCTTATGACTTTAGTCAAAACTTTGAGGTGTGGCAAAGCTGTTTGGTCTCTCAAAACTGCCAAACATCTTTGCCACACCTCTAAATATTGACTCAAGTCATAAGACTTGATACTTAAGACAATCAAAACAGGGCCCTAGATGTCTTTGTACTTTTGACTGTAATAATAATAGCTTGCAGCCTGTTCATTGCACTTGTTTAGCTCCAAGTAAAGTGACATTAGCTCATCTCCCTTCACCAACACAATACCGTTGAAAGCAGCACTATGACGAAAGCAACTAGTAATACTAACAGAAGCAACCATTGTATTGTTATTTCTGTTTAGTAGAACATAATATTGTTATATTACTTTTACAGAGAAAAGTAATAATATCACTGTATTATTATGTAAGAAGAATTCAGTGAAAAACATTCGCTGGGGAGAACGGGAGAGACATGCAGCAAAGGTAGTCATGTACGGGAATCGAACATATGACATGCAGTCAGGTCAGAGCCTGGTATCTACATGGACCACTATACACGCTGGATCTTTTTTTTCAATGTGAAAATTTTAAAGGTTAATATTTAAAGGTATATTTTCTTTCCATATAGCGCATGTATTTGCTCCTTTGCGGTTCCCCCTGACTCTAAACATATTTAGAGTGGGACCACGACCAAATTCACATCACTGTGAATTTGGGAAGGGGGGGGGGGGGGGGGGGGGGGGGGGGTTCTTGACGTGAAAATGCATGAGAACTTTTTACAGTATGACAGGGAATTAACAGGATTTAGAAGCAAGCGGATAGAGTGCGGTGTCAGGTCTTAGTGGATTAAGTGGGGGAACCTCTGGGCCATATGAGCAGCCAGGAGATCCGACAGGTCTGAATGAAATGAGGGAATACTCCTCCGACAAGACCCTCACCCTCCTCCGTTTCCTTCCTCGGTGGGGAGGGCGGGTGTGTGGGGGGTAAGATCAATGATGGAATGAAAAGAGTAAAGCCATTAATTCTGCTGGAGATGTCAATTCCCGTCGGCGTGCACCAGATTGGTGGTGCCTTGCGAGCGAGCGAGAGCGAGGAGGAGGCCCCGGGGCCACTGATGTAGGGAAGGTGATCGGAGGGTGGTGGGTGGTAGGTGGTGGACGGGGGGATTTTTTTCTTTTCTGTGTTTGCGCCTCGGTGCACCATTGATTCATCGTGAGCCTTTATGGACGACTAGGAGGCCTATATGGATACGCCAAGGCAGGCCACGCAAGCCTGGGAACGATGTAAATCCATTTCAATTGAAGGTTTATGACCATGAGAACAATAAACCATCGTATCCCTCCCCTCGGGGTGGGTCTGTGGCTGTGTGAGGGTTAGTCGAGGTTAACCATTACAGGGAAGGGTTAGAAAGGTGGAGCCATGGCTATATCCGTTTGTCCGTCTATATGTACGGGCGGAAAAATGTGCTCTTACTGGGGGTCAGATCATGAGGTGTGTTGTAGAATAGGTGGTGTTTTACAGAGGACTCAAACTATGTTCAATAGACCTTTAGGTAAGCCCCTCCCCAAACTGCTATGGTCCAATCACCGCTAAGCATAACATGTGACAAACATAACAAATAGGGATGTCCCGATGCCACTTTTTCATTTCCGATCCGATCCCGATACCACAATTTTTTGTGTTAGCCGATACCGATACCAAATACCGATACCAAAGAATATATATAATAACATACAAAAGAAAAAATACCTTTTATATGAAGTCACCAACTGGGAATGACATACTCCTCTCTCAAATGTGCACTTGGGAAACTACAAAGCAAACTCCACATGACCCAACATTTTACTTAACTGCCATGGTGTCAACCCCTTACCCCTGTGTCTGATCACTGGTTAGGCATATTTGCCAATATGTGACCTGATAAAGACAAATAACCAATACTAATACTTTTCCGATACCTACATACAGTATCTGCCGATACCGATATGACAAAAAAGGGACAAAAAGAGAAGATCCGATACTTTGGTATCGGTATCGGGACATCACTAATAACAAACCGCTCCACCAAATAGCTTTCCTATATGATAAAACATTGTTTTAAAACTTAAATGTCACACACATTTTCCACGGCATGCCTTGTTGATGGATTTGGAAGAGATTTTGAAGACAGAAGAGATTATTTTTGGTACACCACAAGAGATACACACAGATCTCCCATTACTATACATGGTGAAACGATCAACCAGGTATGTTCATACAAATACCTCGGAGTAGTAATAGACCATCTGCTGTCATGGACAGATCAGATTGAATCAGTGTGTAAGAAAAACAAAGCAAAGAAGTTAAGATCCTTTGGTGCTAATAGACAGATCCTTCTTTTGATCTTCACTCTTAAGTGTTCTTAAGCACTGTAGAACCACCTGCTGTGGATGTTTGTCTGCAGCCTTATCAAGTCACAACTGCTGCAACAACTGAACATTTGTTCAAACATTGTTGGACAACCACTCCAGAAACTTTATACATCCACGTCTGATAACAGTACCCTAAGGTTAGCAAGGAATATTACCTCAAACACTAGCCATGTTTTTCTTTCCCTATGGAAATTGCTGCCTTCAGGAAGGTGGTATGGTGTCCCAGCATACAATAAGGTCAGA
This sequence comes from Benthosema pterotum, assembly GCA_039105355.1. Lineage (NCBI taxonomy): Eukaryota > Metazoa > Chordata > Actinopteri > Myctophiformes > Myctophidae > Benthosema > Benthosema pterotum. The sequence goes on along the minus strand of CM076976.1, from coordinate 3,432,015 downwards.
CTTAAAAGTCGACTTTGAGTTGTAGCCATGAAGTGGTCTAGATCAGGGGTTTTCAACCTTTTTCATCCCAGGGACCACCATTTATTCAGGATTTGAGCCAAGGACCACCATTTGAGTATACTAGAATTGGAGCGGGCCTGCGGCCCGCTCCAACTCTAGCACCACGCCACTCACAAATGGCATTTATATATAGATTTATTTTGGTCTACTACGTCTATGTAACAAATTTTGAGGCTGTAGCATGTAGGAAACAAAAGTGAGGGCATGGGGCATAGGAACAGTTCAGCAAGTAGGCCCTACAGCTTTGTCTTCTTGGTGGTCCATGAAACAAATTGTGAAGTTGTAGCATGTTGTAATCAATATTTACAGCTTATGGGAGAACACAACAGTTGTCCACAGTTGCCAGGGGACAATGGGCTCCTATATAGTAGATAATGTGTGTAGGAAGGGGTCGTTGTACTTGGGGTGTCCAAGATTAATCTGTGCGTTTTACTGGTGAGCGCGAATGCTTTTTGCTTCCCGGCTCGCTTCCCGACTCGGAGCCGGGTGTGGAATGCATGCGCCCAGTGGGCTGAACATGACCAAATATTGGCAAATATCAGCATCAGGCATGGCCAAATATCAACATGCATGCAAACATGTTTCTCCAGTAGTTTCTATTGTCGCCATCTGTCAAGGTTGCACATGACCGTTGCAGCCATTCAGAGTCTCTCTAACACAAACACTTGTAGCCTAGTGCCCCTCTGACAAAATCCCAGAAAAAAATCCAATATTACCAAATAGGCTACTACTAAAATAATTACCACATCAGCATGCCTGGAAGTAATCTAAGTGAGTCCTCTAAATGTAATTTTATTTGATTTCTGTGTTGAATATGGTATGACTTTTGGCTGGGCTGGATGGTTCAGGTCAGATTTTCTTTGCACTGGTCTGTGGACTTTTTTCTCTCAACACTTGGAAGAGGATGCACCTGACTGGAACAGCCACACTGTGGCTCTACAACACAAACACTTCTACCATACTTCTCCATTTTGTCCTAATGTTATTCTACCAAATAAAACCAATAGAATGCATAAATACAATCCTGTACAATACAACCAATAGTAGGCTACTACTACTAATAATTAAGTCAACACAACTGCAAGTAAAGTGCCCAGCGAGCTTGTAAATGTCATTTATTCTGCATGATGACTATGGGTTGAGGCTGGCCCGGCTGGTTTAGGATAGATTTTGTTTGGTTTGCCTGGGTTTGAGCTGCTCTGGAGTTTTTTCTCAACAGTTGCCATAGCAGGACACAGTATAGGCCTATGTAAACACATTTTTCCAGTAGTTTCTAGCGTCTCAATCTCTCTCTCTCTCTCTGGAAGACGTCGACTCGTACATGACCGCAGCGGAAACACTGAGGCTGTTCAACTGACAGGCTGTAGGACTATTGTTTTGTGCAAAATATAAAATCCAAGTTTGGAATCAAATGAACCCTTATGGGTCTGAGTCTGCAATGTACAAATGGAACACATGGACCCATTAGTACCCGCAATCTGCAAGCTTCCAGGGGGTCCCCAATGAAATGATATTTTGAAACCAAGTGGACCCTTACGCCCTCATTGTAACAACCTTATAACATTAATACCTGATGATCATGTTTTAGGGTAGAAAAAATCATGGCACTCCATCTTTAATTAATGTCGTGCAGAATGTAGTTCAGCCTTCAAGCCTGGCCCTCCACAACTATTTAATTCCTTTAGGCCAGGGGTTTTCAACCTTTTTCATACCAGGGCCCACTATTTATTCAGAATTGGAGCTATGGACCACCATTTGATGCCATTTTAGCCCCACAAACTGCAAAACTAAAGATTTAATTTGCTTTTGTCCACAATTCCAGACTGGATTTCAGAAAGAAATCAGTCAAACATACATATCCAAATGACCATTGATATTCTACATTGTGTAGTTGTGTAAACTTGGGCTAATTCTCATGATGAATACTGTAACTGTTGAGAGTGTAAAGATGAAGCCAAATGGACCCGCGGGTCCATTTGGTTTCATGTTTACGCTCTCAAAGAGTTACATCTGGTTAAACAACTTTCCATCATTTAGCCTGCGGACCACCAGGAATCCTCTCAGGGGGGCACTGGTGGTCCCCCGACCACCGGACGTTGAAAAGCCCTGTTTTGGCTGCTATTAAGTTGTACTGGTCTGCCCTCCTCTGTTCATTCGTCCACAACAAACGTCATATTAGTATTGTCGAGCTAATCAATATATCAACTTATATATGGGCAAACGATGACACGTCAGTGCGGGGCCCACCGTCCACTGCTGGGAGACCCTCGTGCTTAAATGGGTAGGCTATGCATGTAGTTTTTATACTGCCATGCAAGCACACAGCAAAGCTTCCATGCAAATTCCTGCATGGATACATGCAAACACGTCGTTTTCCCGAACCACACGCTTACACCAAAAACAAACTTTCGCCGCTCGGCAATAAATCCGTGGCACATCGCCGCGCGATGCACGGGAGCAGGACTATTCCGTAGCCATCGTAGGAAAATAAATCTCGCGTCCTGGACGATTGAAAGTGATGGTTGCATTCTTATCCAACTCGGAGAAGTAGTGGCACGCGAGTGGTCAACTTGCAAGCGATCATAACAGCAGAACAGAACAGGCGACAATGAGAGAGGAGAGGGGAGGGGAGGGGTCGGTGTTACGGCCAGAGGCAGTAGTAGACGCAGTTGCGACATTGAGGGGGCAGAAAACAGCGGCCAACTATAGTCCTATGAAAACGATTTAATCTAAAGAGTGATTTACAGCGGTCGTGCTCCTGTAACACAGATACTATGAGGCCCACTACAAATTAACGATTTAAAGTAAAGCGGTTTAAGATCATTAAAGCTGGGCTGTTGCCTGAGGTCACAGATATGCCTTCCCCATGCTCCATAAAAGTCTATGTAGAGAAGGCGCCATTAGATCTTTCCATGGAGGTGAACGGACATGTCGTAGCTCTGTGTTTGATGTCGCAACTCTGTGGTTGATTTAGCAGAGCCATACAGGAAAGTTGCGCACGGTTCTGTCAGGGTCTGAACCGTATAGATTTGACGTCACGATAGTCAGGGCGGACCAAACGTGTATGTTTTAATTTCTTTTATATTAGCCGATGTGGATACATTAGGAGCACAATGAGTGGCTAAGAACATTGCAGTAGTAGTAAGCAACTATCATGTGAAGTTTGGTGGCATGTGAACATGTAGATATTGTGTGATGATCAGAAAACTGCCACTCGTAGTTCCTCCAATTGAGTAGCTGTGATGTAGTCTGATGTGCTGTGCTTCTAGCCCCACAGACCCCAAATCTAAAGATTTATTTTGCTTTTGTCCACAATACCAGGCTGGATTTGGGAAACAAAACACGCAAAACATACATTCCAAAATGGCTAATTCAGATGATGAATATTTTAACTCTTGAGAGTGTAAAAATGAAACCAAATGGACCCGCAAGGGTCCATTTGGTTTCATTTTTACGTTCTCAAGAGTTACATCTGGTTAACCAGCTTAGCTGGGGACCACCTGGAACCCTCTCAAGGACCACTGGTGGTCCCCGGACCACCTGTTGAAAACATCAAGTGGTCTAGATGATAGATGATGTTCTTCATGTCTCTATATAGGCTATGTAATATTGTTTGTTTTTTTTTGCCATGTCATGTCAAATGTGTATACGTGTTTTGCATGCAGCGGCTGTTTCATTGTGAACTGACAATAAAGTACCATATCACTATATCCTCTTCGTGCTGGATAGCACATAAGGTCACTATATAATATACAGTAAATCGTTGATGCACTAGTGCACTTTCGCCCAAGAAAAAAATCCCCTTGTGGGACAACAAAGTATGTCTCATCTCCTCTAGTGTAATGGGTATAATGTTGATGTCATCTATTACCAATATACAGTATACCTTTGGACTAAAGAGTCAAATATTACTGCAATATTACCGCAGGGACACCCCGTACTGATTACATTTATCTGACTGTAATCTGTACCAATTACGTTTCTTCTAATAAACTTATTCAATCAAACAGAGTACAAGCTGCGCGGTGGTCCTTGGGGTCCTGTAGACTCCCAGCGGTGGACCGCTGTATGTGCTCACATCTCACCAAGATGCTGACCTCAGCTTTACACACGTCTCAACTAAACTGCAGAGATTGCACCTTTAGCACCATAAGACCCCCCGAGACCAAAATGTCTTCCTCTAAATCCTGACAGGTTTCTGGATAAAAAACGTTATCAGTGGTCCTCAAGCTTTTTTCATGTCAAGGAATCGTCCCTGAGAATCATCTGTATTTGGGCCCCGCACAGAACCCGTGTTATTCCTGGGACACATATGGAACCAGAAGCAAAAATGAAATAATGTAAAATAATTACAAATTTACACGTTAAAGATGGTTTAAAAAATGTACCGTAAGGTGATAGAGATGCTACTTTTTTTTTTTTCTTTTTTTTTTTTTTTAACATTATATTGGAGTGTGTGAAAATGAGCAGATCTACAAGCTCATAGTAAGGGAGACCCTCACCTACTGGGCATTTAAATTCAACTTCAAGACGTGGATAAAAACAAATCAAATCTGCAATCATGAGTGACAGCATGATTCATTACTGCTGACATGTGTTACTTCAATTTAGTCTCTGTGCGTGTCCTGTATTATATTGCAATGTGTTGCATTGTGATACTGCATTGTATACTACATCTTTTTTTGTTTTTGTTTTGTATAGATAGTGTATTTATCATCAGTTTTAAGAGCCCGGTGCAGGGTGTCCAAGTACATATTATTCTGTGGGTCCATGACATGAAATTGTTTGAAAACACAGAAAATAGTATTCTTCAGAAAACTGTCACGAAATGGCCTCAACTTTCAAAAGGGGTTGGATGTAAGGCTTGTGGGATTTGACAGAATCAAACAAATGTGTAGAACATTGATACGGTAAAAAAAGAGAGAGAGAGAGAGAGATAAATGGGTCGTGGTCTCCTTACCCGTCCGATGAGCACGGGTTCGGGGCCGGCGTACTCTTCGATCACGAAGAACTGGTTCCAGATCCAACTCCTCCGGCTGCGCGAGCGGGACTTCCCCTCCCCGCCGTGCCCCGCCTCTGCTCCCGCGTCATCGTCGTTATCCATCTCCTCCTCTGACTCCGCCTCCTCGAACACTAGCCCGCCATTCTCGCTCCCCCCGGGCCCTCCTGCCGCGGCTGTGCCCCCGCCGCCCATCACTTCGAGTTTGAGAACGTGGATCGGCTCGGTGGGAGGATCGTTTTTAGCGGTGGCCGTGGAGCTGCCGATCTCAGTGATCGTCTGTGTCTCTAATAAAGGCAGCGCCGGGTCTCTGTTTGAGTCCACCGGGTCTCTGTTGGAGTCCACCGGGCCTCTGTTGGAGTCCACCAGGGCTCCTCCGTTCTCGCCGAGAGGCTGCAGAGTCAGCACCACCGAAGGCACAGAGTCATTTGTTTCGGAGGGAACGACACGGCGGCCCAGATGTTTCGCCTCCAATGTTATTGGAGGCTCCGTCTGACTAATGGTCTGCCTCTCGGGGACGAGGCTGACCTCGTTCTGAGGCGTCGACGACGACGAGGACGACGGATGAGAGAGCTGGCGCTGGTGTTTGCTTTTGGAGCCGATACCGTCGCTGTCGTCTCCCGGCTTTGCCAAATTGCCCTTCCCTTTGCCGTAAATCGAAGTGGCCTCGGTGGCAGCTTTCAGACGGGCGGCGTGAGGAGCGCTCTGATCCGGATTAAGATCCGGATTAGTCGCGGTGGGGCCGGCAAAGCGGCGAAACGAGGTCTGATTATCCGAGGAGGAGTGATCCTGAGGGTCCGGCGGACGCTGTACCTTCACGTACTCCAACGGCTGGCCGCGATTGACGTCGATTAAATCCCTCTTCCGGCTCCGACTGGAGCCTTGCTTATTGGTCTGGAAAGAAGAAGCCAGACCTATCGGCACGCCGCCGGCCTGCATCTGCGAGTTCACGATCCGGACCAGGTTCTCCTTGGACAGGAGTTTGAGAACGCCGTAGCTCCCCGTGAGGTTCAGCTTTCGGCCGCTGGGGTCGACGATGACGCCTTTCCCGGACGTTCCCGGATGATCGGGCCTCGTCCTGGACCTGGGGACGAACGGTTTGATCCTGGTTTTGTTGGAATGCGCGACGGCGTCCGGCTTGTTGTTGTTGTTGTTACGGTGGACGCTGAAGAGAGCTTTCATCTCCACCCTCTGCCCGGCTCTGACTCCGGGGACGACGGACTCCGCGTTCCTGGTTGTGTTGTTGTTCCGGCTGGTTCCGGCTTTCCTCGCGTCCGGAGCTGCTAGCTCCCTGTCGTCGTTGGCGAACGACGCGACGCGCTGCTGCTGCTGCTGCTGGGTCGCTTCCTGTCGCTCCACGACAGACTCCACCTCCCTCTTGGGCTTCAGGATCAACCTCTCCTTGGCCTTAGCGCGAGAAACGACCTCGCTTCTCTCCTCGCGGACATCGCCGCGACCGATCGCGCTTCTCAGCGTCACGACGGGCATCGCGGCGGCGGCGTTGGTATCCACGACGTCCCATTGGTTCTGCGCCAACCCGGCACCTCCTCCTCCTCCTCGCCTTCGTACTTGCGCCTTGCCGGCCGCGGAGGCGGAGCCAAGCCCCTCCTCCCACCACAGACACAGCGACAGGCAGCAGCAGACCGTCAGGAAGGGGATTCTGGTCGTCGTAATCATCTCGTCGTCGTCTCTGGTGTTTGGTTGGAAAATGTGTGTCCCTAATTTGTGCTGTGAGGCAGGGCTTGTTTAGCGGCTCTTATGTTCTTCATTCTCTCCCGCTGTTTTCGCCTCTCGCTCGCACACACACACTCTCGCACACACACTCCTCCTCCTCCTCCTCTCACTCCTCCATGGTGGTGCCCTTCACACTGAGCTGGAGGGCAGGTGCCAGTCACTCGTTAACTTTCTTTCTCTTTTTTTTCTCCCCCCCTCCTCCTCCTCCTCTTCAAGCGCGTCTAATATCTTCCTCTATCTCTGCGAGCCGCCGGATCGGTTCCCTCCTCTCCTCTCCTCTCCTCTCCTCTCCAAAGTGGAAGTCGTCTCATTCAGTTTCCCCAGCGAGGGGGGGGGGGGTTCGAAGGCCCTGAAGGAGAAGAGATAAAGATAATTAAGTTAAAACTTTAATCATTGCCGTTGCGTTAATTAAAAGTGCCGCGAAGGCACCCAGACAGACAGACAGACAGACCGAACCGGCAGAGACAGACAGGTAATAGGAGCGGTCGCAGATGAGGAACGCGGCCGGCTCAGATCATTAAACGGAGCGAGACAGGCAGCCGTTCAGCAGAGTAGCAGAGAGACCAGAACACGCAGTGCTTCTTTCTCCTTTGCGATATTAAATAAACATGACTATCATCACTACACAAGCTGTTCCGAGGACATAATACCAGTGGTTAGGCTGGTGTTAAGGATTGTTTCTGTCTGTACTAACAAAGAGGATTTGGGTCTAAAAGGAGCAGTCAGTGATTTTTGGTGATTTTGGGGGGGAAAAAAGTGGGGGGGGGGGGGGGGGGGGGGGGAGTGGCCCCAGTAGCAAGATGTGCACATGCACACACTCTACAGTGGGGGGGGGGGGGGGGTCCAAGAGCATGCACCTTGCATGCACATTAAAATCGACCTATGGTGAATAGTTTATTTAAAGAGGTTTTGAGGTTTTATGAATAGCGTCATCTGACAGCTTTTGTAGTGTCATTACTGTATATAGCGTCATTTCACAGCTTTTGTTCACATGCTAGTAGCGCTCGTCGGCTGTGTTTGTTTGGTTAGCAACCGGGTTAGCAATATTAGCCACATGATATCCTAGCCTTCGGATTGGTTGGTGTGAACCAATCGCCAGAAGACTGCTGCTTTGACAACGCCCATTCCATGAACTGCCGTTGTTGTGGGGAGGGGCTTTGAGACGGAACAATGAAGTGAAATGAAATGATAATTCAGACTGTCAGTGTCAGGCTAAGTCTCATGCCATCTGCCATTACACTCCTTAAGGCAAGACTTAACCTCAAGGCAAAACATAGTGGTATTTTATCATGTACATTAGTGAGGAACAATGACATGAAATATGTTGCAAAGTGGTGCAGTGGTCCTTTAAGTCAACAGTGTCCCGGATGCTTCCTTGTCCCGATTCGTCCTGTTTTAACATCAGTGTTTTATGCCTTGGAACGGAGTTGGAACCACAGACTTTACTGCCACTCTTGCTAATGTATTGCTCCATGGACAACACTCCTCCATCCCGCCGACAACACCAACACAAGACATGACTTCATTTTGACACTCTCCCGCGCCTCTGTTCATATTAAAGCTCCATCTATGATAAGGACTGGGCTTTTGTGGCATGCATGGCCACAAAGGCGCTACTTTAACTGGTGACACATAAACTGTCTTGCCAGACAGCACATCGCGAGTTGGGGTAGTGCCAGGGTCGGACTAGCTAGCCCCCTATGGCCGCGGCCATAGGGGGCCGTTATGTGGTGCTTAAAAAAAGTGCCCCCCTTTTTGGCAGACCTGTATTGTAGCTGTACCAGTGAGTAACAAATAAACCCTCTTTTGGATCCTTGGATCATTCTTGTGAGCAACAAAGGGCTGTGCAGCATTTGAGCCACAGACCACCATTTTGTGACATTTTAGCCCCACGGACCCCGCAACCCAAAGATTTCTTCTGTTTCATCTACAGTTACAGGACGGATTTCAGAAACATAACAGGCAAACCTAGATCTCTAGTTGCGTGGATTTGGGATAATTCAGATGAATATTTTAACCCTTGAGAGTGTAAAAATGAAACCAAATGGAGTTACGCCTGGTTACCAACTGTCCATCATTTTTATTTTTAAATGATCGGGCCGAATTTTTGTTCCAATCCAGCCCTGGGTGTTGCTTTCAGTGACGGAAATGTTTATATTATTTTGGCGTATCGCCACAATACATAAGGCTACAGCCAGGGAGACACTAAGGGTGTGTTCTAGAGCCGCATGCGGCTCCTGAGCCACGGGTTGCTGACCCCTGCCTTAAGGGCAGTGCCAGTTTCATGCCCTCTGCCATTAGGCATCCTTAAATTAACACAAGGACACAATTAAAGCACTGATAACCCGCTCCAAATGGACTTGTTTGCTAATGGCCCCATGAACACAGAGGCACAACTGGCACACACACACGCACACGCACACGCACACACACACACACACACACACACACACACACACACACACACACACACACACACACACGCACACACACACACACACACAAAGGCGCCTGGCGGATGAGCTGGACTCTGCGTGTGCTAATAGCTTTCACAGGCAGGCACACATAAATGCACACACATCATTATGAAAGCATATAGTGAACACAAACACATTATGGACGTTCCACCCGTGTGGACAGAGAGGACATAATTGCTTTCCTTTATAGAGACCCTTATACTGTATATATTTTGCTGGGTTTGCTGAGGGTTTTTCAAAGCGGTGTATATTTCTGTATGGTCGTTGTCTCAAATGTATGTAATGCATGCACTGACGTTTTTTTTTCCCCCCTCTTTCCGTAGACAACTGTCTTCCCTTCACTGGGGTATGTGATAAACAACATCTAATCTAAGCTAATCTAATCTAATCTAAACTGGAAGTTTTCCCGGTTTGATCGCCCCCCGTCCCCTCCCACCAACCCACCCGTTTTGTTCAGGTAGAGGCGAAATCGTTTTGTGACCGCGACGGTAGGGCCCAACAGTCGTGACTCGTTTTGCGCACACGCCGGCGATTTATTTTTGGGCCTCAATCGTGTCATCTGTCAGCACCGAGTGGCACGGTGGAATTGCCGCGATAATGTGTGCGTTTCAGACTCGCCATCTGTAACGCCGTTTAGCGTTAAGGCCCTGATACACTAGCAATATTTTGATCAATATCAACTGTCAACAGCAATGGGCAACATGATGAGACACATGGCAACATGCAGTGTTTCTTGAGAGCGTACAAATGTGCCTCAGGAAAAAAGGGAGCCTCAAAGATAATTGTAACAAAAAATGTTATAACAGTAAGTATTATTAGAAAAAAACTATTTGTTTTTTAGTTTGAATTGAATCATTTTCACAATAGTTCTCTCTAGGATAAAGAAGTTATAAAATCCGGGGATTTTCCCAGACACCTCCATGACGCCAAGGAGGGCTGTGATTGGAGGATTCAAAAGGTTGACCAGTAGAGGGCGCTAATGAACGAGTTCAACGTTGTCAACGTTGATAGTTGACGTTGCTTGTTGATGTTGATCAAAACATTGCTCGGTATATCAGGGCCCCTAGGCTTGGTAGCAACCGGTGAAGAACGGTTGTGGCTGTTGGCCCAATGGTCGCAGCTGTTGGCCAATGGTGTACTACTACTAGTTGCGACTGGTTGTAAAACAGTCGTGACTGTTGTCACAACCATTATAAATTTGTGTGCGACTCTTATAGATTAGCCGTATAACGGTTGCAGGTTGCATAATAGCCATGATACCTTTTTCCTTTAGCCTTAAGACATTCCACTGATTGATTGAGTGATGAAACAAAACCTCCTAGAGCAAAACCTCCTAGAGCAGCCGTGCTTATTTCCTGAGTGGAAAAACCAAAACACTGGAATGTTTTGAATGGATATCTATCATAGCTCTGTGCAGTACATAGTACATAGTTGTATAACAGTTGCGTGTTGCAAAATGATCTTGCAGTCTCTCGTTTTTTCTTTATTTAATTTTTTTCCTTTAGCAAGACATGACACCTCTAACAGCTCCCAGAGAGGTCGGTGCCTTCAACGCTTGCCAGGAGCCTGACAATGAGTGAACGTAATGATGCTTTGGAGAAATGCAATTTACCGTTGATTTAATTACCATTTAAAGGGAAGCCTCTGGCAATCTAAACATGTCGTTAACTCTCAGGAATGCCCACATGCGCCTCATCCTGTTTCCTCCAATGGGAATCTCACGTTGGTCTCTAGAGCGATGGATGGATAACAGTTGGTAGTGTTGGCGGTACCAGCCTGAACTCACATAATTAGGGGTGTAATGACATAGTAGATCGTTATGTTAACCCATTGTAGACTATCCCGATTCTAAAAATGTCTCTGAAATACTAACCTAAGTGTACTGGAAAACTTCAAATTATTGTGTAACACCATCAAATTTTGACATTTTTTGATACTGTACATACTGTACAGAACGCATATTGGTGTTCCCGTCAAAACTACCACTAGGGGTTCCCGCCTACTATTGGGTCATTGAATCGCATTGTGCATCGGCAACCCTACGTCACAATACGTATCATACTGCTGTTAAATTGTATCCTCACACCTCTACACATACTGTAGCATAGCATAAATGAACGGAATTGAAATAGACCTTTAGGTAAGCCCCTCCCCAAACTGCTATGGTCCAATCACAGCTAAGCATAACATGTGATAGACAAAACTCTCCACCAATAGCTTTCCTAAAACATTGTTTAAAAAAAAAAAAAAAGCCACACAGGCACATTTTTCCACTGCATAGGGCATGCCTTGTGGATCGATTTGGAAGAGATTTTGAAGGTCTGGTTCCAAAAAATGAACCAGTATTTATTGTGCAAAGTCCATGATATTTACATTGAAATGAATGAGCCCTGGGCTGGAAAGTGTCCGAGGGTGGAAAAGAGGGTGGGGCTTAGCTAAAGTTCTATTCCGTAGATAAACTACTAAATAGAGCTGAGCAGTCCTGCCATGTGATCTGAAAACCTGATTGTTCAACGCACGCACGCACGCGCACACACACGCGCACACACACACACACACACACACACAAACACACACACACACACACACACACACACACACACACACACACACACACACACACACACACACACACACACACACAGAAGGTTGCATTTCATGTTACTTTAACTTTAAATTATTATTTCCTCGGCCCATTTACGCATAACGAATCGTAGTGGGGGGAGAAAGAGGAAGTTTCATGGTGTCAGCTTGAGGCGGAGCCTCTGACGTCGTTCACGGCGGCCATCTTGTGAGAGGATGGCATTATTATGAACGTTATCAACGTGGCTATGTTTTTTTTGCTAGATTTTCTGAAAATATCATACAACGGCTCTATGTATGCGGGCATCTCTGACGTTTACAAAAAAACAATCCATTTGAAAATCGGTTGGAAAAATAAGCTAAGCTAAGAGTTATTGTCATTTAAAAAGTACATGCTTATAGACACAATGTTATGCTGTCCTCTCACAAGATGGCCGCCACGTAACAGCGTCGCTCCCGATTGGCCAGCAGCGCGGGCGAGACATCTAGCTTTCTTAGGGGTATATATATATATATATATATATATATATATATATATATATATATATATATATATATATATATATATATATATATATATATATATATATATATACTGTATATATGGTGTCAGTTTCCCTGGTGGTTGTGGTGGTACTAGTGTAGCTGTTTTTACACACGCGGGGCAGGATGGTTAACATGCTGTTTCTGCCCTTGTCGTGTCGTGTAGTAGTTGCTGTCCGTCCTGTCAGGTCAAAACCAAGCAGTCTGCCGTGTACAGTAGACCCAACAACCCTGTCAGCACGCTCACTGGGGCATGACTGAAGCCCAAATGTTCCCCCTGGAATACTTCCTTTAGTTTTAAACCTCCCCCACCCACCCACTCTCACATGCACACAAAGATGCTCAAATGTTTTTCGTCAGGGACGGATCTAGAAGGGGGCAGGGGTGGGCAGAGCCCACCCAAACGTGCATCCTGTATGCCCACCCAATGAAAGGTAATATCAGTGGTTCTCAACCAGTGGTCTGGGAACCACCAGTGGTCCTTGAGAGGGTTCCAGGTGGTCCCCAGGCTAAATGGTGGAACTCTTTTTTACGCCCTCAAGAGTTAAAATATTCATCATCTGAATTAGCCCAAGTCTATACAGCTAGAGGGGCGGCAGTGGCTCAGGGGTAGAGTCACCGGATGGTAACCACAAGGTTGCCGGTTCGATTCCGGGCTCCCGCAGAGTTAGTGTCGAAGTGTCCTTGAGCAAGACACTGAACCCCTAATTGCTCCTGATGTGCTAGTAGGTACCTTGCATGGTTTCCACTGCCATCTGTGTGTGAATGGGTTGAATGTGATGCACAAGCTATGTAAAGCGCCTTGGATAAAGGCGCTATATAAATGCACCATTTACCATTTTAGAGAATAGAGATTGTAGAAGATTAATGGTCATTTTGATCTGTAGGCTTGACTGTTTTGTTTCCCAAATCCAGCCTAGTATTGTGGACAAAAGCAAAAAAATATATTTAGTTTTGGGGTCTGTGGGGATAAAATTTCCTCAAATGGTGGTCTGTGGCTCAAATGCCGAATAAATAGTTGGCCCTGGTGTCAAAAAAGTTTGAAAACCACTGCTTTATATGAAAAACTTTGGAGTTGCCCACCTTGCCATTTTTCCAGCCCACCCTAGTAGGGCTGGCTAAATCCAGCCCTTGATCAAGCATTTCAGCGTCTGTGTGCATGCAGGGAGACAGAAAAATGTCTCCCTGCGTTCTCTTTTACCTCCTTCTCTCCTCTCCCACTCACCACCTGTCCTGATGCCCTACAGAACGCAGCGTCCTCCCCATCTGTCTCCTCTCTTTCACTGCCAGAATGTGAACCCAGACATGTTGAGTACAGCGAGGGTTTACGTTAGAAATGTTGAGTAGAGAGGTCCCTGGCACGTAGAAATTTTCATAATTGGCGTAATATGTGACCATACCATTAACACAAATACAGCCAAGAACGTGCAGGCGGGCGTGCGGGCATCTTGCGCCACCGTGGACAAAACCCAAAATGTCCTCAAATGGTGGTCCTCCGTGGCTCAAATGCTGAATAAATAGTGAGCTCTGGCATGAAAAAGGTTGAAAACCACTGCCTTAGAATACTCAATATGTCTGGCTTCACAATGGGGCTCTATGGGCCGGTGAGCAGGGGCGGATGTAACATGTCCCATTTGGGGGGGGGGGGGGGGGGGGGGGGCAAGAGAACATGCCCCCCCATCGCCGTGGCACGAAGCGATGAAGCCGCACCCATACCATTTTCGGTTACAGGACTTTTATTAGTCAAGTAAAGCATCAATAATAACATCAGTCGTTGTTGAAGTTGCAACAGACACGCAGCATGCATAAAGCTAAAGGTCTGACTCAGAGAGTTTTCTGTTTTCAATGATGAAATGCTGTTGGTTTAGTGGTGCCACAATTGTAGTTAAGTAGCAGCAGTAGTAGTGTTTCAAATCATTTTAAATATAAGCACTTTAATTTGAAATATCTTGGGTTGTTTTGCATCGTGTTTGGGGGGGCAGATGGGTATTTAGGGGGGCACCCCCCCCATGCCCATGCCTAGATCCGCCCCTGCCGGTGAGTCGACTAGTATGCAGGCCTGCTACACACACACACACACACACACACACGCACACACACACACACACACACACCTCCACTCCCTCCTCCATGCACGTCAATCACAGTGTTGTGACGGCTAGCCGCTGCGTACAGAACAGTCCGTCCGTCCGTCCCCCGCGGAGCGGCAATCAATGGGCCAATCTCCCTCCTGGCTCTGGCCTTTGCAACGAGGCGCCGCGGCGCTGCTGGAACAGGAACTAGACTGACTGACTGACTGACTGACTGACTGACTGACTGACTGACACCTGGCTCCAGGGGCGGATTGGCACATATTTTCCCAGGGGACAATTTTGCCTTTGCCAGGCCAGCCTTTTGCCAGCTGGTTAACCAGATGTAACTCTTTGAGAGCGTAAAAAAATGAAACCAGATGGACCCTTGCGGGTCCATTTGGTTTCATTTTTACACCCTCAAGAGTTAAAATATTCACCATGTGAATTATCCCAACTTAGTCTACACAGCTAGAGAATGTAGAAGATTAATGGTCATTTTGATCTGTATGTTCCAGGCGAGCATCTAGCACATTCTAGTGCATTTTGGATCTTGGCAGTTGGCAACACTGCCTCCAGCAGCGCGAGCACACTAGTTTGCCTGGCCTGGGCCTGGCACCCTGGCCTGCCCTGAAAAAAAAAAAAAAAAAAAAAAAAAAAAAAATGTCCAGGCCACTAGGTGGCACAGGCCACCGGGAAAACTCCCTGTACTCCAGATGGCCAATCCACCCTTGAAGTAGACTGACTGACACCTGGCTCTCCGCATGACTGCCAGACCGAGACTCCCGTGAGTATACTGAACACTAAGCTCTAGCAGCCCCCGATGGAAAAACACTGACACATGTCAAGAAGGAGTTAAACACGCAGGCACGTAGCCGCGATGGGACGACGTGGTCACGCTACTGTAGAGCGTGGTGACCATATAAGGAGTTCCTCCCTGTCCCCAGTGTCCCAGAGTGTGTGCATGTGCACATCTTGTTACCAGGGGGAAAAGAGAGTTTTTCAAGAACCACCCAAAATCACTGAATGTTCCGTTAGAATCATGTTATCCTTTAGCTATTCAAAAGCAGATCTATAAAGGGGATTTCCACCCATTTTCAACATTTTTTCTGAGAGCGTACAAATGCAACCAAATGAACCCTAATGGGTTCATTTGGTTCCATTTGAAGGCTCTTGCGGAAAAAAAAAAAAAGAAGTGTCTAAAGAAATCCATTAACATGGTGAAAATACATCTTGATGATGTCATCAAGATGTTTCACCATGTTAGTGGTTTTCTTCAGACCTCCATTTCTTGGGAACACAGAATGGGGGAACTTTTTAATCATGTCCACCCAACACCTCTAGGGTATAATAATGCCATATTAGAATGTTGAAAATGGGTGAACCTCCCTTTAAGCTCATAAAAATAGCACAGCGTTTTACTTTAGAAAAATCGTGAGCGTAAATGTGACGCAATCCTTTGAAGGCATGTTCTTTCATAGCAAGGCCTTTTTTCTAAACTCAAATCTTAGCTTCTGGGGGATCCCTGGTACAAGGTATGTTCAGATTGAGGTCTGCAGCCAATTATATGATGTCTGGGGGGTCCTTGACATGGAATAGTTTGAGAACCACTGACTGCTACTGTGAAAACGCAGCTTTCGCTTTTCAGAAAACTGTCAAAATTTAGAGAAGACATTACTTGTAGAATCGGGTCTAAATTGGTCAAAACGTGATGTGTTAAGACACCTCAAACAGAGCCAGTTCACTTCTATTTAGAGGGGAATTCCATTCATTTTCAAAATTTTCCTGAGAGGATACAAATGTGAACCAAATCCATTTGGTTCCATTTGTACCCTCTCAGGAAAAAAGGGGTCTGAAAGGAAAAATCATTAACATGGTGAAATACATCTTGATGATGTCATCAAGATGCATTCCACCATGCTAAGGATTTTTCCAGACCGCCATTTTTAGGAAATACAGAATTGGGGGAACTTTTTTTTATCATGTCCACACAACATCTCTAAGGTATATTAATGACATATTAAAATGTTGAAAATGGGTGAAGGTCTATGTGATGGTGCCAGGAGCACCTTGTTTTAAAGGTGGAATGAACCGGAAAAGGTGAGGTTTTCATTATGGATTCCACCCCATTATCTGGCACAGAGGGTTTCTGAACCAATCAGAGCATGCGTCCCTTCAGGCGATGGGAGAGAGAGAGAGAGAGAGAGAGAGAGAGAGAGACGGTTCTGAGTATATCACACGACGCATAGCCTCGACACCCAGGCTTTCATTTTCGTTCGCCTTGCGCGAAAACGGAAAGCCTGGACTAACGCGCGTTGGAAAGTGGCCTTCAAGTGGGAGTGAACCTTCCGGGGTGGGCGTCGCTCTAAATGATGTGACGTAGAACAGCAGTGGACGGGAGGGGGAGGGGCCGGAGATGACGACACGTTAGTGAGATCAAATCAGAGTGCAGCACTTCCGCCGTGTGGATCCCACGACACCCCCGCCCCCCAAGGCCAAAATCATTGAGGGCTAGACCAGGCTACACGACGCACACAAACCCCTCCCCCTCACAAATTAGCACCGCCTTTCCTGAGCCCGATGAATGTTTTGTTTTCATGATTTGCCGACAACAACAAAGTTCTGGACCGTCTGCAGGGCGAAGCAAGTGTCTGCCTGCAGGGAAACAGCTGCGGCATTAAAGTAGGAGCAACGTAAAGGGGAAAAAAGTCAATAAAAATACCTATATCTTTGAACCCATCATTCCCACAACTTTCTGTTAATTGCGAGCAGATAATAACAGATCGGATCACATCAGATTAGATAAGACGCATGAACTCAGATTAAGCTCAGATTGATCCCTGTGTATATAGCAGGGGTTTTCAACAGGTGGTCCGGGGACCACCAGTGGTCCCTGAGAGGGTTCCAGGTGGTCCCCAGCTAAGTTGGTTAACCAAATGCAACTCTTGAGAACGTAAAAAATGTCCATTTGGTTTCATTTTTACACTCTCAAGAGTTCAAATATTCATCACGTGAATCAGTCCTAATCTACACAACTACAAGATTAATGGTCATGGACAGGAGCAAAGGAGATCTTTAGTTTTGGGGTGGGACTAAAATGTCTTCAAATGGTGGTCCTCCGTGGCTCAAAGGCTGAATAAATGGTGGGCCCTGGGATCAAAAAGCTTTGCAGCAGCAGCAGCAGCAGTAGTGTTCAACACAGCCTAGATACGAGCAGCAAGTCTTCAGAATGCAACCCTCATCTGAACAAAAATGTGAAATATCACAGACTAGGCATTTCCATAATATGTACATACACAACTACCACCCAAAAAAAAATCATACATCTTACAATGCACTGAAATCCTCCCTATAGAACTGGTCTGTGACAGAGGGA
Organism: Benthosema pterotum; assembly: GCA_039105355.1. Lineage (NCBI taxonomy): Eukaryota > Metazoa > Chordata > Actinopteri > Myctophiformes > Myctophidae > Benthosema > Benthosema pterotum. The sequence continues at coordinate 3,414,174 of CM076976.1, read as the reverse complement.
CGTCTTCACAACGCTTAACACAGAAACATGCGTTGGGGTCTCTTGTGGCTGAAGTTTGGCAGAGCTTAATCATTTTCTGGGTAGATGGTGATGAAAAGCACTTTTGTTTCAGGAAAGATGCTTTCAACTTTTCAACAGATGTTTTAGTTAAAGAACAACTTTTTTTTTTTTTTTTTTTTTTTGGGCGGGGGGGGCAAGATTCATGTTTTATGTTCATGTTTTATGAAGAAAGTAAAAGATTAGTGTCTTAATTGTGTTTCATTTGCTGCTAGCTATTTCTGTCAGGAGGAATTTCAACACGGGGATAATATTCTTTCATAAAAGTGTACCGTATTATTATCATAGTCCTAGTAACCCCCGAGAATTGATCACAAGAACTACTGAATGTGTCAAACTGACAATTGTCAACATAATATTTTTTTTTAAAATAACAATAAAAAAATAAAAAATAAAACATGTTTGAATGCTCCTACCCTCTGTCAAAAACAATTAAAAATCCCTAAAACTAAAGATAGCAAATGAAAAAAATAAAATAAAATAACACCCATCTTTGACTTTGTCTAATAACAACCAAAACCATGAACCTTGGATGGAAAAAAACTTGACCTTGTCCTTTAAAGCTTGGGGGAAAAGGTAGAATGTTCTGTTTGTGTGTAATAGAAATGTCTTACTGGAAGTGGAGTTAGAGAAAAAAAAGCTTTTATGTCATTGTATGCCTACAGTATGCAATACTGAAGCAATGATTTGTACCGGTATGATGTGTTGTATATAGTATGTGAGGTATGTCAGGGTTGGGCACCTCTGGTGCAGGGCACAAAAATGAAATCTATCTATATAGGTTATTAATGGTGTGGTCAAATCTATGATAATCATATGCAACTTAGAGTGCGATCAGTGCCAATTATCTAACACGATCCTGGGCTCTACACACCCTCCACCAACCTGGGGAGGCAGTGGAATGGCATTATGCTTCCATCAATGCATGAGGAGTCCAAGCTGCTTTCTTTTCGCCTGACAGGGGGGAGTTTTCTCTTATTCTAACCAGTTCCTCTTCCCTCCATTAAGCGCCCCAACTGGCCAAGGGGAGGCAGTCTAGAGACCAGGATTAGTGCATGTTAGAGTTCTCAAACTCTAACAAACACATTTTAGGGTCGGGCTCAGGCCTAAAATGTATGCAGATCAGTATAGGGCCGGGTCGGACCTAGGGCTGTATGAAAAAAGCAATATATATTATTTTATTATGATATGATAACAATTCTGTTCTGTCTGTCTGTGTATTACCATCTTATGAAGATGGTGCTGATTGGTATTTACACTTTTACTCAGTGTAGAGTGCTCAAATTCTACCCAAACCGACTAGACCCGACCCGACCCGAGATTGTAGGGCCGGGTCGGGCCTGAAAACTATGCTAATTGGTCGGGCCAGGCCCGTTGAGAACTCTAGTGCATGTTTTCGTGACGGTATCTACCCTAGGCGATACGGGGAGAATATGTGAGGGTACCTACTCTAGGCGACACGGGGAGAACATATAAACCCGACAGAAAGACCCCTTTCGCCAACCCCATCTTGGGTATGGGCACTGCTAACACAGAGGAACAGACACACTGCCATCACAGACAGCGGGAATCGAACCCAGGTCCTTCTAGCTGTGAGAGAAGTTTCTAAATGCTGCCGAACCATACTCAACATTTCAAACATAAAACCTTGGTGTTACGGATGCAGACAGTTCGGAACCCAAATGCATGAGTGAGAACAGCCGACTACAGTTCTAAAGTAAATTATTCATTCAACAAGCAGATGCAGGAGACCAAGCCTAATTTCCCAAATGCAGAGACGATAATTAAAGTTACCAGTAATACCAGGCAGGCTTCAGAGGAAACAGGCAACAGCTCCCAGGTACAGTAACGTAACATGGATGAATGCACTGACAGTGTTTGAGTAATGAGTCCAGTTTTATAGCAGGTGAATTGATTGGAGAAAGTGACTCGGGTGAGACTGATGAGGGACTTGGACACAGGTGAGTGAGTGACTGGGCATCCAGACTACAGGATTGCACATTCCAACTTTCGGCCGGGGTGTGACGTCACATCCTCCTTTTTTGAATGGGTTTCAATGGGCACTTCCTGCTACTTCCTGTCTGAATTTCGGCCGCGGGCGGGTCTTTCCTGCTGCCTGGCCACGGTCCTAAATTCAGACAGGAAGTAGCAGGAAGTGCCCATTGAAACTCATTCAAAAAAGGAGGATGTGACGTCACACCTCGGTCCGAGGCTTGGACTTTGCAAAACCCTGTGTAGTTGCAGCCTGAGTGACTGGCAGGCAATGTAGGAGTGGCCAGGGCTGACATGGAATGCCAGAGCCCAACCATGACACTTGGGTGTACTTGGGTGTACTCAACATGTCCCAATGTCACCATGGGGCTTCATGGGCCGGCAAGTCGACTAGAATATGAACACATTTTGGGGGGGCTTTTATAGGTGCGTGAATGTATTTATGCACGGAATTGCCAATCCGTGTCTATTTTGACATGTCTCGGGGTGAAATGGGGCTGAGGTGTGTGTAAAAAAAGGGCCCCCCCAGCGCCAAAATTAGTGAAAAACTCCTGTCGGAAAATCCAGTGCTTTTTTACTGGTGAGTTGGGGCGAAATTGATTGACAGGCGCCAGAGATAAAACCCTCATTTTTCACTATTTTTCCTCTTATGATAGTGGTTTTCAAACAGTGGTCCCCAGGCTAAATGATGGACAGCTGGTTAACCAGATGTAACTCTTTGAGGGCGTAAAAACGAAACCAAATGGACCCTTGCGGGTCCATTTGGTTTCATTTTTACACCCTCAAGAGTTAAAATATTCATCATGTGAATTAGCCAAACTTAGTCTACACAACTAGAGAATGTAGAAGATTAATTGTCATTTTGATCTGTATGTTCCAGGCGAGCATCTAGCGCAGGGGTTTTCAACAGGTGGTCCGGGGACCACCAGTGGTCCCTGAGAGGGTTCCAGGTGGTCCCTAGGCTAAATGATGGAAAGTTGGTTAACCAGATGTAACTCTTGAGAATGTAAAAATGAAACCAAATGGACCCTTGCGGGTCCATTTGGTGATCTAGCGCATTCTGGAAGTGCCACTACTAGTGCATTTTGGATTTTGGCAGTTGGCAACACTGGGCAGAGCAGATGAGGACAGACAGACAGACAGACAGCTCAGGAATGGATTGTTTGCGAGCGTGCAGACGGACTGACGGACTGACTGACTGACAGCTCTCTGAGGACGGTCCTCAAAGCCGAGAAGGCTCAAGAAGCTCCGTCAGTCTGTCAGTCTGTCAGAGAGTCCCCCAACGAACGGACGAGCCGAACAAACAAACAAACAGCGGATGAGAGAGAGAGCAAACACTACGAAACAAACTGCAATCAGACTGTGTACATAAACACCTCACTGAGCCCATGCACTCATTTAGGTAAGCACCACCTGATGATGGAAGAGTGCACTGTGCATTCTATAATTAAGGCCACTGATGTTGATGTTTTTTGCATTGTTGTTACTATATCCCCCATGGAGGCTAAGCTTTACTCTACAGATAGTACAGATGTTCTCAATGCGAGTGTCCTAAATACAGTACAGACCTGTATACCTTTGGACATTTCTTTATATTATGTTTGGTCTTTGTTTAGCATTAGGGCTGGGACTGATTAATTAATTACAGAAACAACGCGATTAACAAAATTAACTCATTGTAATCGCACCACAGAACCTTTTTCACTGGACGAATTTCAAGTTTACCAATCATACCGGTGCACGCAATGAGAGAAGAATCCATTCAGGATAACCAATAAGAGCTGCCATTGATCCGAACTCCCACTACTGTTCCGTCCTCCTATTGGTCCGAAAACACTAACGCTAACACGGGAATCCACAGAAAGTGGAGGAGCAGCACACCAAATGAAAAATGCAGGACCAGGCTCAAATCTGTTAATCCATTTTTATGAAACACTGACGCGTTTCGGCCGAAGCCTTCATCAGAGTAATCATAGGCTTCGGCCGAAACGCGTCAGTGTTTCATTAAATGGATTAACAGATTTGAGCCTGGTCCTGCATTTTTCATTTGGTGTGCTGCTCCTTCACTTTCTGTGGATTCCCATGTTTAGTTGCACCTAGAGCTTAGCACCACTGCCCAAATTAGTGGCAGCAACTAGAGGAAGCGCACCTGTTTTCTTCTCCTCAACTAACGCTAACACGTCAGTGTGGACACAGTTTTGGTTTAGTAAAACTCAATCACACACTATACCAGCCTGTTTTGACCAAAATTGCTTATTTCGTTGGTCAAATATTGGTATGCAATTAATTGAGATTAATTAATTACAAAGCTTCAAATTAATTAGAGCAATTTTTTTAATCGAGAACCACCCCTAGTTAACATGTCAATGCACTTGCACAGCAACATGTAAGATTGAGGGGCAAATAAACCTTCTTGTTTTTATCTCGAAGATAAAACACATAAATCACAATAAGACTTTAAGATCGAGCGCAGATTGCAGACATACACTGTATATAGGGTAATATTCCATCCAAGTAGTATACTAGACAATCTATCACATCGGTGAATATTACTCTATGAGAATGAATATACGGCGCATATATCAGCTAGGAAGGTACAGGAGAATAGAATAATCAGCAGGAAGAGATAGAGACTGATACCGTCGCGCAGACATGTCAGCCAGACCTAAAACAGTGGGGAATAATACAGTCGTACACGTACAGTGTGTCTATCAACAAGGAATATAATGAGCATATTATTCAGACGACGTTATCGACAGTGAAGTGTTCTCTACTTTGTGCTGTGGTGACAGCTGGGTATGGATACGGACATGGCATCAGGAGGCTGATTGGGCCCAGCTCCACACTTTCAGTTTTTTTTTTTCTCTAAGAAGAAGAAGAAGAAGCTTAGAGGGAAAGCTCACAACGCTCTCATTAGAGTTTTGTACAATATGGCTAGCGTGGGGGTTTCTTATTTAATCTTCTTGGAATCCCTATAGACTAGGCAGGGATGTCACCCTCAGCCCTTAAATCCAGCAGTGGTCCTCACACACCGGGAGGGCCCAGCCACGGTTCCGACGCTCCGGGGAATTCCTATTTCCTAATTAGAGTTATTAGGCTCTATTCCCTGGCATGTTTGCTATAGCCCCACAGCCACGAAAGAGAGAAAGAGAGAGAGAGAGAGATGAGAGGAAGAGGAAGAGAGATGAGAGAGATAGAGAGAGAGAGAGAGAGAAGAGAGAGAGAGAGAGAGAGAGAGATGAGAGAGAGAGAGAGATGAGGAGAAGAGAGAGAGAGAGAGAGAGAGAGAGTTTCTCAGTGAACTGATTAATTGAGGCCATAAATATCTTAATTAATTTTTCCCTTCCTTGGGCCCCGCGAACGATCCTTTGGTTCGTTAGAATTTGAGGCAGGATCCTTTGTGCCATCGATCGCGGGGTGCCGCGGCGCGACGAAGGCTGTCACCAAACTTAACGAGATGGAATTTTAATTACGATTCACCTCCGCACGTCGCCTGTCTCCCTGTCTCTCTCTCTCTCTCTCTCTCATCCGGATCGTAGCCTCGCTTTCAACCCGAATGTCCCCTTTTTTTCTTCTTTTTTAGACTGCAGAAACAGCCCTGGCCCGTTACAGTGTACTATGTACCGCCCACACACACACACACATACTCTCACACACGCACGTATGGATCCACTGCCTGACACTGTAATATCTATGCTAGGAAAAGTAAAAAAGTAAAAATGTCTAGAGACTGCGTCTGTGCACTCTGTGGTGATGTCTAAGAGAAGAAAGCTGCTCCCCCCTCACCAGGAGGGAGACAGGAAGAACAGAAGAAAAAAACTATATATACAAATATATAAAGCCGTACCAAAAAGAAAGAATCGTCTGGAAATGTCTGGAAGGAACCAACGTCAACAATACAACAACAAAAAGAAGCTCTAGAAAGACAGAGGGAGAGAGATAGCATTAAGGACCGAGAACCTAAAAGGGAGAGCAGTTCCAGGAACATGCGTGGGTTGATGTGTGGATGATCGGTGGGGCGGTGTCGAGGACGGGTCATTCTGCCACAGAGACAGACAAGCAGCTTTCTCAGAGAGAGGTGCGCTGGGTGTCGACTGTGAGAACGTGTCATTCCCCACCGGGACAAGTGCCGCCGCGCTTTCCAAGAGCTAGGCCTCTTAACCGTTTTCCAGCCATAGCCGTAGATCAACGCTATTGGGATGCTAGCGGCCACAAGCAGCACTAGCCCCGCTCTTGTCCGCTGATGGGGACCCGAATAAGAGACGGACCGGAAGCAGCATCCTGCACGCCGATCTAAAATATCCGACAGTAAACATAGACGGTACTACTAAAATATGTTGTTTACATGAAAACCACTGGTAGTAGCTACCTACAAAAACTAAAATAACAAAAAATGGC
>CM076976.1:3352320-3407227 GCA_039105355.1 Benthosema pterotum | reverse complement strand
GATGTCGACTGGTTGAGAACGTGTCATTCCCCACCGGGAACAAGTGCCGCCGCGCTTTCCAAGAGCTAGGCCTCTTAACCGTTTTCCAGCCATAGCCGTAGATCAACGCTATTGGGATGCTAGCGGCCACAAGCAGCACTAGCCCCGCTCTTGTCCGCTGATGGGGACCCGAATAAGAGACGGACCGGAAGCAGCATCCTGCACGCCGATCTAAAATATCCGACAGTAAACATAGACGGTACTACTAAAATATGTTGTTTACATGAAAACCACTGGTAGTAGCTACCTACAAAAACTAAAATAAAAAAATGCCGGCAGAGTAAGACTTAAAAAACGAGCGGCCTCGCCCTGAACCTCCTCGACCGCCTGGTAATGAATAATAAAAGTGAGGCCTGTCAGTGTCTGACGACAACAATGTGTCTTTGAAGTGATCCTTGCAGGTGGCTTGTACGCACGTGTGTGTGTGTGTGTAGGTGGGCGTTGTCTTAGCCCCGCGTGTCTCCGGTTTGTCCCCTATTTGCCCGGGAGGAGCGAGTGCATTTCCCGGCAGTGGTAAATGCACTCGCCGTTGGCATTGCCGTCGGAGTACCGGCAGGTGCTGCAGGCGGGTAGCAGCGGGGTGCTGGCGGGGGGCGGCGGGGTGCCGGCGGGGGGCCGGCGGGGTGCCGGCGGGGTGCCGGCGGGGGCCAGCGGCCCGCCCGCTGCTGCGGCGGCAGTTCCGCGTTGCATCGTGCTTTATAGTGATATCGTAAGAGACCACTTTCATGTAGTTACAGTACCTTGCCATTATGTAATTTCAAACAGACAAGAAATAAAGAAAAATGTTCCAGTGATTAGAAATTAATAATTCAAAACATGCCTCTCACGGACTTACATGGTACACTAAAACAGCTCTCCAAATCAATTTATTAGTACGTAAACAAACATATTCAGATAATATAAAAACGATAACTACTGTACACGAGTTATGGCGATGCACTATAGTGCCTGAATCTACTTTGTGTTACAATGTAAGTCAATGTGGAGAATATTTTAAATTAAAAGTAGTAAATGGCATTGATCCTCCCCCCTCCCACGGTGGGGGTGCACACGCACACACGCACACGCTGAACTCCCTACACACACATGCACACCGACGCTGGACTTTCAACTACCCACTACCTCTTACACACGCACACACACTCACGCACATGCACGCACTCACACATGGTCAAACACACACATACAACTGAAGGACTGGATCGAACTGCTGCTATCCTATCCTATTCTATCTTGCACATGTATACCTCACCTCATAGTAAGTTATATGTTGTTTGTTTAGTTGTGGCTATATAGTCTCGTATACAGCTTTAGATTTAGTTGTAGTTTCTAGCTGTAGTATACTGTAGTTTCTAGTAGTTGTGTTAATGTCCTGTCTAGCTGTCTGTTAGCTTCACACTACTGCCACTCAGGGGCGGATTTAGGCATGGTCAATATGGGCAGCCGCCCAGGCGGCATCGCGAGGGGGCGGCCATAGTGAAGCAAAAAAAAAAAAAAAAAAAAAAAAAAAAGAAATCGGCTATTCCGTCACTTATTGTCATTGCAGCATGGATCTACAATACAGGTATTGCGCCCACTTGCGCACAAAAAATGGTAATGTCGTGCAATTCAGCGTGTGTGATGTGTGTCCTGGTCTGGGGGGTCCAGTTTGTGGTGTTACCGCTGGACCGCTTGACTTCAATGTTAAATGCGCTCTCCAACGCGCTCTCCAATGCGCTCTCCAATGCGCTCTCGCATGAATCTTTTGAGATTTGAAAAAGCAAGAGTTCACTGGCGAATGGTGGCAACAGTATTTATGATACAGTAAATAAAATCTTACCTCACATGGTTTCTTGGGAAGTCCTGATTTTATTTTTTAAAGGGTGAGAAAAGTCAACAGGGCCTTTTCAAATCTCAGAAATTTAATATGGAACTCTATGGAAATATGGAGCGCATTCTTTCTGTCAGTGTCTTCGTGCAGCAGGTGCACTAATTAGTGGGGACTTTCCACAGTGGTTAAAGGAGAATTCCACACCAAAACATATTAGGAGCAATCTACCTTGATTCCTGTGACATGTGTAATAATGCTCTTGATTATTGTCATAGATGCCCCTTTTCCAAATTTCACCCTGAGTCCCCCTTCCTCCAATGCAGTTTGCATTATAGCTACTTATTCATTGAATTAACTGAAACTATAGTAGGCTATAAAGCATAAACTCAAATGCAATCAAGACTAATAATAATAAGGGTAATAATAATAATAATAATAATGCCACCCCATGGAAGGCTACTTTTTGCCTGTGTGATTTATAGCCAACTTTGCTTCGAAGAGTTCAGTAATGCAAATGCATCTCAAATTGATCATTAGATTATTGATATTATTATTATTATGAACAAATAAAATAAAGGGAAAAAGAAATCACACCTGTGTGAAGAAGGTGGTGTCAAGGTGACATGCTCACTAGATGGTGATATCTACTCAGAAGGTTTATGTATTTTATGTATTATGTGTGTGGGCATTTTTTTTTGTAGTAGGCCTAGTATGGACGATGGTCTGTTTAGTCTTGAGTGGTGGAGTAGAGGTGGTCGTTGGGTTGATCCCGGAGGGTGTGTGTGTGTGTGGGGGGGGGGGGGGGCGCCAGCAGGGGATTTCGCCCGGGAGTAAATCACTCTAGGACCGCTACTGCTGCCACTTTATCACACTTGGTTAGCTTAGCACCTTCACCTCAAGTTAGGTGTACAGTTTGCACTTTACTGGTCTGCTGCACTATTGTTTGTCTCGTCTATATATTGTCTCGGCTTTGTCGTATTGCACTGTCTATTGGTCTTGACTATTGTCTTATTGCACTGTCTTGTCTATTGCACTGTGGAAGATGGAAACGCTATTTCATCCCTGTATATGTCGTGACATACACTGGAGTGACCAATAAAAAAACCTTGAACCTTGAACCTTGAATTTGACACCCTGATAAGAGTATTATTATTATGCATATGCAATAATAAGATGAGGTTGTTTCCAAAAGCACCAAAACAATGGTAAACAGATCTTCACAAAAGGAAACTTCTGTGAACATGAATGAATATTGGTATTGTATTGCAATGGCTGGCAATGGCAGTCTCAGCCAAAGGGCCAAGGGAGAGTGGCAGAAGGGAGGAGAGGAGGAGGAATAGATTACCTCTGGGATTGCGTGTAAAGGCTGCTCCAGAGTGACGTAAAACACGTATGTGAGTAATGTGATGTGTGAGGAAAAAATTAGGTTGGAGGTACTAAAATGCTAGCATTAGAATAAAGACAATCCTCAAGGGTGAAATGTAGAAAAGGGGGCATCAATGGCAAAAATAGATGGATAGCAAAGGCTCTCGCCCTCTCTCCCCTCTGCCTCGTAGATCTGCGGCGCTCATGATCTCCCATGATCTCCCACAGCTGCATAAGTCTCCCACCCAGGGGCGGATCTAGGTACTGGGCAATGCCCCCTTAAATGCCCAGTCTGCCCCACCAAAACGATGGCATGCAAAACAACCCAAGATATTTCAAATTAAAGTGCTTATGTTTAAAATGATTTGAAACGCTACTACTACTACTAACTAACTACAGCTGTGTCACCCACTAAACCAACAGCATTTCATCATTGAAAACAGAAAACTCTCTGAGTCAGACCTTTAGCTTCATGCATGCTGCGTGTCTGTTGCAACTTCAATAACAACTGATGTTATTATTGATGCTTTACTTGACTAATAAAAGTCCTGTAACTGAAAATGGTATGGGTGCGACTTCATCGCCTGTGGCGCGAAGCGACACGGGCGATGAAGCTGCCCCCATACCATTTTCTCCTGCCCCCCCAATTGGGAAATGTTATATCCGCCCCTGCTCCCACCTATACCCCTCCCCTCGTGTCCCCTCTCCTCTCTGAGAGGTTTTCTGCAGACCGGAGGGACAGACTCAGACGACAGCTGTGAAACAGCCAGCCGACACCCCAAGGACAAACGCAGAGGTGGCGGCGGCAGCGGCGTCACGCACGATGACAATCGAACGCCATGAGGATGGTAGTGGTGGGGTGGTGGTGGAGGAGGAGGTGTATAATCCCAATGAATTCATGGGTTTGAATGGCATACTAAGCACTGTGAAATGTAAATCCACTTGAGCCGTGGCTTTTTTTTCCGCTTTTGTTGGTGAGACTCAAAGATTGTTTGGAACATAAAAGGCGAAGACGGATGGCCTTTGGGGGCCACCGCCATCTAACGCCGGGGAGGTCACCGTGGCAAAATGTCAAACCGCCTCACGTGTTGCCCCCCCATAAAACCACTTGAGGCTTGTTCAGACTGCGGTGTCCGCAGCGATTTCTAAATTTAGAAAACTCTACAACCTTGTGCGTCACTCGCACAAGAAGAAGTGCAGTTCGGGGAAAGGCGTATGGACCTTATTCACACATGCAGACATCTTTCCGTGTAAGTCAATGACAAGGTGCGAAGAAGGTGAGACTTAACATTGCAGCCTGTTAGGTCCAAACAGAAGAATCCTATAATCCAGTGGTTTCCAACCAGTGGTCCGGGGACCACCAGTGGTCCTTGAGAGGATTCCAGGTGAGCATTCAAGAAAGGATTCCAAGGGTCATCTCCTGGACCTGGTCATGTTATGCTCTCAAGAGTTAAATTATATTTAAACATTTGAATGACTTCACACTGCAGCTGTACAAAAAGCTTCCATGTCTCAAAACCACACCTACGGACAGCTGCGATTCTAAGCTTCGAACCAGCTTCTTTCCTCTGTGTACATTTCTCTTTCTCCCTTTTTACCTCCACTATGATTTTACCTCCACAGTGGTTGTTTTTTTGTGTGTCTCTAAATGTCTTGATGAAATGGACAAGGTTGCCATACACTATTGTAGACAAGTGCATTCTTAACCGTTTTCCTGCTATTGCCTTGGATCTACATTTATCAAATAGAGCATACCTGGGCATTATTCGGCCCGGGGGGCGAATGCGGCCCTTTGGCTGACTCTGACCGGCCTGTGAAAGGGTACCATTGTTTTCAACCAGTGGTCCTTGAGAGAGTTCCAGTTAAATATGGAAGATTCATTAACCAGATGTAACTCTTTGAGCGTAAAAATGAAACCAAATGGACCCTTGCGGGCCTGTTTTGCTTGTGAAATCAGTACTTCACAAACAAAATTGTGGACAAAAGCATCATAAATCTTTAGTTTTGGGATCTGTGGGGATAAAATGTCATCAAATGGTGCTCCTCTGTGGCTCAAATGCTGAATAAATAGATGGCCCTGGTGTGAAAATGGTTGGTCTTACTTTTAGCTTGAAATTAAATTAATACTACGTAGACTTTAGTTCAGCATTTAGTCTTGGCCCTCCACAATATTTTCTGTATCTCATTTGGCCCCTTGCGAAAAATAATTGCCCACCCCTGAAATAGAGTTACAGTATGACAGGTGGCATTGCCAAAGATTTCCACCAATCTTTGATTAGTAACGCTATTTTTGATATGATCCTGATGATTCTCTTGCCAGCCGAGGGACCTGAATAAGAGAAGGACCGGACGTTAGAGTATTTGTAATACGAGAGCAGCAACACGCTTTGATCTCGCGTTTTGCACTTCGCGCCTGCACTGGAGTCCTACTGTCAATGCATGTGGCTGGGCGAGAGTAGTTTATTTGGAACCATGGAGGGTTCCAAACAAGCATCACGTGCGCTTTTCAGCCAAATCACCATCTCTTTCCAGGTGTAGCATTGGAGTCAACGGGAGCGTCGCGACTCGCTTATTACAGACACTCTACCAGAACTAACATCCTGTGCGCCCATCTAAAGTGTCCGACTGGAAACGTAGACCACCAAAATATGAAATATGATCTTTACAAGAAAATCGCTGGCCGTAGCCTACATATGACCCATGACCTTGTGGTCCAAAGGCTAGAGCAGGGGTTTTCAACCAGTGGTCCGGGACCACCAGTGGTCCTGAGAGGGTTCCAGGTGGTCCCCAGCTAAGTTGTTTAACCAGAGTAACTCTCTTGAGAGCGTAAAAATGAAACCAAATGGACCCTTGCGGGTCCATTTGGTTTCATTTTTACGCTCTCAAGAGTTAAAATATTCATCATGCCCAAAGTCTACACAACTAGAGAATGTAGAAGATTAATGGTCATTTTGATCTGTATGTTTGACTGTTTTGTTCCCCAAATTCAGCCTGGAATTGTGGACAAAAACAAAAGAAATCTGGTCCGTGGCTCAAATACTGAATAACTGGTGAGCCCTGGTGTCAAAAAGGTTGAAAACCCCTGGGGCTAGAGCTCTACGAACTGAGATACCCGGACACAAAAGTTTGCGATTTGCTTATTTGGCGATAAAATTATCAGCAAGAAAACTGGAGTATATGTATGAGACTTACTGTAACTGTATACATAATGCTTATACATCATATGAGGGATATGCTTTCTTTGCATGCCCTGAATACAGCAGGGATTGGTGACACCGCTCCAGGTAGGTAGAGCTCTGTGTATCCCTTGATGAATGCATACAGTAAGCAGTGATGCAGAGTGGGACAGGGCGTACAGTACAGTACAGTACAGTACGTGCCGGCTATGATAGCTCAGCGTTTAAAGAAATGATAGATGGCTCAGGTGTTCCACAAGTGCCAACAGAGTGCTACAGTTTGTCATCCTCTAAAACCTCTAAGTGTTTTTTTGTGTTGTAAGTGTGAGTTCAGAATGGCCTTCGCTTTGGCGAATGGCCAATAAATCCTTTATAAAGGCGCCGGCGGTTCACGGGGCGGCGTGGCCCCGCGGTGAACTGTGGTGAACTGTGAACACTTTGGATAAAAGTGCTACATACAGTAAGTGCTATTACTTTCCCCCGCCATTGATGCCAAACATAAGGTCTGGAAGACAAGACCATGGACGTTTTGCTGTGTGTGTGTGACATGATTCACAATTAGATAAATGAAAATGCATGTCTCAATTGGGAATTTTGAAAACATTATGTGCTTGTTTTAGACAATCTACTGCACCTCGGGGACTGATGCTTTTTAATTTCGTTGTTCTCGTGACAATGACAATAGTCTAAAGTCAAAAAGTCTAGACAAGCACATAATGTTTAATATAAACACATATATCCATAACGAATGAAACGAGACATAAATGGTGCGATTTGTAAAAAAAAAAAAAAAAAAAAAAAAAAAAAAAAAGAAAAAAGAAAAAAGACAAAATATGACCCCAAACTGTCAGTAAAGTGGGACTCATCAAACATCCCAGCAGGGACTAGTGTAAAAGCATCCCGGGACTCATTAGATTCAAACGCTATTTACATCACTGGGGTGTAGACATACACTGGGGATGGAGTGCAGAGTGTATATGTAAATGCATGTTAATACAAATAGCTTTTTAAAAGGGTATATATGGAATAAAAGTATGCCTTTCCACTCCCAAAACTATTATCATGATGAACTAAATACACATATTTGGGACCAGACTTGTTTTTGTTGTCCCTGCCATTATCCATGCAACGCTTCTGTTGTCATTGGGCAACAGGCCCGGAATGGACAGTCTGGCAATTCCTGGCAAATGCCAGAAGGTCTGGGCAGTTCCTGAGGCCTAGCTACTACAGAGCTGGGACCAGATGATACATCCACAAACGTTAAAGATCTAATAGGGCTACATCTGGTTACCATTTAGCCTCTGGGCCCGCTTGGAACGGCTGCTTGATAAACCACTGATCCATAATAATATCACAAGCCTTTGCATGCTTTGTAAATTTAGCTTTTTTTTTCACAATCCCCGATCCAAAGCCCCAACACAGTTAGTGTGAGTCTGCAAATTTGTATTTTAGTCTTTGTAGTCATAGTCTTCGGAGGAAAACTTAAAGGGAAATTCCACCCATTTTCAACATTTAACGGGTTCATTTGGTTCCAAGTGTACACTCTCAGAAAAAAAAAAAAGAAGTGTCTAAAGAAATCCATTAACATGGTGAAAATGCATGTTAGTGGTTTTCTTCAGACCTCCATTTCTTGGGAACGCAGAATGGGGGAACTTTTTATCATGTCCACACAGCACCTCGACGATATACTAATTACATATTAGAATGTTGAAAATGGAAAATGGGTGGACTTCCCCTTTAAGTATTTTAGTCACATTTTAGTCACCTGCAAGGTTTTAGTGTTAAGTCTAGTTTTAGTCGACTGAATCTACAGTTAACCCTTAGTGTACTGAACGCGTTTTGGTGTTCTAAGCATTATGTTTTAACTATTGAAAAATAGCAGATCTACAAGCTCATAACGCGCCACCGAGTGGCGCGCTATGAGCTTGTATCTCTGCTATTTTTGAAAAATCGTGAAAACAAATCTTTGCAAATCTTTGTTATTCAGAAACTAGAAATCTAGACAGGACACAATGGGTTAAAGGGGATCCACCATGAATGAACATGTGCTGGCTCAGACCCATCGACCAGGTGTAGAACAGCGCCATCTGCCGCTGGTTCAAACCAAGTCTCTTGTTCTGGCCTTCTGTTATGAAACTCTGATTTCTTGATATCAAGATGTGTTTAACCAATGAGAGTCGGAGTTGGGGTTGGTCTAACGATAGCCTGGTCTAGCCCTCAATGATTTTGGCCTTGGGGCGGGGTGTCGTGGGATCCACACGGCGGAAGTGCTGCGCTCTGATTTGATCTCACTAACGTGTCGTCATCTCCGCCCCTCCCACGCCCGTCCACTGCTGTTTTCTACGTCACATCATTTAGAGCGACGCCCACCCCGGAAGGTTCACCCGCCCCTCAAGGCCACTTTCCAACGTGCGTTAGTCCAGGCTTTCCGTTTCGCGCAGGCGGAACGAAAATGAAAGCCTGGTGTGGGGGTTGGACTAACGACAAACCCGAACAGAAACAGCTGATTGGCAATCAGCAACCCTGTTACTCAACAGTGCAACTGCTACAGCGTCAAACAACAAACATGGCGGCTGCAACTGTGGTGAATCGCGGCCGATTCAATCTGTCCAGTAAACCAACCTATGATAATTAATTTCTTTAATGAAGCGTTAGGTTATATGAACATCATCATCCGACATATTTTATTGCTTTTGTTCACATGCTAGTAGGGCTCGTTGGCTGTGTTTGCGTGGTTGGCAAACAGGCTAGGCCATTATCACCATAATGAGCTCTTTTCTAAGCCCCACCCTTTGGGGTGGGGTTTGCTCACTGTCCAATGGCAATCCAAATACTTTAGCAACTGTTGCTATGCAGGTCAAGCTTTCCTGGTCAAGCTTTCCTCTTCCAACATGCCTATTGGACAAGGCCGGATTTGGGAGGGGCTTAGTGAAGAGCTAATTGACAACAACATGTGGTTTGTTTGGTATGAACTAAACCCCTCTTGCTTGAAATGCCACAGACAGCGGACAATTTCAGACTCAAGCTTCAGGAGGCTGAACTCAGACTAGCGATGTGCTGGGACAGTGGCCTTGTGGTTAGAGTGTCCGCCCTGAAACTGGGAGGCCGGGGTTCGATTCCCGGCCGGGTCATACCAAAGACTGTAAAAATGGGACCCAATGCCTCCCTGCTTGGCACTCAGCATCAAAGGGTTGGATTGGGGGGTCAAATCAACTAATGATTCCCGAGCGCAGCGCTACGCTGCAGCTCACCGCTCCAAGAGATGGGTCAAAAGCGGAGAACTAATTTCACTGCGGTAACGTGAGTGACTAATCTGATGACTTTGACTGGGTGGGCCAACAACAGTATAGTGGAGTGTTCAAACAGTTACTCAAACTAAATCTGACATGCATGGCTGCAAAGGTAAGTGCTGGCTAAGCATGAGGCGGGGGAGGTATACCATCGTAACCAATATGGCGGCGCGACCCCTCCCTCCCTCCGAGGCCCTTCAAACACTGACCTCTTTCCAGCTAGGCTTAGTAGGAGTTTGCTATATCTCCATGATCAGCATTCAGCTCCCAACGCCGCGTTAAATAATTCATATATGTGTTTTTTTTTTTTTCTTTCCTCCCGGACCGCGGAGGCATAATCTCAAGAGGACTAAATGAATAAAATAAATAAGAAACGTGTTGTTTTATTTGAACATGTTAAAACAGCAAGCCTCTGCAGTTTGCGCCGCGATGGTTTAGGCATCATGTGCCAAGTGTATACGCAATCCGACCTTGATGCTGGAAGAGAGGGAAGAGTGAATCGCTCTGCTATTCTTCCCTTAAATCCTCCCTCGGCGCTTGTTGTTTTGAGCAGGAAAACTCGGAAAAGAAATGCTGATCAGCATCAATGATCTCCGGGCCTAAAAGAGACATGTCAGGAGGAGTCGCAGCGAGGTTTGTTTTCTCATCAAAACAGATTATCTTTTTTTCCTGTCTCGAGGCCAAAGTCCAAAGACGTGCGAAAACCTCTCCTTATGATGAGTCACCTGCAAACCTGCCGGAGGAGCAGTTACCGGAATTACACCTGATGTCAATCAACAAGAACCGTCTCTCTCTCTCTCTCTCTCTCTCTCTCTCTTTCTCTCTCTCTCTCTCTCTCTCTCCTCTCTCTCTCTCCTCTCTCTCTCTCTCTCTCTCCTCTCCCTCCCTCTGAGTCAGACCTTTAGCTTTATGCATGCTGCGTGTCTGTTGCAACTTCAACAACAACTGATGTTATTATTGATGCTTTTAATTGCCTAATGAAACTCCTGTAATAGCCTGGTCTAGCCCTCAATGATTTTGGCCTTGGGGGGGGGGGGGCGGGGGTGGCGTGGGATCCACACGGCGGAAGTGCTGCGCTCTGATTTGATCTCACTAACGTGTCGTCACCCCCGGCCCCTCCCGCGCCCGTCCACTGCTGTTCTACGTCACATCATTTAGAGCGACGCCCACCCCGGAAGGTTCACTCCCACTTGAAGGCCACTTTCCAACGTGCGTTAGTCCAGGCTTTCCGTTTTCGCGCAAGGCAAACGAAAATGAAAGCCTGGGTGTCGAGGCTACTCCTGTAACAGAAAATGGTATGGGTGCGGCTTCATCGCCCGTGGCGCGAAGCGACACGGAGATGAAGCCGCACCCATACCATTTTCTCCTGTCCCCCCAATTGGGAAATGTTACATCCGCCCCTACTCTCTCTCTGCTCGTCTGCATGGCTGCAGGCTTTCTGATCATCCTGATCCTTTTTAAAACACTGCCTGACATTTTCTGGCAAACCATAATAAGAATAGAGGCTGAGCGAGTGCTTCACATGCATGTGCACGTGCTAGTGGTGGATATCGCTTGCAATCTCACGATAGACATGTATCACGATACAGAGGCCATGATATACAATATATATCGATATAGGTTTATCGATATATATCAATTATACGTTAATTCGACAAATGACCATGTTGTACAAATACAATAAGACACTTGGGGCGGCTTCATCACCCGTGTCGATGAAACAGACTTTTATTAGCCAAGTAAACCATCACTTTTATTAGTCAAGTAAAGCATCAATAATAACATCAGTTGTTGAAGTTGCAACAGACACGCATGCATAAAGCTAAAGGTCTGACTCTGAGAGTTTTCTATGATGAAATGCTGTTGGTTTAGTGGTGACAACTGTAGTTAGTTAGTAGCAGTAGTAGTGTTTCAAATCATTTTAAACAGGGGTTTTCAACAGGTGGTCCGGGGACCACCAGTGGTCCCTGAGAGGGTTCCAGGTGGTCCCCAGCTAAGATGGCGAACCAGATGTATGAATGAACTAGAATATTCGCAATTTAAAAATTGCAAAGTGTGGTTGCCGTCGTCGCTTGCCCCCCGCAGCTCCCCCCCATACTGCACACTGCGGTGCAGTATGCCCCCCCCCCCCCCATACTGCGGTGCAGTATGCCCCCCCCCATACTGCCCCCATACTGCACACTGCAGTGCAGTATGCCCCCCCCCATACTGCACACACCCGGTCTGAGTGGGTTGCCAGGTTTGTGAGAGATAAGCGGGTTGCCAGGTTGGTCAGAAGTAAGCGGTTGGCTGGGTTGGCTGGGTTACATATGGGCCAAAACGTAAAGTGGGCTGTTATAGCGCCACCATGAGGCCGCCCAATAAAAACTTTTGGCTCCCTGTTGGTGCCACCACCACCAACAACATGTGATTCAAATCTGGGGAGGTTTGGACATTCGGTGAATGATTTGTGGCACTTATTTGTGAAATAGGCCCCTCGCACTAACTTTGGAAGCCGATTACGGGCAAACGATACGCTTAATCAAAAATCTGTTTGGTCACTTTTATCGGATAGGTCCAGAGAGCAAGTGTGCCAATTTTTGTGAGATTTGACCAAAATATGTAGGAATAGGGGCAAAAAGTGTGTTTTGGAGAAAATTCAAAATGGCGCCTATAAAATTACTGGCGGAAATGGGCGTGGCCTATATGGAGAGATGCATCATGACCCAAGGAACGCTTGGAAAAAAGAATTTTAAATTTACGACCAACGGTTCAAGAGTTATGGGCCAAAACGTAAAGTGGGCTGTTATAGCGCCACCATAAGGCCGACCAATAAAATTTTGAAATTAACTAATTTTAAAAAATATGTCCAACCACCTCCCCAAGTTTTTTTAACCATAGCACTTATGGTCTCAGAGGGAAAAATCGTTGAAGTTTACGTTTCGCGCTTTTCCATTCATTTCGATGGGGAAAAATATTCCACAAATTAATTAATATAAAATAAACTATAAGACATATCTCTTAGCAAAATACAAGCACACGATTCTGATTTTTTCCGGTCAGTTTGACATATAGCTCAAGTGTGTACAGTCAAACCTGTGGGACTAGTAGCGGTCCAAAAAAAGTTGCTGGAAACAATAATAATAAAAGGGCAACAATTACTATAGTCTGGTTGCCCTTTTCGGGCAACCACACTAATGAATGAAATTTTTATTAACAGAGATGAGAGTTACAGTACAAGTCAAGTACACACTGCTACAAAACTGATAACAGCTTGGAGAATTACAGTACAATTCAAGTACAACTGCATCAAATCTGAAAAAGCTGATTCGACACACTAGTTAAGCATACACTTGTTTACAATAGTGGCCAACTTGTTCATTTCATTAAGAAAAATGAAACCAAATGGACCCTTGTGGGTCCATTTGGTTTCATTTTTACACTCTCAAGAGTTAAAATATTCGTCATGTGAATTAGTCCAAGTCTACACAACTAGAAGATGGACAAAAGCAAAATAAATCTTTAGTTTTTGGGTCCGTGGGGCTAAAATGTCTTCAAGTGGTGGTCCGTGGCTCAAATTCTGAATAAATGGTGGGCCCTGGCATCAAAAAGGTTGAAAACCACTGATTTTAAATATAAGCACTTTAATTAGAAATATCTTTTGTTTGTGTTGCATGCCATCGTGTTTGGTGGGTGGGGGGGGGGGGATGCCTAGATCTGCCCCTGACTCTCAAACTCGCAGAGATCTAAAATAAAATGTCTAAACATCCTAACAAGGAGTCTGGGAAGGGAGTGTATTCAACCTGCATGCAAGGGGGGCTTTGATAACGTTCATCAGAGGTGCGTTCGTCTATTGTCCAGGCGTTCGATCGATACATTTTGATCAATATATTGAATACGCCACTATTGTGTTCATGTGTGTGTGTAGACGCGTGCCTTCCTTCTCCTGCTTTTGCATGCGTGGGTGTCAGCACACACACAAAGCAGGGCAACATATTTGCATGGTAGATTTATAAAAATAAAAAAGATAAAACATGAAAGCAGGTGAACTAGCTGGAGTGATTTGTACTCAATAGAATTAAAGGGGAGTTCCACCCATTTTCAACATTTTTTTTCTGAGAGCGTACAAATGCAACCAAATGAACCCGTTAGGGTTCATTTGGTTCCATTTGTACGCTCTCAGAAAAAAGAAGTGAAAAAAGAAGCAAAATCCATTTAACATGGTGAAAATACATCTTGATGATGTCATCAAGATGTTTCACCATGTTAGTGGCTTTCTTCAGACCTCCATTTCTTGGGAACACAGAATGGGGGAACTTTTTTTTTATCAAGTTCCCACAACACCTTGAAGGTACATCAATGACATAGTAAAATATTGAAAATGGGTGGAATTCCCCTTTAATTCTGAAGACTGCCGTAAAGAGGATGTTCTGGTTGTGTGTTTTGTCGGAATGTGAACATCTTACACTTGATACTGTGAAACACGTACCCTTGTGTCATTTGCTGGTAACCAGTTAAAGGACAACTTTGTTTTTGTTTTTTGTTGTTATTAGAGACATTTAAGAATGAGTGTTAATTGGTTGTAATGTGCTGCTTTCTTTAGTGTTAGGGATTTTAGTTGTTTTTTGTTTTTTTGTTTTTTTTACAGGGGGCGCCGGAGCACTCGAACATGGTGCTAAATAGATATTTGTTTACAAAATGCTAAAGCAATTTCTTGTTTGAAAGTGTGAAAAACATATTTTTCATTGCACTGGGACAAAGGAGAATTCCACTCCAGAGAGCTTTCTGTCTTAACTTTGAAATGAAATAAACTTTGCAGTTGCTTTATTTCCCAAAAAAAAGTGGCCCAGCTGTTATTCTATGAAGAGACACCTTATTGGCCGTTTTCCCTACCCCAACTAGAGCACTATAAAGGAGAGTAGTGACACTCCCGTTGACTCCAAATGCTACAGATGAACAGAGACAACTATTGGCTGAAAAGCACATGTGACCACGGGCATAGACACGTGGGGAAAAGGGGACAAGTGTAAAGTCAGGGGAGCCCACTGAAAGCTTGCATTAATAAGGTTTTATTTGTATTGATTATTATATTATGAAAAATATTTGATCTCAAAGTGCACCAGATTGAAGCATTTTAAAGGGGAATTCTACCCATTTTCAACATTCTAATATGTCATTAGTATAACCTAGAGGTGCTGTATGGGTGAACACGATAAAAACGTTTCCCCCATTCTGTGTTTCCTGGAAATGGAGGTCTGAAGAAAAAACACAAAAACATGATGAAACACATCTTGATGATGCCATCAAGATGTGTTTGTCATCATGTTAATGGATTTCTATAGACACTTCTTTTTTTCTGAGAGCGTACAAATGGAACCAAATGAACCCGTTAGGGTTTTTCAATATTTTACTATTATTTTACCTTTAATATATCTTAGAGATGTTGTGTGGACTGGACATGGTAAAAACGTTCCCCCCATTCTGTGTTTCCTAGAAAAGGAAGTCTGAAAAAAAAAAAAAAAAAAAAAAAAAAACATTAGCATGGTGAAATACATCATCATGACATCATCAAGATGTGTTTCACCATGTTAATGAGTTTCCTTTTTTTCTGAGAGTGTACAAACGGAACCAAATGGAATTCCCCTTTAAGAGGCATCCCCCCACTTCTAAAATTCCCACTACAACACTGTTTGGAACTAACATTAACTAACATACTAGGATGGTTCCAAATAAACCACTCTCGCGGTCAAAGTGTGTCAGTACTCTCCTTTATAGTGCTCTAACTCCAACATAAGCTTGAAATGGGGCTATGGGATGTTGTTAAAATTCACCTGTTTCCATCAATCCAAAACACAATGTTTGGCTAGATAGTGTCTGTCCGCCATGGTGGTATTTTGTGTTTGCTTCAGCCATAAACTGTGCGCCACGCCCCCTACACCTTTTGAGACAGCTGAATCACCGCTTCAACCAAAAGTGAAAGTGTGCGTGTCATCACACTACTGACAAGGTGGAGAGACAATACGTAGCCCAAAAAGCAATTGCATTTTGGAGCAGTGGAAATAGGTGAGGCTTAAGGGAAGCTTAGAATATAAGAAACAGACAATATGGAGTTTTTCCCCACCTATAAAATAACAACTGGAGGACTTTTTTATTTGGAAATAAATCAACTGAAAAGAAACGTAAGAAAACCTTCTGGGCTGGAATTCTCCGTTAAGCCTGACAGGATTATATGTACTTTGGTGTACAACAGCAAATAGAAAATGCGCCGTGAAGCGGTGCGTTGTGAGCTTATTGTATAGATCGGCTATTTTGTTTATATATGTGGATGAAATGATGGGGGGCGGCGGGCTACACTTTGTACTTTCTTTGGTAAAAAAGGGGGACTTATAGTGCCACAAATTCAAGCTTATTAGATGAAAAAAGAACATTGCGGTTTTTAGGAAGTGCAGGCCAAAAAGGAACATTGGCCTGTCCTTCCAATCTCCGCTGTTCGCTCCTCAAGGGCGACGCTGTGTTGAAGGAGGCGCTAGGCGAGGAGCAAAGCACGAGGAGGAGGGCATTTCAAAGATATATAAAAAAATAAAATAAAATAAAATAAAAACAGCCAAGGTTGCTATTACAATATGTGACGCATCACGGGGCAGGAGATGGCACTTTGCAGAGAGAGAGAGAGAGAGAGAGAGAGAGAGAGAGTGAGAGAGAGGGAGGCCCACCAAGGCTATATACCGCCGGGAGCAGGGGCGGATGTAACATTTCCCCCTTGGGGGGCAGGTGAAAATGGTATGGGGGCGGCTTCATCGCCCGTGTCATACCATTTTCAGTTACAGGACATTGGCATTAGGCAAGTAGGAATCAATAATAAAATCAGTTGTTGGAGTTGCAACAGACACGTAGCATGCATGAAGCTAAAGGTTGGACTCAGAGAGTTTTCTGTTTTCAATGATGAAAAGCTGTTGGTTTAGTGGTGTCACAGCTGTAGTTAGTTAGTAGCAGTAGTAGTGTTTCAAATCAATTTAATTATAAGCACTTTAATTTGGCATATCTTTGAAATTTGGGTTGTCATCAGCATGCCATCATGTTTGGTGGGGCAGTCAGGGCATTTAGGGAGGGCACCCCCCCCCATGCCCATGCCCATGCCTAGATCCGCCCCTACTCGGGAGGCCCAAGAGCATGTGGGGTGAATGAGTAATGACAGTCAGGCCTTTTTCCCCCTCTCTCTCTCCATCCATCCATCGCCCCAGTGCCCATTTCAATTTTCGCCGTCCAAGGGCTTCGTTTTCATGTCTTTGCGATGTCTCACGATGTTTATCTGAGCATGGCGAGGGAACCGGGTGGGGGGAGGGGGGCGGGGGACAGGGGACGGGGGACGAGTATGCGATACAAGGACCCCGGACGGATAGAAATCAATAATAATCCTCTGCTGTACATTGAATACTTTCAGTGTGCCGTCCAGTGGGTTTGTTCTGCTCTGCAAGTGGCTCAGAGTGGTGTTTTTTGACAGCTATTTTTCTTCTTTTTTTAGTTTTTGTCATAACATAGTTTGTCGAATAGTCTCTCATTTTGTTTCAGTCACATTTTCAGTCACATGGAATGTTCCGGCGTGTAGTTTTAGTTGACTCAAACATTGTAAGATTTTTGACAATTCCAGCAATCCCATTGGCCGTGTTTGACTGTACCCTGCACTGACTTAATGTATATCCGATTGTAAGGGGGGCACATCAAAGCAACGTGTCCAGCTGTCTTGTGTGTCCAGTTTGATGTATGCCCTGATGTATTGTGTGCCCAGTTGGCCGTATGACAAAGCAAATTTCCTTCAGGATTAATAAAGTATCTATCTATCTATCTATCTATCTATCTATCTATCTATCTATCTATCTATCTATCTATCTATCTATCTATCTATCTATCTATCTATCTATCTATCGTCTGCCCAGTTGGCCCTATGACCAGATGTATTGTGTGCCCAGTTGGCCCTATGACCAGATGTATTGTGTGCCCAGTTGGCCCTATGACCAGATGTATTGTGTGCCCAGTTGGCCCTATGACCAGATGTATTGTGTGCCCAGTTGGCCCTATGACCAGATGTATTGTCTGCCCAGTTGGCCCTATGACCAAATGTATTGTCTGTCCAGTTGGCCCTATGACCAGATGTATTGTGTGCCCAGTTGGCCCTATGACCAGATGTATTGTGTGCCCAGTTGGCCCTATGACCAGATGTATTGTCTGTCCAGTTGGCCCTATGACCAGATGTATTGTCTGCCCAGTTGGCCCTATGACCAGATGTATTGTCTGTCCAGTTGGCCCTATGACCAGATGTATTGTGTGCCCAGTTGGCCCTATGACCAGATGTATTGTGTGCCCAGTTGGCCCTATGACCAGATGTATTGTCTGTCCAGTTGGCCCTATGACCAGATGTATTGTGTGCCCAGTTGGCCCTATGACCAGATGCATTGTGTGCCCAGTTGGCCCTATGACCAGATGCATTGTGTGCCCAGTTGGCCCTATGACCAGATGTATTGTTTGCCCAGTTGTCTGGTGTGGCCACTTGTTTTTGTGCCCACTTGACCTGTTACCCCAACTGTAAATTGTCAATATATAGTCCTGGTTTTAGTAATTGTATCTTAATTATTAAAACAAGGCAGACAACTGGCCACGCTGGTCGAGGACTTTCAGGTTTTTGTCTGCGTTTTTTTGAAAAAACAGGCTTTGGAAAAAAAAAACAGGTTTTGTCGGTTTCCCAGACTACATGCGGTAGAAGAACGGCTTCATATGCAGCAGCCTGCTGGGAATTATCAGGTCGAAAGCGGGTGAGTTCCACCGCAAACGGAGTACGAATGGGTGAACGTAATGCGCTATATGTAAAGTGACTTGGCTTGGGTAAAGGCATTTTACGACCGAATGCGTGTACGTTTTGGGCAAGTAAACAGCTTATGCGAAACCACTGGCTGGTTCTAAGCGAGACAAACACAGGAAGGACCGGAACGGCACCAGAATAATGTGACATTGACTGATTGAGTGTAATCATCACAACGGGAGGTATAATGAACACAACCTGCCGTAAGCCCCAGGCGGGCTGCGTGCGTGCGTGCGTTCGTGCATGCGTGCGTGTGTGTGTTCAAACACTACAACACTAACATACATGTATATAACTGGATGAACAGCCAGAGAAGTGTTGAATTTGTCAACAGAAACTGTGAGGAGAAATGTTTGTGACTACATTTTTTCACTGACAAAAAAAAAAAATCAAAAAACATCCTGTTTTAAGCCCTGTGTCTGCACTGCCGTGGCGACTGGTGGTGGTTATGCTGAGGGTGAGGGCTAGAGGAGGCTTGTCGTTTTAGTAGATATTAACCGAAAACGACCGGATTGACTGAATCCGTTAGTCGGCTCACAGCATGTGATAAGATCGGCATGATAAGCAACCTGCAGGGAGTTATCACTTGATCTAAATCGGCTACGGAACTGATGGAACTAAGAGGCGATTCTAGGTTCAGGTGTCTTGCCCATGAAGGACTACACTTCGACAGGAGTTGTTGGGATTCAAACCGCCGACCCACGGATCATAGGAGGTTGTGCTCTACCTCCTGAGCCACAGCCAACGTCGAGATTCCCCAGTACAGTTTTCCCTAAAATAGCAGGCATAGGATAAGGTCAGAGACCCTACAGGTGTGCTGTTTGTGAAACAAGCTTCTAAAATCTAAATGTTCTTTCATGCCCTCATCTCTTCACTACCTCCCAGTGGAGTTTTTGAGCCCCAGGCAAAATCTCCTGTGACATCATACCTATACAGGCACAGTAAAATGGCTGTTGTATTGAATTGTGTGTTTTAAATGTTCAATAGTTACAGGGGGCAATTATATTGTATGTATTCATATGAGGCTTATTAGCCTGGGATCCCAGCATGTCTGGTGGTCGCCCCGGTGCCCCCTCCCTCCCCTCATGGCATCCCAGGCAACCGCCTACTCTGCCTAATAGCAAAAATGCCACTGTTCCTTGGACAAAAACAGCGGGATGGCAAATATGCACAAGAACTAATTTCACCCAATTTTGTTTTATTAGTAAAACGGTGATGTGACATAAAGATGATTCTGATGCATTTATATAGCGATATTTATCCAAAAGTGCATCAGATGTATTGCGCATTGCACCGATCTTCGCCGGTTCACACGGAGGTGGCGGGGGAGGAAAACGTGCAAAAAGGCACCAAACCTGGCACGTCATCGGAAACAATTACAAAGTCTGGCCCAAGGGCACTTCGACACTTATAACTTCAACAACGCCGCATTATATTCTATTATCCAGTGCAGCAGGGGTGCCAAGTCAAGCCCGAAAGTGCAGAAAGTACAGAAAAAGCCTCTTTTGAGTTCCTTCTTTTTTGCCCTGTGTAAGGCCTATATTATAATACCATTATTCTGTCAGGGGGGGATATGTAAAGTAAGAGAGAAATAATAAATCTCCCAAAGATGCCCCCAAAACATTCTGGCAAAGGGTTATATGTTGAAAAAATAAATAAATAAATATACACACAAATCGCTGACAAAAGCTGGAACATAATGTCAACTTTGGCCTACGGAGGAGGGCAGTGTGGGTGCCCAGTGAACTTAAAGGCCTTTAAGAAAAACCTTCCATATTGTGTACAGTAGAATGAGCCTCTCTGTTTGTGATCACATCCACAACACCAGATCAGTCTATTTCAGTTTATTCTGCTCTGCAGTGACTCGGTGTGGTTTTTGACAGCAATTTTAGATTTCTTTGTTCTGTTTTAGTCATAATATACAGTAGTTTGTAGAATAGTGGTCGTTTCAATCGCCCGGAATGTTCCGGTGCCTAGTTTTAGTGGAATAAAGGTCATAAGATTTTAGTCAACAAAGCTTTTGGCAGGATTTAACCCTGAACATTTTTTGATATGTGTAACACTATCACTATGCGTGGGGCATATTTTACCAAATGTAAAATAGTTAAGAAATGCATATTCACACCATCGCAATATGTGGAAGTATAGCACTTGGGGTACTCTTCTCACTAGAAAGACTGAGAGGTCGTTTTCTGGACATTTTAAAGTTGCTTATCTTTGCCCATGAAGCTTTCAGAAGGTTCTCCTTCCATGACCATCATCACCCATCATCATTCTATAATCTCAGAAATATGGGTTGTCTGAAAAAAAAAATCTAAATATGAATTTAAGCAAATTCTAATTCTGGCCACTTTTCACATACTTTCTAGTGTTAACATTTCATCACGGTGATGCCAGGTTGTTCCTGGCATTATCTTTTTTAAATGGGGGTTGATTTGGGGGGTCCATGACATGAAGTAAACCACTGTTCAGGTTGAACCAGTGGTTTACTTCATGTACAGTACAGTATGACGAGGCACCACCTGTAGCCTGTTTATAGATACCTACAGTAAACCCAATACGGATCCATTGGTATTATGGCATTATCTCCCTGTATTTGCTCAGCTTTGAAGTAAATGTGTGTGCGCGTGCGTGGTGTGTGCGTGTGTGTGTGTGTGTGTGAGAGTGAGCCCAGAAGCACTGTATATACAGTATGAGCAGTGACAGTTTTTAATCCTGCGTGCGCGTTGGTATAGTCAGTAAATCCCATCCTCATTAGCATATATCTCTCCCCAACGTGTTCCCTTCATGCTCCCAGGATGCTCTGGTGCTGCTGCTGCGATGCCTCTGACAGTTATTTCTGTATAATTCTAATGACTTTGCCCCGGTCTCAGACGCAGTTTGTTGTGTGTTGTGTGTGTGTGTTGTGTGTGTGTGTGTGTGTGTGTGTGTGTGTGTGTGTGTGTGTGTGTGTGTGTGTGTGTGTGTGTGTGTGTGTGTGTTTCCCCCCCTTTTTTTGCCTCACGCTCTATTTAGGCCAGTTTGTCTTCATTTCTTTATTTATTAATCTTTTATTTTTTTCCCACTCTCCACAGCGGCTCACAGACAGACAGACAGACAGAAGAAGATTGCGGCGAGTTTAAGAAGTCGTTATCTCTGGCAGGTCCCCCTCCCCGTCCCTCCCCGTCCCCCCCGTCCCCCTCCCCCCAGCGCCAACTGGGGGCCAACTCGGGGCGAGGATTGGATAAAGAATGGGAGGAATTATAAAAGTGTGCAGCGTTGTGTGATGAAACTTATTAAGGTGACTGTAACCGTTAACAGAAGAGAAGAGAGCGCAGCAGCAGCAGCAGCTGAAGTGTGCTCATTCGCCAGATGAAAAATCCTCCTCCTCCGCTATTACACAAACCTACTGTACTTTTCTCCAGCAGCCAGAGCGGCTAAATCACTTAATTCAACCTTTACTTAACCAGGTTTGCCTCGTTGGGATTAGGCATTCATTTTTCAACAAAAAGTCGATCCCACGTACCCTACCCCCACACCCCAAAGGAAGCAGCGGAACGCAATACAAATTACACACAAGAAAAAGCTTTCAAAAACCTTTGATTTCAAACAAATGATTTGGTGACGCAAATCCCTGTAAGTTAAACGTTTTTCTTTTACTTCTGGAGCTTAGAACTAAATGGCTGTTTACCTAACTCTGTCACATACTGTATCTTCTGTCACATAATCTACTTCGACAGTAGACTAGTGCTGCTGAGTTCCAAGCTGGCGATATTCCATTGTCTGTTGGACAAGATATCGGCAGAAATGAGACCTTAGCTGCTATATGGCCTTATAAATAAGCATGCATATACTAGTAAGGGGCATTTTGTCAAGTTATTTGGCCAACATGGGAACTAAATCGTTACCAAGAAATGTCTTCACCAATGCCGCAGTGCATGGCTCAGGGGTAGAGTCACTGGATGGTAACCGCAAGGTTGCCGGTATGATCCCAGGCTCCCCCAGAGTTAGTGTCAATGTGTCCCTGAGCAAGACACTTGACCCCTAATTGCTTCTGATGTTCTGGTTGTGCCTTGCATGGTTTCCACCACCATCAGTGAGTGAAAGGGTGAATGTGATGCACAATCCATGTAAAGCACCTTGGATTAAGGCGCTATATAAATGCGCTATTTAAGGGAGTTTAATAACGTGTATGGTATTTTCCGCACTATAAGTAAGTAAGCCTTGTCGAGCCATCATGTCATGAGGCTAGGCCGAGCCATGAGCCCCCTGGGGCAGGAGCCTATCTCCTGTTTCTGTAGCGTGAGGCAGCTTGATGTACAAGTACACCGCCTGGATATGACGCTAGTACATGCCTGGGCATTATGCAGCGCGGGGGCCTAATGCGGCCCTTTGGCTGACTCTGACCGGCCTGTGAAAGGGTACTGTGGTTTTCAACCAGTGGTCCTTGAGAGAGTTCCAGTTAAATATGGAAAGTTGGTTAACCAGATGTAACTCTTTGAGAGCGTAAAACTGAAACCAAATCGACCCTTGCGGGTCCATTTGGTTTCATTTTACGCTCTCAAGAGTTACATCATCATTTTACACTCTCAAGAGTTACATCATCATCTGAATTAGCCCAAGTCTACACAATCAGATAATGTAAAAGAATGATCATGTTTGGTCTGTAGCCTATGTTTGCCTGTTTTGTTTGTGAAATCCAGCCTGGTATTGTGCACAAAAACAAAATAAATCTTTAATTTTGGGGTCTGTGGGGCTAAAATGTCATTAGGTGGTTCTCTGTGGGTCAAATAAATAAGAGGGCCCTGGTGTTGAAATGGTTGGTCTTTCTCTTACTTTTATCTTGAAATTAAATTAATATTACCGTAGACTTTAGTTCAACCTTTAGTCGGTTTCCCAAGGGGCCAAATGAGATACATAAAATATTGTGGAGGGCCACGCCACAATATTTTATGTATCTCATTTGGCCCCTTGGGAAACATAATTGCCCACCCCTGCGCTAGTATATTGTAAGGATTGACCCCCAAGCAGAGTGCTGAGCAGTGTTGGCCAATATTACTTAGGAAAGTAACTTCTTTACTTTACTCGTTACCCCTTAGACAAAGTAATATCATTACTTTACTTATTACTGGAATCGAAGAGTAATATATTACATATTACGTTATTACTTTCCCAAGTTCTCAACTCCCACCTTTGAAAAAAATAGAGATGTACAACATAATCTGGTAGCGAAAAACAGACCTGCAACTAACAAAACCAAAATTTGTCTCGAAATTTGTCTCTTTGACTTTGTAAACTTTTTCACAATTGTTTTCAAAGACAGTTGAGGTCTTGTATTTAAAAATAAAATACAAACTAAAGCAGCAAGCGATTTGTAGTGTACATAACTGTGCGCAGGATGCAGCGTGTGGACTGGATCTACAATCTAGTGCACATCTCTGTTGTTACAGTATCTGTCGATAGCTTGTAAATCTGTTCTATTTTTGCATGCAACAACAAGCTCATTTTAAACAAGTAACTTGGCGTTACTTGCAAAGTAATGCATTACTTATTACCCATTTTTGCAGAGTAATCTCGTTACTTTACTTTTTGGAGCAAAAGTAATATTACAGTAATATGTAATCTAAAATTCGTTACTGCCCAACACTGGTGCTGAGTGCCAAGCAGGGAGACATTGGGTCCCGAGTCTTTTGTATGACCCATCCGGGAATCGAACTCCGACCTCCCAGTCTCGAGGCGGACACTCTAACCACAACGCCACTGAGCTGGCTCTATAAGGCACCCCGAATTATAAGGTGCATGGTGCAATCAACATAATAGAAGCTACTGCAGTCAAGCGATCCGTATATAAGTCGCTGCTCATAAAACAGTCAAAGCCAGGGTACTAGTCACCACCTATATAATGCTCAACATGCAAAATGTAGCATGCGATCTGTCTAACTAGGGGTTTTTCATCCATCCACTGAACTGAATGCGTTTTGGTATTTTAGCTGTTGAAAAATAGCAGATCTACAAGCTCATATCGTGCCATATGATATGTACTATGATAGAACTTGTAGTTCTGCTATTTTTGGAAAATTGTGAAAATGTGGTGCAAATCTTTGAATATATTATTTCGGAAGCAAACATTTTTTGCTTCTGGGGGATCCCTAGAACAACATGTTTTAGATGAGGTTCTGCAGCTAAATAATAGATATTTCTGGGGGTCCTTCCTATGAAATATGTTAAGCATCACTGACACAGAAAGAGATTTTTCCAGAAAAACTAGAATCTCACGCCAGGGACTAGAATTTAGTGTCACAAACTAGAATTTAGTGTCATGGACTAGAATCTAGTGTCGGTCTACTGAGAGGAACGAGAATCTACTGTGGGGACGAGAATCTGGCATGAGGAACTAGAATCTAGCGTCGGAAACTGGAATCTGATCAGGACACAATGGGTTAATGACTAATACCCTGTTTTTATAGTTGAATTTCAATCTTTTAGTGCATGTCATTAAACACCATTAGAAACACATTGGTGGAAAGAAAAAAACTGTCTTTGTATAACGAGTGTGTTCCCAGATTTACATAAGTTTCTCTTACAGTACAGTATAGACTCTGCCAACAAAGAACTAAAAACAGTGCCAGCCTATAGAAGTGAGTGGGCTGCTGAGTTAAAGATTTATAGAATCTAATAAATCTCTGTGATGTGCCGCCGGTGGTAAACAGTGTTCAGCAACAGACACAATTATGCAAATATGGGATATCAACTCAAGTTTATTATCTGTATAAAAGTATAAAATAAAGTTCCTCTCTCAAACTCAAAGAGACAAACAGGGTATTGTTTCTATGATATACGAAAGATATACGAAAATGTATGCTTAGTATTGTTTTGATGTCTTGTTTTGGAGAGGGACACAGCCGTCTGTCTGTCTGTCTGTCTGTCTGTCTGTCTGTCTGTCTGTCTGTCTGTCTGTCTGTCTGTCTGTCTGTCTGTCTGTCTGTTATTTATAAACATTTATAAATAATAATGGTAAATGGTGCCTTTACATAGCTTGTGCATCACATTCGCCCATTCACACTCGCATTCATACACTGATGGCAGTGGAAACCATGCAAAGTACCTACTAGCACATCAGGAGCAATTAGGGGTTCAGTGTCTTGCTCAAGGACACTTCCACAGTAACTCTGCGGGAGCCCAGGATCGAACCGGCAACCTTGTGGTTACCATCTGATGACTCTACCCCTGAGCCACTGCTGCCCCGCAGCAGTGGCTCAGGGGTAGGGGTAGGGCCTTAAGTCTGTTAAGTCTGTTAAATTGCGAAATTGCATTTCGGCTCAGGGGTCAGGGGTAGGGCCTTAAGTCTGTTAAATTGCGAAATTGCATTCTTTCGCCCCTTCCCAGGATCTGTCTACTTTGCATTCAAAAAGTAGACAGATCCAGCTTGTGTGATTGTGGATGGTTGATGTATAATTGACTGTTGGCTCCATAGTACGGAGCAAACCAACTGTGGGTATGTGTTTGTGTTTAGGGAACCAATTCCGTTTATACAGTATATATATTCTGTGGATATTTTTGTTCAGTAATGTGTGGCACTTTACATGAATGCTGAACTGTGATGTCTCTGGACATTGGTAATGTAACTGGGTAACTGTGAAATCAGTTCAACGCTTAGAACACGAACACGACAGACGTACCGGCCCAATGTGGGTTAAAACGAGTCCCACCCGCCCCGCAGCAAGGCTCAGGCCCGGCCAGCGGTCCGGTCCGGGCCGAGCGGCACAAAGCCCAGACTCCAGTTTTGCTGACTGGCTGCAGTTTGAGTTGCATAATGATAGTGACTTTTTCTCCCTTCCTCACTAAATCACGTCCTCCTCGTCAGCATGCCAACGCCAACAGAAGGCCGCTGTCGCATCAGGCGAGGCGACTGACGGATGGTCGGAATTATTTTTAGCCCCCCTGGACTCGTCGTCACACCACCTAGTTTTGACACAAAGGATGCGTGCCAACTGGGGCTGCAACTACCAATTATCTTTACAATCGATTCATTTAAACAATTATAGTGCTTATCTAACTTAGATATAGGATTATTATTATTATTTATTTTTTTATTTATTTTTTTTTGGTTATTGAGACATGTTCTAACTAACAAAACTGTGTTCAAAAATAAATTTGATTAGCTGCTGATTAGGCTGCTATTCAAATAAAAACATTAACCAAATTTAAAATGATTAAAGCACAACATGCCATTTTGGGTCCCATTATGATTGCACAGATTTGATTAAATAACATCTATCGCATGCCAGCCCAAAAGGAACAGCGCTCAAATATATTCAGGACATTTAGGAAGAAATATTCAAGCCATATGTTTTGTTCTTGAAACTGTAATCATTCAACTGTGCATGTGCAACTAGCGTCAGATTGTAAGGGAAGAGAGATGGAGCTCTTTTCTCTTTAGTTTAGTTACAATCAACACTCGAAAGAGACTACTTTTAAAGGAATATTCCACTTTCAATTTTTTTTTTTTTATCATTTGATGGTCTACTCAGTCTCATGTGAACACACCGGACAGTTTACTCCATTCACTATTTAGATATTTGATGTTCATTTTAGTGTATCCGCCTTCTTCCTATACAAACCCATTATAACTTAAAACTCCATTTTAACCATGACAGATTATTCAAAAACAAACAAACCTTTTTTTTTTTTCTGGTGACTGAAATTGTCCACCTAATACGTGAGAGGAGCGTGGAATTTTCATCGATTAAGCATTGCAGAGCTAGTGCTAACACATCGCTTTTAATTTTTGCATCGGTAGATGGCGCTAACGATAGTTCATCTCAGGCCAACTTCACTAGAAGTAGAAGAAGACGACGCTGTCTCAGCTGCGACCAAAACAGCTGTGCTGCTGCTGCTGCTGATCGCGCGGATCGGAAGTGTACGTCGTACCCTAGGGGACGTTGTGGAAAACATGCAAACTCCACACTAGTCAGTGAATCAGCTGTTTGAACACCCATGGCACCAGCATATGTAAAACAATTAACCCTTTTGTGTACTCAAACATTTTGGTGTTTTAGCTGTTTAAAAATAGCAGATCTACAAGCTCATATCATATATGAGCATCATGCTGCAGCTATGTATTCTGGGGTCCATGGCAAGAAACAATTGGTGTACGGCATCGTCTCCTTCAAAAAACGGCATGCTAGGCATTGCTAGCTGCGCTGGAAGATGGGGGTTAAATAAACATGTGACATATTTCTGCAATGTCATGAAAATTGGTGTACGGCTCTTCCTTCAAAAACGCATGTCTGTCTGTCTGTCAGTCTGGGAGTGTGTCTATAATGTCCCACAGAGAAAGCTCTCTTCTTCCTCATTCCTGTAACTTGTCCTTAAGGTATGTTGAGCGCAAGCCTCGTCTATCCATTCGTTTTCCATCCATTGTGTAGTCGGCAAATGAGAATTGAGTAGCTAATCATACAAATGATAAATCCTCCCAGCTGAGGGGGTTTCTATGACGTGACGCTGTTCGCACCTATAAGCCAATGCAGTGGTTTTCAACCAGTGATCCGAGGACCACCAAATGGACCCCATTTGGTTTCATTTTTACACTACCAAGAGTTCTAATGTTCATCAACTCAATTAGTCCAAGTCTCCACAACTAGAAAATGAATGGTCATCTGTATGTCTACCTGTGTTGTTTTCCCATATCCAGCCTGGAATTGTGGACAAAAGCAAGAGAAATCTTTAGCTTAGGGGTCTGTGGGGGCTAAAATGTCATCAAATGGTGGTCTGTGAGGCTATAATTCTGAATAAATAGTGGACCCTGGTATGAAAAAGTTTGAAAACCACTGAGCTAATGCATCGTGAAGGCGTTATATCAGCTGACAAAGGGAACGCCAGCCCCCAGAAGCACCGACACAACTCTTCATAGACTAAATGCCAGCTCATTGTCTGCATGTGGACGGATGGATGGATGGATCTATGGATGTTTGTGCTCTATCGAGGGCAATTTCTAAAAAGCCGAACAATTTTTCGGATATAGCAACCGTTTCCCACAGGGTACGACAATATCATCCACTATCTATACATATATTGTCGATTAAGCTGTTGCACTGACATGCTAATGCTGCCATCGACCGCCCTCGATGAAATAAACGCGCGGGCGTGAATTCAACGTTGTTCCGTTTCTCACTCTCGCACTTCGGGCGAGAGGTTTTTTTTGCAGCTCTCCTCGTGTCTGGCTGTGATCTCGTTGTGTACCTAAAGAACAAAGTAGCGTGCGGGGGTTGTTTGTGGGCGTACAAGAGGAATAGATTTGCAGGCTGTGCTTATTTTTTATTATTATTTTTTGCCTGGTCTCGGTTGTATGTCACACTACCAGGAAGGAACGGTGGAGAGAGCAGCGCTTGATTTCCTGTTGTTGTTTCTGCAGTGTGTGTGTGTGTGTGTGTGTGTGTGTGTGTGTGTGTGTGTGTGTGTGTGTGTGTGTGTGTGTGTGTGTGTGTGTGTGTGTGTGTGTGTGTGTATGTTGTTGTTAGTGGGGTTCTTCACAGCTTCCGTTCCGGTATACCCTTGTGTGTGTGTGTGTGTGTGTGTGTGTGTGTGTGTGTGTGTGTTGTGTGTGTGTGTGTGTGTGTGTGTGTGTGTGTGTGTGTGTGTGTGTGTGTGTGTGTGTGTGAGTGTGCAGGGGCAGATCTAGGCATAGGCATTGGGGGGACAATGCCCCCCTAAGTTCCCAGACTGCCCCACCAAACATGATGGCATGAAAAACAACCCAAGATATTTCAAATTAAAGTGCTTATATTTAAAAAAAAAAATGATGTGAAACACTACTACTGCTACTAACTAACTACAGCTGTGTCACCACTAAACCAACAGCATTTCATCATTGAAAACAGAAAACTCTCTGAGTCAGACCTTTAGCTTCATGCATGCTGCGTGTCTGTTGCAACTTCAACAACAACTGATGTTATTATTGATGCTTTACTTGCCTAATAAAAGTCCTGTAACTCAAAATGGTTATACCATTTTCTCCTGCCCCCCCCCCCCCCCCCCCCCCCCCCCATTGGGAAATGTTACATCCGCCCCTGTGTGTGTATATGTCTCCCTCGTGTGTGACAAAGCTTTGCTAGAAAAGAAGATGTCTGGGGCAGATCGACACAGTCTAGGGACCACCGTTCGTTTCCAAACAGACCCCCGGTTTAATTATTAATGCGTCATGATGGAACAGCATTTGTTGTTGTTTTTATGTCTTCATGAAAGCCCAACCTCCACCGTAGAACGATTTGTGGTCATTTAAAAGTAACCGAGGTAACTTTTCAGCAAAATATCAAGATGCATATAAGTAAGTAGTAAGTAGCCTTGCCAGGCCATGATGTCATGAGGCCCAGCTGAGCCATTGAGGCCCATATAGGTCAGGAGCCTATCTACTGTTTCTGTAGTGTGAGGCAGCTTGATGTACAAGTACACCCCCTGGACATGACGCTAGTATATCGCAGGGACTTACCCCCAATCCATCCCTTGATGCTGAGTGCCAAGCATGGAGGCATTGGGTCCCATTTTTTTAGAGTCTTTGGTATGACCCGCCGGGAATCGAACCCCGACCTCCCAGTCTCAGGGCGGACACTCTAACCACAAGGCCACGGAGCTGGTAAGATGCATATACTGTATAGCTATATGTTTTGCCCTTTCCCCCTCTATGTTGCTTCTACTTTGATGCTGCAGCTGTTTCCCTGCAGACAGACACTTGCTTTGTCCTGCAGACGGTCCAGAACATTGTTTTTGTCCAAAAAATCATGAAAACAAAACATTTGTCAGGCATACAACGAAACCAATTGCACCCCTAAGGATCCCTACATTGAGAAACAGTGCTTGAGCATGCAAGCTTACTGTACACACACGCACCCCCCCCCCCCCCCCAACACACACACACACACACACACACACACACATTCTGCAGGTAAATAAAACAAACAATACACCCTCAAATCTAAAGGACAAATCATTCACACACTCACACACACACACACACACACGCCCCACTACTGCCAGCCACTGTCACTACCAAGGTCATCCCCTCCTTCGTGTGTGTGCATGTACAGTATGCGTGTGTGTGTGTGTGTGTGTGTGTGTGTGTGTGTGTGTGTGTGTGTGTGTGTGTGTGTGTGTGTGTGTGTGTGTGTGTGTGTGTGTGTGTGTGTGTGTGTATGCGCACACGTGTGTGTGATGCTGTCATGTCTGTCTTTGAGGTCGGTAGTGGCGAGGGCTGGGCGATCGCTCCACTCTCAGTTGGTAAATGAACAGTGTAGATAAGTGAGAAGCTCAGAGAAGATTCACACGTGTCAGACCAGACTGCTGGAGATGCACTAGCGGCCGACGACCGATCCGGTTGCAACCTGGTGGCCGCGACCACCAACCCTGGTCGTGACTATAGCAAATAGTCACAACCAGTGTTGCCAACTGCCAAAATCCAAAATACACTAGTGGCACTTCCAGAATGCGCTAGAGCAGGGGTTTTCAACAGGTGGTCCGGGGACCACCAGTGGTCCTTGAGAGGGTTCCAGCTGGTCCCCAGGCTAAATGATGGAAAGTTGGTTAACCAGATGTAACTCTTGAGTGAACCAAATGGACCCTTGCGGGTCCATTTGGTTTCATTTTTACACTCTCAAGAGTTAAAATATTCATCATCTGAATTAGCACCACTTAATGAAGAAGTCTACACTGTTTTGTTTGCAAAATCCAGCCTGGAATTGTGGACAAAGCCAAATGAATTCTTTAGTTTTAGGTCTTTGGGGTGAAAATGTAATCAAATGGTGGTCCGTGGCTCAAATGCTGAATAAATGGTGGTCCCTGGAGTCAAAAAGGTTGAAAACCCCTGCGCTAGAGCAGTGAATATCAAGCATTTTATCCACAGACTACCATTTGATGTTGAGTTTATTCTCTCTGACAAATTTCGGAGAAATAACTACAAAAATGTTGGTCAAAATAGCATTTTTTCTAAATGTGTAGATTCTTGAAGATTAGGTAATTCAGATGTTGAAATATAACTTAACTCTTGGGAGCGTAAAATTAAACCAAATGGACCCGTAAGGGTCCATTTGGTTTCATTGTACGATCTCAAGAGTTACAGATCATTTGGTTACCAATGGTCCTTTCTAGGAAGGGTTGCAACTAGTTGCTCACAACGAAAATGACAACTACAAAAATGACACCCAAATACCCTCTTTCGATATCTGGCCAGTCCATAACCCTGACAGACTTCTTCCATTTCCTTGGCAATGCAATAATCTCAAATGGGACTATAATATCACCACTATCACCAAGAAAGCACAACAGCGGCTGTACTGAGGAAAATACAGTAAAACAACGCCTGCTGCATCTGGTTTTATTGCATCATTATTCAAAGCATCAACTCCTCATCAGTAACTGTCAGGTCCACATTTTTTCATGTTTTCATGATCACGACAATACCACAATTTCTGTGCTGTGTAAGACCACATAGCCCAACATTTTATTTACCTGCCATAGTGTCAACCCCTTACCCCTGTGTCTGATCACTGGTTAGACTGGTATATTCACCATAGTGTCAACCCCTTACCCCTGTGTCTGATCACTGGTTAGACTGGTATATTCACCATAGTGTCAACCCCTTACCCCTGTGTCTTATCACTGGTTAGACTGGTATATTCACCATAGTGTCAACCCCTTACCCCTGTGTCTGATCGCTGGTTAGACTGGTATATTCACCATAGTGTCAACCCCTTACCCCTGTGTCTGATCACTGGTTAGACTGGTATATTCAGGAGTGGATCATACGCGACCAGGTTGCAACTAGAGTATTTGCAAGGGTTAGGGTAAGGGTATATTTCAAGTATAAAACTAAGTTGCAAACAGGTTACAAGTATTCAAGGTCAGGTTGCCAACCAACTAGTTACTTACTCGACACAACCATGAGAAACTAGTCTTGAGCAGGTTGCAACCGGTTGCTTACTGCTATTCATAACCATAAACCAGGGGTTTTCAACAGGTGGTCCGGGGACCACCAGTGGTCCCTGAGAGGATTCTAGGTGGTCCCCAGGCTAAATGGTGGAAAGTTGGTTAACCAGATGTAACTCTTTGAGAGCGTAAACATGAAACCAAATGGACCCGCGGGTCCATTTGGTTTCACGTTCACACCCTCAAGAGTTAAAATATTCATCATCTGAATTAGCCCCAAGTCTACACAACTAGAGAATGTAGAAGATTAATGGTCATTTTGATCTGCATGTTTGACTGTTTTTTTTTCTCTCCGAAATCCAGCCTGGAATTGTGGACAAAAGCAAAAATAAATCTTTAGTTTTGGGATCTCTGGGGCTAAAATGTCATCAAATGGGGGTCTCCGGCTTAAATCCTGAATAAATAGTGGGCCCTGGTATGAATGAGGTTGAAAACCACTGCCATTAACAACGAGTCGCAACACCAGAATCTCATCGCAACTAGGAAGAAACCGAGCGACTCTGGGGAATGGTGCTTTCATCCACATTATACCTCCTGTGTGTGTCTGCATCCATCCAGCATGGAGCTGGAGACATGAAAAAAGGACTACTGGCTTGTGTTTTTTTTTCTATTCCTTTATTTTCTTAAAGCCTTGTGTTTTTCCTCCATGAAAAAAAATGCATCTTTGGCCATGGAGAGAGGCTTAGGCTGTAATCCTGCATGACGGATTGAGTCGGCTACTGCAGCGTCTCTCTCTCTCTCTCTCTCTCTCTCTCTCTCTCTCTCTCTCTCTCTCTCTCTCTCTCTCTCTCTCTCTCTCTCTCTCTCTCTCTCTCTCTCTCTCTCGCCCCCCTCCCTCCCTCCCTCCCGAGGGGCGGATGTAACATTTCTCAATTGTTGGAGGGGCAGGAGAAAACGGTATGGGTGCGACTTCATCGCCGATGAAGCCGCACCCATACCATTTTCGGTTACAGGACTTTTATTAGGCAAGTAAAGCATCAATAATAACATCAGTCGTTGTTGAAGTTGCAACAGACACGCAGCATGCATAAAGCTAAAGGTCTGACTCAGAGAGTTTTCTGTTTTCAATGATGAAATGCTGTTGGTTTAGTGGTGACACAGCTGTAGTTAGTTAGTAGCAGTAGTAGTGTTTCAAATCATTTTAATTATAAGCACTTTAATTTGAAATACCTTGGCTTGTCTACCATGCCATCATGTTTGGTGGGGCAGTCTGGGCATTTGCCCCCCCCACCCCCCCCCCCCCCATGCCTAGATCCGCCCCCTCTCTCTCTCTCTCTCCATCTCTTTCTCTCTCTCTCTCTCTCTCTCTCTCTCTCTCACACCAACAAGTTCTGTGGCGGCAAGGAGCGATGTTCACCGTACAACTACTGCATGTGTGTGTGTGTGTGTGTGTGTGTGTGTGTGTGTGTGTGTGTGTGTGTGTGTGTGTGGGTGAAAGCACACGCAGCGTGTGTGTTCGTGTGCATGCATTTGAGCATGATGTGTACTGTATGTGTGTGCACAATGCACATGCACATGCATGCACTCAAATGCACGCGTATCACCCTGCCTCTCCCCTTAAAGAAGAAAAACGCACGCACGCACGCACGCACGCACGCACGCACGCACGCACGCACGCACGCACGCACGCACGCACGCACGCACGCACACACACACACACACACACACACACACACACACACACACACACACACACACACACACACACACACACACACACACACACACACACACACACACACACACACACACACACACACGCGCACACTGCGCAGGTGTTGAGGGAGGGAAAAAATAGATGTCAGTATTGAGAGCGAGAGAGAGAGAGAGA
Source organism: Benthosema pterotum (assembly GCA_039105355.1). Lineage (NCBI taxonomy): Eukaryota > Metazoa > Chordata > Actinopteri > Myctophiformes > Myctophidae > Benthosema > Benthosema pterotum. The sequence continues at coordinate 3,372,927 of CM076976.1, read as the reverse complement.
AAGGAAATAACCTTTTTTTCCCTTCCTTTCTCTCCAAATGATAGCCGAGGGACAGAAACAGCAGAGTGTGTAAAAAGACTCCGTAGTGATGGTGGAACAACATGGACTCCTCATGCACATCATCATAGGACGGAGGATATCATGTACCACTAGCGAGCAGGAGCGGATCTAGGCATGGGCATGGGGGAGAGGCAATGCCGCCCTAAATGCCCAGTCTGCCCCACCAAACACGATGGCATACATGCAAAACAACCCAAGATGTTTCAAATTAAAGTGCTTCTATTTAAAAATGATTTGTTTTACTTGACTAATAAAAGTCCTGTAACTGAAGATGGCAGAGAGAGAGAGAGAGAGAGAGAGAGAGAGAGAGAGAGAGAGAGAGAGAGAGAGAGAGAGAGAGAGAGAGACAGAGAGAGAGAGAGAGAGAGAGAGACAGAGAGAGAGCGACAGAGCGACAGAGAGAGAGAGAGACAGAGAGAGAGAGAGACAGAGAGACAGAGAGACAGAGAGAGACAGAGAGCCAATGGGAGCGCAGGCACAGGTATATATATACACCGTAGGAGAGCCGACCGTCCAATCCCCGACGGGACCAGCGACGAAGTCTCGCTGAGAAGCACGGCAACGGAAACACCGCATGACCCGGATTCTACCGTGTCTTTCCTCCTCTCCCCACGGTGTGGATTACACACACACACACACACACACACACACACACACACACACACACACACACACACACACACACACACACACACACACACACACACACACACACACACACACACACACACACACACACACACACACACACACACACACACACACACAGAGAGAGAGAGAGAGAGAGAGAGAGAGAGAGAGAGAGAGAGAAAGAGAGAGAGAGAAATGTCTTCTAATATAAAGGACGTCCTTCTAACACACTACTAGGAGGAACCCTCGGAGACAAGATTGGTTGCCCGTCCTTATCTACATATATCCTCTTGTCATTCCTGCTCGACCCCCCGCTCTCTCTCTCTGTCTCTCTGTCTCTCTGTCTCTCTCTCTCTCTCTCTCTCTCTCTCTCTCTCTCTCTCTCTCTCTCTCTCTCTCTCTCTCTCTCTTTCTGTCTGTCTCTCTCCAGGGGCAGATCTAGGCATGGGCAATGCCCCCCTAATACCCAAACACGATGCCATGCAAGACAACCCAAGATATTTCAAATTAAAGTGCTTATATTTAAAAATGATTTGAAACACTACTACTGCTACTACTAACTACAATTTTGCACCACTAAACCACCAGCATTTCATCATTGAAAACAGAAAACTCTCTGAGTCAGACCTTTAGCTTTATGCATGCTGCGTGTCTGTTGCAACTTCAACGACAACTGATGTTATAACCGATGCTTAATTGCGTAATAAAAGTCCTGTAACCGAAAATGGTATGGGTACGGCTTCATCGCCTGTGGCGCGAAGCCACGGGGACTGCCCCACCAAACATGATGGCATGCAATCAACCCAAATTTCCCCCCAAAAAAAACATTTCAGATGAAAGTACGTACAGTATATTTTAAATCATACGAAACGATCACAACGCAACTACATCATTGCAGTTACTTATTTCATCATTTCGTCAGACCTTTAGCTTAATGCGTTCCTGCTGCAACTTCAACAACATCTGATGTTATTTTTTGATGCTTACTTGCCTAATATATAAGTTATGTACAGGCTACAAATCTTGTGGGTCAGAGAAAATATATATGAAATGGAAGATTTTGATTTTGTGTTGAGATATAGATATAATAACCATGCCAAAAGACAGAGTTATTCTATTCAATGTGCGGGTTTGGGGTGACTTTAAAGGGCAATTCCACCCATTTTCATTGTTTTTTTTTGTACACTCTCAGAAAAAAAGAAGCGTCTAAAGAAATCCATTAACATGGTGAAAATACATCTTGATGATGTCATCAAGATGTTTCACCATGTTAGTGGCTTTCTTCAGACCTCCATTTCTTGGGAACACAGAATGGGGGAACGTTTTTTTTTTTTTTTTATCAAGTCTACACAACACTTTGAAGGTACATCAATGACATGGTAAAATATTGAAAATGGGTGGAGTTCCCGTTTAAACAAAAATGGTATAGTGATGAAGCCGTCCGCATACCATTTTCGTCCCCCCCTATTTTCTTTTTTCTTTCTGAGAGCGTACAAATGCAACCGTTCCATTTGTACGCTCTCAGAAAACAGAAGCGTCTAAAGAAATCCATTAACATGGTGAAAATTCGTCATGTTAGTGGCTTTCTTCAGACCTCCATTTCTTGACATAGCAAAATATTGAAAATGGGTGGAGTTCCCCTTTAAACAAAAATGGTATGGTGATGAAGCCGTCCCCCATACCATTTTCGTCCCCCCAACCCCCCCCAATTGGGAAAGGTTACATCCGTCCCCTATTCTCTCTCACACTCATCTCTGCATATACTCTGCAGATTACTGCTGCGTCTTCTTCTCTCTTTCTTCCCATAATCTCCAAACCCCCCCCCCCCCCCCTGCGTGGGTATTAGGGCGCGGGCGCGAGGATCTTCCCGTGGCATGCGGCGCTAGAAGTTATCGCCCCCGCCCATCTCTCCCCTCCCCTCCCCTCCCCTCGCCCCTCTCTCTATCGCTCTAATCTTCCTTAATCTTCCAGCCCAGAGTGAAGTGAGAATTAGTTTCCCGCTCTCGCTCATCCATCTCTCTCTCTTGCACGCCCCCCACACCCGCACACACACCCACACACTCATTCACCCCTACTGTAGACCCACCTCCCATTCCTCCTCTCTCTCTCTCTCTCTCTCTCTCTCTCTCTCTCTCTCTCTCTCTCTCTCTCTCTCTCTCTCTCTCTCTCTCTCTCTCTCTCTCTCTCTCTCTCTCTCTCTCTCGTCTCTTCTCCATTTCTTCCCACCCACCCACTCACTCCACTCCTGCCACTTATGGGGTGACCAGATATAAATGGTTCATTTAAGGGACAGAAGTATTGCAAATAGTTAGCAAATTATTAACTCATTCACCGCCTCCGGTAGGCCTACGGTATAGGGCCCCCTTCGCCATTCACACAGTAGGGCAAAACATGACGAATCGTAATCGATTTCATTCTTCAATCCATCTATTAATCAGAATGCATCGTCTTACGATCGTTCTGTTGTTGACTTTCATTTGGGATTTTTTTTTTTGCACCCATCCTATCCAATGCATTCACATGGCATTTTCTCAGACTCTGCCCCGGAATGTCGCTGGTGCACGGGTAAATCGACTATAGCGCTAAACGTCACTTCCTGACTTTTAAACCAGAACTTTTTTTGCACAGATCGTGAGGAGAGGACAGATTAGTCAAGAGACACAAGAAACACCATGACCTCATCACACATCCTGTTTTGGAGATCTAGCGCTTCAAAATAAAACCAATAAGGCAAAACACGACAGCAACCGGTTGTCGTTTTTAGCAGCGTTTGGGTTAAGATCTTGGTGTCATATTCACCATAGTAATTCAGGATTTCAATTCAAATATCAAAATGTGTGTCTGGAGGCGACAGACTGTGAGTCACAATGAGGGACAGACAGACAGACTGGGACTCAATTAGTGGAACACCCCGAAAAGTCTTAGAAATGAAGGACCATCCCACGCAGAGAGGGACATCGGGAATGCCGCTGCCAGAAATTGCACTCCTCGCTCCATCTGCACCTTCTATCTCTCTCTCTCCTTTTCTTTCTCAATGCTTATCTTCCATCTTATTCTTTCTACTGTCCTCTATTTCTTCTGACAGCATCATCATCCTTATCATCATCATCACCATCACCACCCATGACACCCCCGTTGTTTTCCTGCATGGTGTTATTATTTTGGGTTATTTTGGGCTCGATTCGTCCATTGTGAATCTGCAGCTCTCTCAGGGGCGGATCTAGGAAATGCCCGCCTAAATACCCAGTCTGCAACCACCCCCCCAAACACGATGCCATGCAAGCCAAGATATTTCAAATTAAAGTGCTTCTATTTAAAATGATGTGAAACACTGTCTACTTTAGCTTTATGCATGCTGCGTGTCTGCTGCAATTTCAACAACAACTGATGTTGTTATTGATGCTTTACCTGACTAATAGCGCAAAGCGCCACGGGCGATGAAGCCGCCCCCATACCATTTAACTTCAACAACAACTGATGTTATTATTGATGCTTTACCTGACTAACAGCGCGAAGCGCCACGGGCGATGAAGCCGCCCCCATACCATTTTCTCTTGCCCCTCCGACATGTTCTCTTGCCCCCCCACCCCCCCAAATGGGACATGTTACATCCTCCCCTGGTTGTTTTCCTGCACGGTGTTATTATTTTGGGTTATTTTGGGCTCCATTCGTCCATCATGAATCTGCAGCTCTCTTTTGCTATTATTATGTGTATTGTCTCATATTGCTGTCTTGTGTCAGCTGTATGCATTATATTTTTCTCTCTAAAAAACATCTCTCTCTCTCTCTCTCTGTCATCTCGCTGGCTCTTATCGTCTCCATGCAGCTCGACAGAGCGCAGAGGTTGATTTCTACGTCTGTCTCGCTGTTATTTGTTTTGTTTTTTTTTACTTTTTCTTTCCCCCTCTCCCAGACGTCTCTTTTCTCTTCACGAGGCTTCAGGCTGCATCCTCTCTCTGTCAGTCCACTCTATTAACCCGTGTGTCCTCCTTGCCCCTCTCTCTCTCCGCTGGCCGTCTCCGCAGACGGTGACCTTGGTAAGTGACCTTGCCACGGGGGCTGCAGACCTCACACCCCTCCATCCATCCACCCTCCATCTATCACAACCCCTCCGGGAAGGGGAGAGAATACCAAGGAAGAATCACACTGGGGTTGTTGTTTACCATGAGGGGGCGAAAAAAATAATCATTCCGGTGTTGTGATACCCACTGACCACATGGTTTGACCGTTTTGTCAAAGATGTTTGTTTATTTTATTGCGTAAGTTTATTTTATAATAACCCACGATTTTGTATCCCTTCTTTTTTACCCGGTTCCAATTACCTAATATAATCCTGGGCTCTACACACTCTACACCAACCTGGGGAGGCAGCGGACCGGCCTCATGCTTCCTACAATCCATGAGGAGTGCAAGCTCTAAGGGTGGGGGGGTGGTCCCTGGTCGGACGTAGCACGCGGAAGGAACACATTATTCCAACCATAGAGCGGTAGACTGGGCGGCTAAGCTAGCTAGTTTCTGTTCTCTATAGAGCGGCAGGCTGGGCGGCTAGGCTAGCTAGTTTCTGTTCTCTATAGAGCAGCAGACTGGGCGGCTAGGCTAGCTAGTTTCTGTTCTCTATAGAGCAGCAGACTGGGCGGCTAGGCTAGCTAGTTTCTGTTCTCTATAGAGCGGCAGGCTGGGCGGCTAGGCTAGCTAGTTTCTGTTCTCTATAGAGCAGCAGACTGGGCGGCTAGGCTAGCTAGTTTCTGTTCTCTATAGAGCGGCAGACTGGGCGGCTAGGTTAGCTAGTTTCTGTTCTCTATTGACCTTTTTCCCCGCCAAAGTGCTGGGGAAAAAGTTGTGTGTGCGACCCATCCGGTGGGAGTGCCGTGGGAAGTAGCGTCACAGTGTTTACATGCTCGCATGGGCGGACACTCTTGTCGCATGGCATCCCACTGTCCCACCCACATTCACAATAAGGAGTAAATATCCACATAGCCGTGCAATGATTGATTGGTTTAAGTATATTACAGTTTGCAGATTGGGTATATTTGACCTGAACCCACACCTCGGAAGGCTTCCATTGTTTCTCGCTTCATAGATGGTAAAGAGCTCGGGAAAAGTCAGAGCCATATAGTATAGACAAAGATACGCAAACTCCGTTCACTTGATGGGGTCAGTCCAATGGCGGATCTTCTGCATAGGCCTACACTTCTACTGAGAATGGGGACAACAAATAGGGACAAATCCTGTACCGGAGGTAGGCGGTGCAATGGACACAGGCAGCAGCCTAACTTTAAAGATCTTAAATCCCTTTATTCACAACATAATCATTACGAAGACTTTAGTTGTTACTGTTCAACACGTTAAAACAGTTAACATGGTGTACGCATGCCTAAAATAGTTCTTATTTGCACCGCTCTCGTTGAAAACATTGCATCCAGGTTGTCCTTCTTTCAGGCTGCATGAACAGCGCTCGAGCGCTTACTTTCTGACTCCCTTAATGTCGCAACTCCTCTCCCAAATGGCTTTAGAGTGTGCGCAGCGCACGGCTGGAGAGGTTTTTTCCTCGGATGGTTCTGTTATTGGTGATTGGTTGTCAGTGCAGAAGGGAGCGCTGGGCTGTGTTTTGGACCGAAAACCTCAATAAAACCATTCCTAAACCTAACTTTAATTATACTTATTGAACATGTAAAGTCTGTGGTTGTTGGGGAAAAAAATAAATGTGGCAACATCAGGATTTGAACCCACGAAGCATGGATGCACAGATTTCAAGCCTGCGCAGCAGTCCACTAGACTAATGAGGCTCTGGTGACATTGGCATCACATCGGCATTACAACAAACATTATTTGAGCCAGCACTTGTGGGAGGGGATCATAGGAGGGGACAAGGGGAAAGCCTGTCCCCATGAAGGCGAGGCTTCCCTCCTCGACTCCTCCCGCGACCCCTCCCCTGTTTGCAACAGGATCTGCCGCACACACAATCACAATGCATTATGGGCCATAATCAAAAGGTGGATAGAGCGGCAGACTGGGCGGCTAGGCTAGCTAGTTTCTGTTCTCTATAGAGCGGCAGACTGGGCGGCTAGGCTAGCTAGTTTCTGTTCTCTATAGAGCGGCAGGCTGGGCGGCTGGGCTAGCTAGTTTCTGTTCTCTATAGAGCAGCAGACTGGTTGGCTAGGCTAGCTAGTTTCTGTTCTCTACAGAGCAGCAGACTGGGTGGCTAAGCTACCTAGTTTCTGTGGACATTTGTGTGACAATATCTAGTGAACAAACTGTCAATGAAAATATATTTTTCCAGCAATTGTCTTAGTTTTAAGGGTAACTGTTGTAGGATTGCAATATTACACTCAAGGTATACTGCTTTAACAAGATTGCCTCCAAAAAGCAGACCCTCTCATGTAATATTGCTTAATCCAAACACTCGAGTTAACAAAACATTTGCTGCGAAAGAATATTTCAAGGATTTTTTTGGCACATTTTCCTTGATTTCTCAAAACAAACACCAGCTCTATAATCTTCTGCGTTCCAGTTATTAATAATAATAATGATCACTGAGCGTTTATTTCACTATACGGTACGTGCACAACTTGCTAATTAGGCTACTATACCATGAATGCATGCTGAGAGACCTAATGACAACAGGGCAGTAGGAATGGATTTGACCCCGGCGGGTCGCCCCATGGAGCATAGAGAACCGGGGGCTATCATGGACGCTTCACGCTGGCCGCGGTGTGAGCTCGTTGCCAGGCTACAGCACGCCACGGCCGTGGAAGAGACAACGAGGCTGAAAGCAAGCCGTTAAACCATTCTGAATCGAAAAATTATTCAAAGATTTGTGCCGTATTTTCACCTTTTTCCAAAAATATCAGACCTTCAAGCTCATAGCGTGCCACTCCGTGGCACGCTATGAGCTTGTAGGTCTGATATTTTTCAATAACTATAAAGTAATGCCAATAATGCTAAGTAATGCTAACTAATGGTAATAATCAGTGATGGGCAAGTTACTGGGAAAATGTCGTACTACAAGTCGCTACACTACTTGTTACTCTCGAAAGAATGTAGCTAAGCTACACCACAAGCTATCCTCAGACAATTGTAGTAAGCTACACTACAAGCTACACGTCAAAAGTAGCTTGCTACATCAACACTACACATATATAAATATATAACTCAACTTATTGTACAACTTTCTAAAGATAATATGTTGTTTGATAATATGTTCTTTTTTATACTCTCGTCTGTAAAGCACTCTGTGTTGCATTTTGTCATGACAGGCGGTATACAAATAAATTCTACCCTTTTAAAACAGGTGGAATTCGAAAATGTGGGTGGGAAAATGTAGTAAGCTACACTACTTGTTACTCTTGAGAAAATGTAGCTAAGCTACACTACAAGCTATCCCCAGAAAATTGTAGTAGGCTACACTACAAGTTACGGGAAAATGTAGTTGTATGTAGCTTAGCTATTTACTGCCCATCACTGGTAATAAGGCTGACTAATTCTAACTAATGCTAATGCTAAGTATTGCTAATAATGCTAATAATGCTAATGCTAATAACGCTTATAAACATAAAAGGCTTTCCCGCCAAATATGACTTAACCCCCCCCCACCCCCCTCAGTATAACAAGCCCGCAGGAAAAGAAAAGAAAACTCTTCCCTTTGGCACATGTCCTCCCCTCCAACTAACCACTCAATCTCTAACAGGAGAAATATATAATTTCTTCCTTGGTCACAGGTCCCCTCACCCCCGCCTCCCCACCCCTCGGTTCGGTGGCACATAATGTACCAGGCGCTGAATATCTCAGGCAATTTCAAAGTGCTGTATTAGTGATGGTGGGAGCTCTATTTTACACACACGGTGAAAGGCATCCTTGCACTCACCGCCGAGGTGCTGTCGCAAAAAAGAACACTATGTTATTTCAAATATACTATTCAGACATGCATCATCATAATTACAACATCGGTGGTGTTGGGCAGCGGTAGTGTCTCTCTCCGCCAAAAAAACACCCCGCCTCATTGCTTGTTACAAATGAGCTTGTTGTTGCTTGATGTGAAAACAGGACAGCTTTACAAGCAGATAACGACGGAGATGCGCAGTAGCTTGTGGATCCTAGTGCACCGCAGCCAAGTTGTTGCAGTTGCTAAACAGATTGTGTTTGTACACCGGGACGGATCTAGGCATGGGTATGGCGGGGCAATGCCCCCCTAAGTGCCCTGGCTGCCCTGCCAAACATGATAGCATGCAAAACAACCCAGACTCTATTACTGCTACTAAATAACGACAATTGTGTCATCACTAAACCAACAGCATTTCATCAGATATATACAACGAAATTGTTGGCCATCACAGTATCACAGTGTGACGCTGTTGCCATGTGCATGTGCATGACTAAGTAACAACAAACTCACGGTCTGCTGTACACTCACGGTGTACAGCCTACTTACAACACGCTCGCTTATAAGCAGCAGACCTGGCACTTCCTTTTTGTCAACACTTGCGCCATTGAGGGTACAGACAACAGGCCATATACTCCAATGCATTTCGTACTTCCGGTTGTCCCATTTCAATACCATTCTAAGTAGAAGAGCCGCCATTACACCTTTCAATGGCAATGAATAGAGATGTCGCGTGCGGTCGACAGCCATCAACACTTGCAACATTGAGGGTACAGACAACAGCCCATACACTCCAATGCAATTTGTACTTACGGTTGTCCCCTTTCAATACCATTCTATGCAGAGGAGCCGCCATCACAGCGCTCCATGGCAATGAACAGAGATGTCGTCACTCTGTCTACATTGTAAGATGAATAGATATGTCGTCACGCCCCTACGTCCCTCGCCTAGCCTGACAGACACACAACGACTTCACAGAATCGCCCCAATGTTACATCCACCCTTGTTTGTACACGTCTCTATTCTTTTGCAGGTGGTAACTTGGGAAAATAATGAAGTAATACATACAGTATGTAACCATTTCTAACTGAGGTTGAGACATTGGGGAGAGACAAATTGTTCAGGAGTGGGAAAAAATGATTTTATGTTTTATTCAAAATGAGTTAAGAGCACAGTCAGACTCTTCACATACTAGAGGACGTCTGAAATAAATATCACATGTAACTAGCTAACATGTAGCTAGGTGTGTTGTTAGAGTCCAAAGATCTGATGGGTCATGAGCAGTAACTATTTAAATATTACATATTACTGTAATATTATTACCTTTACAGCAAAAGTAAAGTACAGATATTACTCTGCCAAAATGTGTAATAAGTAATGTGTTACTCTAAATATATTACTCTCCTAAGTAATATTGCCCAGCACTGGTCATGAGTAAAGTAAAGACATTAACAGTGAACCAATCCAAATCAAAATAAACAGCCGTTGTTTATAATCCGCGCTGGTTCACGACTTGTGAATCCAAAGAATGAAATAATAACAGTAATTAACGGCGTGCCTGCAATTTACTCGAGCGAAAAGAAACGCAGAAAGCGCTTCTCGCATTGACCTGCCTGCGCACTAGTGATGCATTTAGACTTCATAATAGCTATAAAATTACATTAGAACCCCCTGAAAGAGAGGCGCTCCGTTCTGCAAAGCTTGGAGCCTGACTAACTTATTCTGACACTCATTAGTAACAGTGAACCTGCAACCTTGAGTGTGAATGGGCTCATAGAGGGCTGTATGGTGAGATGCTGTATCAGGGGCGGATTGGCACATATCTTTCCCACCGGGACAATTTTGCCTTGGTTGGCAGCTGGTTAACCAGATGTAACTCTTTGAGAGCGTAAAAATGAAACCAAATGGACCCTTGCGGGTCCATTTGGTTTCATTTTTACACCCTCAAGAGTTAAAATATTCATCGTGTGAGTTATCCCAACTTAATCTACACAACTAGAGAATGTAGAAGATTAATGGTCATTTTGATCTGTATGTTCCAGGCGAGCATCTAGCGCATTCTAGTGAATTTTGGAAGTGCCCACTAGTGCATTTTGGATCTTGGCAGTTGGCAACACTGCCTCCAGCAGCGCGAGGCAGTGCCCTGGCACACAGGAGTGAATGGGAATATGGCAACTCTCCTACTTGAAGGCTCTGGTGTAGGACACCTTTTCTTTTTTTGAAGGATAGAAACACTAGTTTGCCTGGTCTGGGCCTGGCGCCCTGGCCTGCCCTGGACTTTGAAAAAAAAAAAAAAAAAAACTGTCCAGGCCACTAGGTGGCGCAGGCCACCGGGAAAACTCCCTGCACTCCAGATGGCCAATCCGCCAATGTGCTGCTGTACGTCCACTTATAATTATATAAGAGGAAAGAAAGACAAGTGAATATGAATTGCTGAATGTTGCTGAGTGTTCTTGAGCTGAACACAGCGTTCCGTGAGGCAGCGCAGGGCTTTGAGTGCATGGAAGACTAGAGAGCCTCTACCGTATAGAAAGAAAGTTTAATTACCACTTATAGTTATGGCATAGTTATGTAAAATCTGGGAACTAAATTGTTTCCAAGAGATGTCTTCACGAATGTGTTTCTAATGGTGTCTAATATCATGCACTAAAATGTTGAAATTCAACTCCAGTGGGAAACCTCATAAAAACAGGTCAAAGTCGAGGTACTAGTCACAACCTATAGATACAAAATATGCAAAATGTCATCATGCTTTATGTAGCATGTGATATGTCTAACTAGGGGATTTTCATGATTCCACACATTAGTAGAACTCCTCCTAACTACCTTTAGTTGAGCCAGGCATTAAAATTAACAAGAAATTGAAGAAAACAAGGGTGGTCTAATATTTTTTCCCATGACTGTACTGTATATATACAGTGCATCACAAAGGGATTTGTGGACAGCGTCTTATTCAACAACAACAAATTGAGAGACAACACGATTATTTTGGGACAGCGACCGTTGCCCGCGACCACTATGAAACAGTCACGACCGCTTTACTACCGGTCACGACTGTTGGACCAACTAGCGGCAGCCGTTCTTCACCGGTCGCAACTAAGCCTAACCCTAACCCCCTAACCCCCTAACATAACCTCAGTAAACCCTAGGCCTAAACCTAACCTTAACCCCCCAACCAGTGTGCCACCAGTCGCGACTTTTAACCGGCTGGTCAGTCGTGACGGATTTGTTATTTTCCAGCTGCCACGGTTGTGGTCGCAAAAAATTAATTTCGCCCCTCTTGGAGAAATTACTGTATCTAGGTCAGAGGAGAGTAAAAAAAAAAGTCCTCAAACGGGAGTCTGAGGTTCAAAAAAAATGCTGAACAAAATGAATAAATGGACCTTGACACGGAAAAGTGCAGAAAACCGCTGGGACAGAACAAAGACAACCGCGGCGGAGAGGCTGTCACGGTTGTACACGGTTAACACACCCTCCCTGGTGCACTGCTCTTTGGTTTGTGTTTACGCTACATTATTATTAACCCGTGCTGAGCTGAAAAATAATTCAAAGATTTGCGCCACATTTTCACCATTTTCAAAAATATCAGACCTTACAAGCTCATAGCGCGCCACTCCGTGGCACGCTATGAGCTTGTAGGTCTGATATTTTTCAGTAGCTAAAGCAATGCCAATAATGCTAAGCAGGGCTAATAATGCTAGCTATTGCTAATAATTCTAAGTAATGCTAATACTAAGTAGCGTCAATAATGCTAATAATGCTAATACGTATTATGAAAATGCTAATAATGCTAACTAATGCTAATAATGCTAAATAATGCTAAGTATTGTGAAAATAAAAAATGCTAAGTATTGTGAAAATTAAAAAAAAGTATTGTGAAATTTCTAGTAATGCTAATGATGCCAATGATGCTAACTAGTACTAACTAATTCAAACTAATGTTAATAATTCTAATAATGTTAGGTAAGTCTAATGCTAAGCATTGTGAAAACGCTACTAATGCTGAGTAATGCTAATGATGTTAAGTAATGCTAATAATGCTAAATAATGCTAATAATGCTAACAGGCGTTCCCGCCAAACATAGGTTAACAGCTGCTACCTGTCCTTCTGCCACCGCCGTTACTGTATTGTCCAGGAAGATGGAAGAACACAATCTGGTGTGTGTTTTTTTTTTTACTCACGCAGAACGGCCCTCTGGGAGTTGTGTTGTGGCGATGCTACGATCCGTCTTTATGACCTTCTTTCTGATGAAGGAAAAAATGACTAATATGCTTGAGTGAATTAAACCCTTATTAACAAAACGTTGGAAGTGGAATGCGTCGCGCGCCGTTTGAAAGGGCAGGCACTCAAATCCTAGTGATTAATGTTGATGATAGGTAGAATAGTGACTAGCGAGAATAGCGAGCTCTTTTTAGAACTGAATCCAATTTATTGGAATAATGACAGTCTTCAATCCTACAAACTGCACCTGAGAACAAAGCCAACAAAATCCGACATTGTAAATGTCTTAAAAAAAAAGTAAAAATCTACATTCTAGTGCACATCTTGTTGTTACAGTACCCATCGATAGCTTGTAAATCTGTTCTATTTTTGCATGCAACAACAAGCTCATTTTAAACATTACTCATTTTAAGCATTACTTTGCAATTAACTTGGCGTTACTTGCAAAGTAATGCATTACTTATTACCCATTTTTGCAGACTAATCTCGTTACTTTAGTTTTTGGGGCAAAAGTAATTATATTACAGTAATATGTAATCTAAAATTAGTTACTGCCCAACACTGCACACTACAACCATTGACACCTTAACATGAAGGGGGTTGTGGTACCACTGCAGTACCACTTAGGCCATCAGCTGGTACTATTGACAACCTCAAGTGCTCACCACTGTAAACACATGACGATACAGTGCATGTGTAGCCGTAGGAGGGGCTGGACAGGGATGAACAAATCGGCCCCGCCATTTTCGTGCGAATTTGTCCCAGTCCGTCCCACACAACCAGCTTGCGGGTATAGCACAAACTCTACCCCCCGCTCTGTCAGCACACACACACAAACAAACAAGCCGTAATACCACCACTTTTACACAACAAACATAAGTGATGGAAACCAACAGACTCCTACAAGAACCCTTTGATGCTCTCACTAGAATGATGCTGGCAAAAAAAAGAACTGCTCACTCGCTACTCTCAGGCAACAAGTATGCCATGGCCTGCTTGTAAACAACGCGCAAGTTTGTACTCTACCGAGGGCTGATCTACTTGGTTAACACATTTTGGTACAAACAGAAATGATAGTTTGACAATACAACACCAGACCAAGTGAGACGCAGTGCACTCAGAGAGTGGGCTGCAGGGGCGTTTCTAAGCAATTTGGAGCCCCAGACAAGTTTCTGGGCCCCCCCCCCCCTTACAAAATTGATCTGGGAAAAATCTATTGTGATGTCATACCCATGACAGGCACAGTAAAATTGCATCCCCCAGGGGATACAATTATGAGCTATTTTTTAAACTAAAGGACATATTACTGTATATGTGTTTTAAATGTTCAATTCTAGTTATAGAGGACAAGTATAATGTATTTATCCATATGAGACTTATTAGCCTGGGATCCGTTTAAAGCAGGGGTTTTCAACAGGTGGTCCGGGGACCACCAGTGGTCCTTGAGAAGGTTCCAGGTGGTCCCCAGGCTAAATGATGGAAAGTTGGTTAACCAGATGTAACTCTTGAGAGTGTAAAAATGAAACCAAATGGACCCTTGCGGGTCCATTTGGTTTCATTTTCACACTCTCAAGAGTTAAAATATTCATCATCTAAATTAGCACCACTTAATTAAGACGTTTACACTTTTTTTGTTGGCAAAATACAGCCTGGATCTGTGGACAAAATCAAAATAATTCTTTATAGGTGTAACTCTTGAGAATGTAAAAATGTTCATCATCTGAATTAGCATCTCCTTAATTAAGAAGTTTACACTGTTTAGTTGGGCAAAATCCAGCCTGGAATTGTGGACAAAACCAAAATAATTCTTTATAGGTCTTAGGTCTTTGGTGTGAAAATGTAATCAAATGGTGGTCCGTGGCCTCAAATGCTGAATAAATAGTGGTCCCTGGAGTCAAAAAGGTTGAAAACCCCTGTTTTAAAGCATGTCTGGTGGTCACCGCGGTGCCTCCCCTCATGGCGCCCCAGGCAACTGCCTAGTCTGCCTAATGGCAAAAACACCCCTGGTGGGCTGCATCTATGGGTTTGGGTCCAGGCTGTAGTAAAGATATACGCAGTGATGGGCAGTAGCTTGTTACAAGTAGCTAAGCTACATAGCTTAACTACATTTTCCCGTAACTTGTAGTGCAGCTTAGTACATTTGTTCTGGGAATAGCTTGTAGTGAAGCTACACTACTTGTTTCGTGTAGCTTACTACATTTTCCCACACACATTTTCAAATTCCATCCATTTTTAATGGGTAGAAAACCTCTAATATACATCCCAAAACCTAAACATGCCACCATCCCAGGTTCAAACCCACCCCTAGATTATTATTATTATGATTTTTATTTATATTATTTTATTATTATGATTATTATTTAGAAGGTTGTACATTAAGTTGAGATATATATTTATATATATGTAGTGGTGTTGATGTAGCAAGCTACATCAAGCTACTTTTGTTGTGTAGCTTGTAGTGTAGCTTGCTACAATTTTCTGGGGATAGCTTGTAGTGTAGCTTAGCTACATTTTTTCGAGAGTAACAAGTAGTGTAGCTTTCTAAATTTTCCCAGTAACTTGCCCATCACTGGTAAAGATATACGGCATATCTCTTTGGGTTTCCCTGTGAGTTACGCGTGTTTGAATCCTGGGTATGACACAAACATTAACATATGCAACAACCCAACACCTTACAGGTTCAATTCCTCCATTCCAGAACACAGACTATGTTTATCTGACTGACAAAGTTTGTAGGGAAAGTAAACAATCCACTTCAACTTGGATCACAGTTTATAATGAAGCACATTTTGTTAATTTGCTGCTTTCCGATCAGTGGTCCGTTGCCGTCACGATTAATATAAATCAGAAAAGCGTTTTGCCTTGAATACCCAACGTGGCTGCTGAATCCATAAATATTAATAACTACAAAATAAATCACGCCATATAAAAGGAGAAAAAAGTGGCTTTGTTGTTTGTTGTTCTTCTTACTGAACATAATGGGATTAAACTCGATGAAATAATGTATTGGTTAAAGAAAAAGTAAACTAAACGAGAAGCTTTTCTGTGAGAACCGCAGCTGATAAAGAGGAGACGACAACAGCAAGGCAGTGAAAGAAAAAATCCAGGAAGACAGATGACTTAAAGGGGAATTCCACACATTTTCAACATTTTACAATGGTTGGTATTCTCAATCGCTGTGGTGTAGCCAGGTATGGTGTAAGTCTTCTCATTGGCTGGCATGGCAGCAAATCAGGTCTGGGGCCTTGTGTGGAGGCCGAAAGCCTATACCACCAGCCCTGGGCCTGGGCTTACCAAATAATTACCCAGAATAATTAAAACCTGCAATTCAAAAGGTCCAGAAATCACCTAACACCCAATTAATAATGTTACTGTACTCCCCTACTTTGTTCATCATGAGTTGAAGCTCTTGATGACTGGTTTTAATTAGTACGGATGATTATTTGGTAGATTATTTGGTAGACAATCTGCTGGAGGAGCATAGAGCCAACAGCATCCCATTCACACACACTGTTAGCAACTGACAATCTGCTGGAGGAGCATAGAGCCAACAGCACCCCATTCACACACTGTTAACAACTGACAATCTGCTGGAGGAGCATAGAGCCAACAGCACCCCATTCACACACACTGTTAGCAACTGACAATCTCGCGATACGGAGCGTCTTGCGAGACCAATGTAGCAGTAGGAGTATGCAGAAATGCGTTGGACTCAGATATCTAATCCAGCTTTAATGGCTTTGAACCCCTTCTTCTTTAATAGTAGAACATAAACATTACAGAGACTGTAGTCATGACTCAATGTTACTTTAAAACATTGGTCGTTTTGCATATGTGCCTAAAATAGCTCTTATTTGCGCCGTTCTCGTTGAAAAAAATGTATTCCCAACTGCAGTTAGGACTCAGAGAGCCTCTGTATAGTCGTGTGACGACTGGTTTCTGACCCCTCAATATCGTAACTCTCCTACTAGAAGGCTCTGGTAGGTACCAAACCCCTCCCCCTAGCATTCCCACAGACAGCAGACGATGTCAGACTCAAGCTTCAGGAAGCTGAGCTCGAGTCTGATAATCAGGCTAGTAGTTTACTGCTGTGGTGTTCACTGGATAAAAAAAAAAAAACACTCCAGCGGATTTTTTGTGAGTCCTTGAGTGGGGTTCTATAATGGTCCGCCGGGTCCCATGTGGCAGTGGTTTTCAACAGGTGGTCCGGGGAACACCAGTGGTTCCTGAGAGGGTTCCAGGTGGTCCCCTGCTAAGTTGGTTAACCAGATGTAACTCTTGAGAATGTAAAAAATTAAACCAAATGGACCCTTGCGGGTCCATTTGGTTTCATTTTTT
Source organism: Benthosema pterotum (assembly GCA_039105355.1). Taxonomy (NCBI): domain Eukaryota; kingdom Metazoa; phylum Chordata; class Actinopteri; order Myctophiformes; family Myctophidae; genus Benthosema; species Benthosema pterotum. Next base: position 3,355,798 of record CM076976.1, on the reverse strand, counting down.
ACACTCTCAAGAGTTAAAATATTCATCATCTGAATTAGCCCAAATCTACACAACAACAAAAGGACAAAAGCAAAATAAATCTAGTCTTGGGGGTCTGTGGGGCCAAAATGTCATCAAATAGTGGTCCTCCGTGGCTCAAATGCTGAATAAATGGTGGGCCCTGGTATCAAAAAGGTTGAAAACCACTGCCATGCGGGTGTGTGTGTGTCTATGAGAGTGTACGAACAGAAGCAAATTCACAGCATTGAATACCTGATGGATGATACCGGAGCCTGGTTTCCAGAAACCGACGCTGTATTTGGCTCCGGCAGATGCAAGGAACTTGTAGACCTCCTGGTTCACTTCCTGCACAAGGAGAAACACGGTTGCAGTTAGGGCTGAATTCAGCTTTTTTTTTTAAGTCATCTTTTTGTTGCACAATAAATGTGGCTTTAATCCCCTTTTTTGGTTCAAGGCCCAAATCTAAAGCCGATGTCTTCTGAATTCTTTTTTTTTTTTTCTAAAATAAATTCTCTATGCGGGAAAAAAAGACTGAGCAAAAAGTATCAGGTTTATAAGAGTCAGAGGAACACTGAGTCTCGGCTCTGTATCGGTCAATGCCATAGGGTAGCATCAGGAGCAGGAAATCAGACCAGTTCTGGATCAAACAAAACAGAAAGTTAACCTGCTCAAGGTCCCTATGTAGCGCTCTCCATTCATTTCCTCCCCTGGATGGGAACAAAAATCTTAAAGCGCAAATAACATAAAATAACCTAAAATTGTTTTTAATACTCAATATCATATTTTATTACATGGCTTGAATGAATGCTCCAATCAGAAGCCAGCGTTCTGGTCATGTGAGCGGTCACATAATACACTATAATTCACCGCTCCGCGCTATATTGGACCGCTGCATAATCAAGGTCCCCAAAGTGCAAACAGCTGTGTTCATATCAATCCGCGGTGCGCTTCCGCATTTAGTTCCAGCACGCCGTTAGCGGGTCCATTTGGTTAGCTACGTATTTGGTTGTTTACATGCCGTTGCCGTCACCCTCTCAAGGACCACTGGTGGTCCTCGGACCACTGGTTGAAAACCACTGACGTAAGCCATGTAATAAGCGGGATAACACCCTTCGAACGGGTGATTTGTGGTGAACAAATCACAGGTTCGTCGGGTGTTATCCCTTACGTATATGTCCCTCAAGCTTATTTCTAATGGTTTAAGCCTCAGTCACCACTGATATAACCAGTCCTTGTCATTTCATTATGGACAGTTTAGCTGCAGTACCACAAAGTAGCGTGTATTGATAACATCATTATGAGGCCAAAATCAAACCAGCTGTTCCTGAGAGCAATTTTATGTTGAAGCTCCTACATGATGTGAAAGACTGATTGTTCAAACTAGATAATTTGTGGGGACAGAAAACACACATGGGCACACCAAAAACAGCTAAAAAATAAAAGTTGAATATTGTTATTTCCCCTTTAACCGCACTTTTGTTTCAATATGAAGAATTGTAAAGCCAGCCATGGGAATTCTTACAGGGTCCTGTAAGAATTAGGCCTCGGACTTTTTACATTTTAACACTTTCACTGCATTAGGCACTCGACTAAAAAAAAAAGATTAAAAAAAATACTTTGGCGCCCCCCTAGTGGTCACAAAAAGACAGGAAACGCTTGGTTAGGCAGAGATACAGTTGATTGAGATTATTCAATTACAGAAACAATAACCAAATGAATAAAATAACTTGATTTAATCGCCCATAGGTTCCGCATGACAGAGCCTTTTTCCACTGGACGAGTTTCATGCGTGGCGATAATACCAATGCACGCAATGGGAGAAGCAGACAATCAGACCCTTGTGCCTGCCCCAGTGGGTGATGGGAAATTTTGATTCGGAAAAACTCACTCATTGATACACATCCTACCAATCTGTTTCAATCGACCAAAAACATCGATATGCGATTCATTTTGATGAATTAATTACATTGCTTGAAATTAATTAGAGTCCCAACCCTAGTAGGAATATTGTTTTATTGACAAAATTAAACGGTCGCCAAGGTAAGTCTGCTCTGTTCTATTCAATAATAATCGTCCCATTTCCTAATGGGACCGACATGATGAAAGAAATGACGTTATTATCCGTACGAGACGGAACATATTAAGCATGCAAATTGATTGACGCCCGCGGGGCAGCCAGGTGTGTGTGTGTGTGTGTGTGTGTGTGTGTGTGTGTGTGTGTGTGTGTGTGTGTGCAGGTGCTGAATGTATGGAGAAAGAGCTCAGATAAACGCAAGAAAAGGGTATTAGGATGAAAATCTAGAGATAGCACACCGCTACCATGCAACCAAGATTAGACAGAGACAGAGGCGGGGTATGTGATGTCTGTGGGTGGGTGGGCTATGGAAGAGATAGGGACACGTGAGGAGCATATAGACGGATCTAGAAACTATGGGTCCCTGGGCCCTATGTGTTCGCACATACGCATAATACGCATAATAATGATGCCATAGCCTATAGGCCTGAAATATTTTTTTAAAATAAAGGATAGATAGAATAACTTAGCCCAGGGGTGTTTTGCCATTAGGCAGACTAGGCAGTTGCCTGGGGTACCAAGGGAGGGGGGGGGGGGGCGCCAAGGGCGACTACCAGACATGCTTTAATCCTTTTGTGCCATTATATGAAAACCCCCTTGCTTAAAAACTAGTCTAAGGCCCAGAGCTAGGTCCAATCCAAACACTAGAGTATGATCGTACCATTGAAAAGTAGCCTATTTCAAGGAAGAAAGTAAAGTGTTACTCTTAAGCATTATTCCACCTATGACAATATAACACTGATTCACAGAGACCTGCTGACAGTGAAGTGGTCTAACCAGTGGCGTTTCTAAGCAATTCCGAGCCCTAGGTAAGATTTTCTCTGGAGCCCCCCTTACCAAATGGACCCGTAAGGGTCCATTTGGTAAGGGGGGGCTCCAGGGAAAATCTCCTGTAATGCCACCCCTTAGCATTTGATGAGGCTCCCCCGACCCCCTAAACACACCAAAGGTGTTCATAGGTGAGACTGGGGATGGGCAGAGGTGTGAATAGGTGACTGAGAGACTCGGCAACTTTGCAAAATAGGCAGTACAAAATAAATCACTGGTCAACTAAAAGCTTAGGGCAGTGGCTTAAGTTCATTTTATCAAGGGGGTGGTTGAAGGTTAGGGTTAGGGTTAGGTTGAATTGAAGACACGGTAAGGGGGGCTCCAGGGAAAATCTTGCCTGGGATTCCAAATTGCTTAGAAATGCCTGACTGACTAAGCAAAGTGTTTAAACATTTTCAGTAAATGATGGGGTTTAGGACTTCTGTGGTTATTTTATTGACACAAAATGGATTGTTAATAACAGTGACAGGGACTGTGGGGGGGTGATCACAGGGACATTCAAGCTCAGGGCCCCCCATTCCCCTAGCTCAGGGGTCCCCCTGGGCCCCTGGGTGCCTGTTGGATAATCCTCCCCTG
>CM076976.1:3337320-3347320 GCA_039105355.1 Benthosema pterotum | reverse complement strand
ATAGGCAGCGCCCTTTACCCAAGGTGCTTTGATGCATTACACTCACCCGGCATTCACAGCCGGTTGTCAAAGTGTAAGAAGTTATTATTGTACAAAATGTCTTCAAACTCACATCATGTGTAATATATGACATAATCATAATGTATTTATGATTTATGTATATCATGTATTTTGTATGACCACATTTTGGTTCATTCCGTAAAGGGGAATTCCACCCATTTTCAAAATTTTCCTAGCGGGTTCATTTGGTTCCATTTGTACCCTCTCAGGAAAAAGGGGTCTGAAAGAAAAATCATTAACATGGTGAAATACGTCTTGATGATGTCATCAGATGTATTTCACCATGTTAAAGATTTTTAGGAAATAAAGAATTGGGGGAACTTTTTTATCATGTCCATACAACATCTCTATCCCTTTAAAGGGGAATTCCACCCGTATTCAACATTTCACTCATCAATTATACCTTAAGAGATGTGGTGTGGACATGATAAAAAGCCCCCCAACCATTTTGTGTTGCTTAGAAATGAAGGTCTGGAAAAAAAATATTAGCATGACCCCTAGCGGGTCCATTTGGTTCACATTTGTACACTCTCAGGAAGATTTTGCAAATGGGTGGAGTTCCCCTTCAATGTGCAGTAAGTGACGACGCTATCGGCGGTTGTACACCTCTATATCGTATCATTCCCCAAATTCCATGTGGCTTATTTTATTTATTTATTTTCAAAAAAAGGAGATCTACAAGCTTGCAGGAGCGGCACCCTGTCCTACGTTGAGAGCTTGTAGAGCGAGGTCTTTCTTCGGTGATTCTCCTTTTAGACCATACTTGTGTATAGCTGTACCTATTTTTTGTACTGCATATATATGTTTATTGTCTAATAAAATTATCAATCAATCATTTTTTTGTTTGGTTGTTTTCCCCAAGGCCTGGAAGTGTGAGGCACGAATTCCTGTTGCTCAGATATCAAACAGACAGAGAGCAGCTGGATGAACAAAGCCTCGCTCACAGTCTCTCTTTCTCCCTCCCTCCACCCCTCCCTACCTCTGGCTAGACAACAACTCATCCATCAAAAAACTCCATTACCCAGGGTCCATCACACCCAGCCCTGGACGGCAAGGCTGTACAGTATAAGGCCATCTACACACACAGCACACGCACACACACACACACACACACACACACACACACACACACACACACACACACACACACACACGCACACGCACACGCACACCACCAAAAAGCACTCCACAAAGCTTGAAGCTCACTATTATTAACTTTCCACTACTGACCTCCTTTTTCCTCAAAAACAATCCCCCAGCAGCTTCTTATACTCTGCCTGTCTCCACTGACTATATACAGTATATCTCAGAGCCGTGCCGCGGGTTCAACTCAGGTTGGAGGGGGAGATATTTTAAACTATTCTGAGCTGAAAAATAAAGATTTGTGCCACAGATTTGTGCCACATTTTCACCATTTTCAAAAACACCAGACCTACAAGCTCATAGCGTGCCACTCCATGGCACGCTATGAGCTGGTAGGTCTGGTATTTTTTCAATAACTAAGCCATGTTTGTGATGCTAATGCTAAGAATTGTTAAAAATGGTAATAATGCTAAGTAAGTAATGCTACTAATGCTAAGTACCTGACGCTATGTAATGCTAAATAATACTAACAATGCTAACTAATGGTAATAATGCTAAGTGATGCTAAGGCTAAGGATTGTTAATAATGCTAATAATACTAAGAAAGTAATGCTACTACTGCTAAGCAGGGGTGTAGTGGAGGGGACGCGGGGGACGGCGTCCCCCCACTTCTCTAAAATATTTTTTGGCAAAAAGGGAAAAAAAAAAACATTGGCATGGTGAAATACATCTTAATGACATCATCAAGATGTGTTTCACCATGTTAATGAGTTTCCTTTTTCTGAGAGTGTACAAATGGACCCGCTAGGGTCCATTTGGTTCACATTTGTACACTCTCAGAAAAAAAATAATAAAATGGGTGGAATTTCCCTTTAAGAGGCGTCCCCCACTTCTAAAATTACCACTACAACACTGATGCTAAGTAACGTTAATGCTAACTAAGTAAGGCTAATAAAGCAAAGTAATGCTAATGCTAAGTATTGTTAATAATGATAACTAATGCTACCAATGCTAAGTAATGCTAATGCTAAGTATTGCTATGTAATGCTAATAATGCTAATTGATGCTAATAATGCTAAGTAAGTTATACTGCTGATACTAACTATTGCTAATGCTAAGTGAGTAAGGCTAATAATGCTAGGTAATGCTAATTCTAAGTATTATTATTATTAATAATAATGCTCAGTGATGCTAATAATGCTAAAGTAATGCTAATGATGCTAAGTAATGCTAATTATGCTAATAACGCCAAAAGGCGTACCCACCCAATGTGTGTTAATGGAAAGAGTTAAGACCCCAGCGTGTTCCCCAGTGGAAGAACAGGGACAGGTGAGATGGCCGCTGTGTGTCTTCTCTTCTCTGGCACGTTCTCCAGAGCCGGCTATTAAATATTCAGACGGTTAGCTGTTGCCACCGCTAGAGAATCCATCCTGTCATTTAGCGTTGCTGCTCAAGGCTTCGCAGCAGCGGCAGCAGCAGCAGTGTAAAGTGGTCATACACTACCTGTCCTCTCCTCTCCTCTCTCATCCTTTCACACTCCCGTCCAAACACATTATCTCCCCTCTCATCAATATTAAAACCCCCTGTGCTCTGTTATGGCCTCCCTCGCTCTCTCTATCTTTCTCTCCCTCTCCAAACATCACCTACACCATCACACATACGTTCTGTGACTGCCCTGCTCTTTTTTCCTTCTTAACTAAAGGCTTATTCCACTGTGCAACTCCCTTTGAAACTAGTGTAGGTCATGTGTGCAGAATGCTGTGGTAGATTAGGATCTACAAACGACTGCACATATCTGTTAATTGCACATATCTGTTGATAGCTTTTAAATCTGTTCTATTTTCACAACATGCAACACCAACATCATTTGTAATAAGTAGTGAGGAGTGTTTTGGCAGAGTAACGTATTATCCATAATGGCAGTGTCATATCATCCCGCAAAACATACTTGCACACCAACTGTGCTGCATATTATTTTTTCACAGACCCACAAAACGACATTCAGCGCAGTGGAGTCGAGCTGCACTATGACAATGACTTTTTTGCCCTCTCCCATTCGGAGAAGAGAAAAGGGAAAAATGAAAAAGAGAATATTGGGTTCATCCTCACCTTCTGCAATAGGGAAGGGTAATTTATAGGATAGAAAAAAGATACTATATAAGAAGCAAAGGAACTATCCGGACGGCTTCTTCAGAACTGCTTTTAAATTGCAATGATCAGTGGACCGATGAGCCTAAACACTCGCACGATGCCTGTTGCAACACACACACACACACACACACACACACACACACACACACACACACACACACACACACACACACACACACACACACACACACACACACACACACACACACACACACACACACACTTTGTTACTTTGTAGACTTTTAGCTCTAAGCCAAGCACGAGTTACTTTGTAGAATTTCAGCTCTAAGCCAAGCACTAGTCATTTTGCAGACTTTCAGCTCTAAGCCAAGTACTAGCTGCTTTGTAGATTTCCAGCTATTAAGCTAAGTACTACTTAGTGTAGACTTCCAGCTAGACATTCAGCTCTAAGTGAAGTACTAGTTACTTTGTAGACATTTAGCTCTAAGCTAAGTACTAGTTAATTCATAGACTTTCAGCTCTAAGCTAAGTACGAGTTATCTGTAGACTTTCAGCTCTAAGCTAAGTACGAGTTATCTTGTAGACTTTCAGCTCTAAGCTAAGTACGAGTTATCTTGTAGACTTTCAGCTCTAAGCTAAGTACGCGTTACCTCGTAGACTTTCAGCTCTAATCTTACAATGAAGTATTTCTATTCAAGCACTTTTATTGTAACAGGTTATATCTGTATTGCATCTACTTAGGTTCTCAGTGTCATCCCACACACTCCCTTCCTCCCACCCCCTGTTGAGACATATCTGTGTTGATCTTTCTCTTCTTTCAGCTGGAACCTGATTTGAGCCTGATTAATGGATTCCGTTTTCCTCACGCTGGTGGAGTGGAAAAAAGCGACAAAAAAAGGAAAGGTGGTACATGCAAAAAAAAAAAAACTAAAATGAAGTCTCCCCTGGAGCGGAGAGGAAAAAAGGGCATCTGAAACCGCGCTTGGCATTACCGTGAGTGATGATGTCGTTAGCATGCGGTCGCGGGGCAGTAACGTACGTATAGGCGTCTCCGTTGCGCTGTTAGCATGTTAACGCCGCCCGCGCTAGCGGTGACAATTTGATTAGCAGCTGTGGTGGGAGAAGCTGTTATGGCGCTAAATCAAGTCTGTCAAGAAAATAAGTAAGTAGGAAAAAAAAGAAAAGAGGGGGCAGGGGGGGACTCCCGACCATAACGTTTACGCACATAATCCAGCATGGAAAACTGGAACTGTATATTGTATGTTAGACATGTCAAAGACTCCCCGATTTAACTCATACAGTACTGTATTTGGCAGTAACGCCTTTTGGTGTTCTAAGTGTTATTAGGATAATTAGCATTACTTAGCATTATTAACGATACTTAGCCTGAGCATTAATTAGCATTATTAGCCTTACTTACTTGGCATTAGCAACATTTAGCATTAGCATTATTAACATTTTTAACAATTCTCAGCATTACCATTCATTTGCATAATTATCCTTACCTGCTTAGCATTAGCAATACTTAGCATTAGCATTACTTAGCATTATTAGCATTACTTAGCCTCATTGGCATTACTTTAGGTATTGAACCTAAATATCAGACCTACAAGCTCATATCAGCTTGATGATAATTTAGCTTGTGTTTTTCTTATCTCCCCATGTGCCAGAGAAACTATACATCTTCAAGACAAGAAATAAATCCAGAATTTACAACAAGTAGACTACAGATGACCAACACAACAGCATAGTCAATGCAAAATGTATGCTTATCAACAAAAGATATAAATTGGATAGTGTAGTGCAGGGTGGACAATTATTTTTCCCAAGGGGCCAAATGAGATACATAAAATATTGTGGAGGGACAAGTCTAAAGGCTGAACTAAAATCTACATAGTACTAATTTAATTTCAAGATAAACGTAAGAATAAGACCAACCATTTTGACACCAGGGTGCTCTAATTATTCAGAATTTAAGCTTTTGTTTTTGTCCACAATTCCAGGCTGTATTTTGCTGGATTTTATATTTAAACATCTGAATTACTTAATTTTCAAGATATTACACATTTAGAATGTAGAAGATGTTTTTTATTTTGACCAACGTTTTGCCAGTTCTCTCCTAAATTCTTGACACAAACTTGAACATCCTTGAGACTAAAGTCAACATCAAATGGTGGTCTGTGGCTCAAATGCTGAATAAATAGTGGTCCCTGTTATAAAAATAGGTGGAAAACCATTGATTTAGTTCCTTGATTGCTCAAATTATTATCTGATAAAACACCCTAAAGGGCTTTCCAGACGACAAGATAAACGCCTGTATTATTGACGGGGGGTTTTCTTTATGCCGGCGCTGGCGACATAAAGAAAATCGCCCGTCGATTAACGCCAGGCGTTTTAAAAAGCTCACTGGATTGAGCTTTCAAAAAAACTCTTGAAAGCTCAACTCTTGAAAGCTCAACGCGTGCTCGTTTCGTGCACGCGTGCAACAAAAATCAGTGACGCCGCACGATAAATGACCGGTGTTGGACGCTGACTTGATCGCAGGTCGTTTTCTGAGCAAAAAAAAACGCCAGTCCCATTGAAAATGAATTAGGATGCGCGATTTATTCCTCGCCGTCTGTAAGCCCCTTAACTGCAGGATTGAAAATTATAGTTTTGAGAGAATCTGTTCTCAGGTCTAAAAGAGGTCATGGCAATCATGCACTCCCAGGAACCATCATCATCTCATCACTTCATCTCTCTCCCTTCACTCCTCCTCCGCTCTTGCAACAGGACTCCGTCGATTATTTATTCATCTTCCTCCACTCCGTAAAAAAATGTTCTAATTGTCCGTTGCTTCTGCACTACTGTGTCTTCGTGTGAAAAAAAAGACAAGAAAAAAAACACCATCCTATGTACAGTTGTACAGTATACGCCCCCAATCCTCAAGGGCCTGGGGGGATTTCACACTATATCCTCTCTCTCTCTCTCTCTCTCTCTCTCTCTCTCTCTCTCTCTCAGGGCTGATGTAACATTTCCCAATGAGGGGCGTGTGGGGGGGGGGGGGGGGGGGGGGGGGGCAGCATTGCCGTGTCGCTTCGCGCCATGGCAATGAAGCTGCACCCACACCATTTTAGTAGTAGTAGTAGTAGTAGTAGTAGTGTACTAGTGTTTCAAATCATTTTAAATATAAGCACTAATTTGATATATCTTGGGTTGTTTTGTATGCCGTCATGTTTGGTGGGGCATTGCCCCCCCCCCCCCTCCCCATACCCATGCATAGATCCGCTCCTGCTCTCTCTCTCTCCCCATCACTCGGTATTTGCGTCATGCCAGCTCTCTCTCTCTCTCTCTTTCTGTGTTTCTTATAGCCATCCTCTCGCTTTCATCTTCGACTCTCATGCTGTTTCTTCTCTCGTCTACTTCGTCCCCATCCTTCACCCACCACACATCCACTCTCCACCCTCCCCTCCCCTATGTCGTTTCTGTCACTGCCTTGTCCTTCCTCTTCTCCCCCTCCCCCTCTCAGTCTCTCTCCAATTCATTTATTTTTTAAAGGAGGAATGACGTGAAATTTGATGTTATGGTGCTTCTATGTGTGTTTTCTATCCCCACAAATAACCAAGTTTGAACAATCGGTCTTTCATATCGCAGAGCGGCTTTAAAGGAAATTGCTCTCAGGAAGATTGTGTTTGATTTTGGCCTCATAATGATGTCATCAATGCACTCTGCTTGGTATAATTCAGGGGTCAGCAACCTGCGGCTCAGGAGCCGCATGCGGCTCCAGAACACAGCCCTAGTGGCTCAGTGGCTGTAGCATTATTACATACACACACTGGGTGATCTGCACAAAATATAAACATTTCAGTCACCCAAAACGCGCTGCGCTGTCTGACAGTTGCCAGTTAAAGTAGCACTTGTTGGCCATGCCAAAAAAGCCCAGCAGTTATCAGAGGTGGAGCTTTCAATCTGAACCACCCATTTTCAAAGGTTTACTCAGTTTACTATGTCATTAATATACCTTAGAGGTGTTGTGTGGACTAGAAATGGAGTTCTGTAAAACTCCTTTATTTATTATTATTTTTTTTTTAGAAACTCCATTTCTGAAGAAAGGTTGTGTTTCACCATGTTAATGATTTTTCTTTGAGGACCTTTTTTTCTGAGAGTGTGCAAATGGAACCAAATGGACCCGCCAGGGTCCATTTGGTTCACATTTGCACACTCTCAGGAAAAATAAAAATAAAATGCGGCTCCAGACAGATTTTGAATTTAATTTTGGGTCGAAAATGGCTCTTTCAACATCTTGGGTTGCCGACCCCTGGTATAATTCCTCCTCTACTTCAGTCTTCAGTTCCAAATGTGCATTCCCACCGTGTTGAAAATGTTCGCCTTGTTGATTTTCCAAGATGGGAATGTGCCCCTAAGCAAGACACTCAACCCCTACCGCCTTCTTCACATCCATGCAGGTGGATGCATGAGGTGTTCCACCCCTATTGTATTTCCGCTGGGTGAGGAGTTATTGATTTTAAAACTCTTTCTTTTTCCAAATGCACTATTCACCTTTCAGTAGAAAACATTCACTATATATACAGTGGCGTTTCTAAGCAATTTGGAGCCCCAGGTATGATTTTCCCTGGAGCCCCCCCCCCACCCCTTTACCAAATGGACCCGTCTCCTGTGACGTCATACCTATGACAGACCCAGTACAAGGGATAAAATTCTGAACTATTTTTAAACTAAATAATGTGTTTTAAATGTTCAATTCTAGTTATAGAGGACAAGTATAATGTATTTACGATATATGAGGCTTATTAGCAGGGCTTGACACTAACACTTGCCCACTTGCCCGGGGCAAATGAAAAAAATGGTGGGGCAAGTGAAGACTGCTACCTGGTTGCCCGATCGGGCAAGTGTGCAACTTAGTGCACTATAACACAACACAAGATAAATTTGTCTTGAAGGCAGTCATTGCACTCTGCCTCTGTGTCTTTCCCTGCTTTCTAGCTGTCCACAATTCCAGGCTGATTTGGGAAACAAAACAGGGAAATTCTACATTCTCTAGTTGTGTAGACCTGGGCTAATTAAGATGATGAATTTTAACTCTTGAGAGTGTAAAAATGAAACCAAATGGACCCGCAAGGGTCCATTTGGTTTCATTTTTACGTTCTCAAAATTTACAATATATTTACAATATATTTTTGGGGGGCAAGTGACCATGACCTGAGGGCAAGTAGAACCTGACTTGCACTTGCCTGATGGACAAGTGCCTCGGAGACCTTAGTGTCAACCCCTTTATTAGCCTGGGGTGCTTTTAAAGCATGTCATGGCGCCCCAGGCAACTGCCTAGTCTGCCTAATGGCACAAAAACGCCCCTGTAGTGGAGTAAAGGCCTAATGGACCTGAGGTGTAGTTTAGTAGAAGTGGAAAGTATTGAAAATTGTAGTTCCAAAGATCTCACAATGGCCAGGGCCATTCCATTCAATTAGATCCTCCAGTGTTGCTGTTATTACTGCTAGCAGTAATAATGGAGCCATGGCCACTGACACGAACACGCGCACGCGCACGCACGCACGCACGCACGCACGCACGCACGCACGCACACACACGTCGATAGGCTCACGATGCCTCAGCTCCGGCAATCAGGGAAGTTACTGCGATCTAAGAGGAGTGTGTGTGTGTGTGTGTGTGTGTGTGTGTGTGTGGTGTGTGTGTGTGTGTGTGTGTGTGTGTGTGTGTGTGTGTGTGTGTGCGTCTGTGTGCACATACGTGGCATGCATGTGCATGCGTGTGCGTGTGTGACTGCGAGAAAAAGAATCAGTATGACTTACTAAGAGACAAGCCAAGAGTGTGATAGGATTATTGGATGTGTGTGCATGTGCATGTGTGTGTGTGTCCGTGTGCGTCCATGCGTCCATGCGTCCGTGTGTGTGCGTGTGTGCGCACGCGACTGTGCGTGCGTGCATGCGTGTTTAAGTGACAGGGTGTCCCTTTGTGCGGGAGAAAGTGCAGTGAAGCGCTATAGGATTAAAAGTGTGTGTGTGTGTGTGTGTGTGTGTGTGTGTGTGTGTGTGTGTGTGTGTGTGTGTGTGTGTGTGTGTGTGTGTGTGTGTGTGTGTGTGTGTGTGTGTGTGTGTGTGTGTGTGTGTGTGTGAGTGAAGGTCCCTGAGGCTTGTTGTTGCATTTGGTAACCAGGACGTTCTCTGACGTGAATGTAAATTGGTGGAAACTATCTGTGCCGCGCTGCAATGATCTCTCTCTCTCTCTCTCTCCCCTCTCCCTCTCTCCCCCTCTCCCCTCTCTCTCTCTCTCTCTCTCTCTCTCTCTCACACAGAGACAGCAAAATCATTTTGCAACCGAGGAAGGTGGCAGCAGCCGATCGTGGTAAATGAGTCCCAAAACGGGCCGTTTTACCATCGGTCGATTGTTTCATCGGGACTGTTCTTCACTGGTCGCTACTAAACCCTAACCCTAACTAAACCCCTAACCAGTGTTGCTCAATAACGTGTTACAAATATCACTTTACTGTAATGCTGCTACTTTCGGCAGAAACGCAAGCTGTGACGCGTTATTTTCTTATATTCTGCAACGCCGTTTTGCTCTTACTGAACGGTCCAATTTGCTGTTATCTTTTTCCGTTATTGTTCTCAATCTCGGGAGAGACTGAGAAGAACGGCCAGTCTGCCTGTCACAGCCAGCCGATCTCCAAAGCAATGCAAATAAGCAAAAGCTGCGCTGTCTCACTTTTCCGGTTCAGCACGGATGTATT
>CM076976.1:3304670-3336820 GCA_039105355.1 Benthosema pterotum | reverse complement strand
TATCGCAAATGCATTTCCGGATTTTTTCATTGTTGTTTTAGACTATATATTAAATAGAGAGACCACCCGAGCTCCCTCTCATCCACTTGCATTGAGTTGCTCACTCGCCTCAGGGTTCAGGGTGTTCTCTCTACTAGCATACTTACTCTAGGTTTTTGGCCGGTTAGCATTAGCATGTCGGAGAAAAGGGATCGTAGTGCTGTGTTCAATGGCCCACGTAAGAGAACACGAAATCGAATATATTTCGTGCGAGGACCCCCTCGCACGAATATTTTGTGCGAGGGGATTTATGATACGGATGACCAGCAACAGCAGCGGAGATGAAGATTTTGATGATGATTATAGCGACGCGACGATCGGGGGTTGCAACACACGGACATCTCGAGGTAAGAACAAATATTACTATCAGCCGATCAGACAGAAATATTTGCTATTGTTGTTATACAGGAGCATACGGGAGGATGATGAACAGCAATTTACTACAATGTCATTATAATGACGACGATTGGCGAACGCTATGTGTACGTTATGCATGGAATTTACTACAGCAAGCCAACCAAAATGATTAAGAATGTTTACCGTTATATGGAAACAATAACCAACTTGGGCTACTACAGTGACCATAACAGTATAATAATGCCTATAAAGGGTGTCATTATTATATTCACATTATTATCTGGAAATACTATGTGATGATAGTACTATTGTACCACCGTGTTGTTATAACTTTATACATGGGTGAAAACGGTACTAAGATGACTATATCAATTCTAATATAAAAAGCATTTGTAAACAACTATACAATGGTGTGTGATACTACTACTACTATAATAATTGTAATACAGTAGTAAAGAAAATAGACTACTACTAATATGATGATAAAATAGCTATGACATTTTACTTGTACATTTTCTACAATTCTGTAAGCAATTAATTATAAACAATGTAGAGAGAATAATGTCTGAACACATGATGGTTATAGGTAAAATTTTTCTTTCCTCCAAGGTGACTAAAATGTATGTGAATTTGCAGGTCCAGGTCTACAGCTCCACCATAACAGCCAGCTGATGTGAACCACGCTGGAAGCTGAGATGGTTCCTGAACTTCTCTTGCTCCTTTTTGGACCTTCTGCAGCTTCTTTGGGACGGCGCTGAGTATGACAAGCTCAGAGACAACAGGATGAGCTGCGTTGTGTGGTTGGTAGAGAACTTTGGAACAAAGAAACGTACTCGTGCTACTGTTTTGCCAGGTATCTGTGTGCAGAGTGCTTTGGGAAGCACGTTTGCAGTTTTCTTTGACAAATGACACTGTGCATCATCTTCCCATCTCTGTATAACAATTAGAGCAGTACTACGTTTACTAGTTTTATTGATTTTATTATCCTATATTTATTATTGTGTTTTTTACAAAATAAATGTATTTTCTAATGGAACCCTATTGTGTCAGATCTCATATTGCTTCCATCTGCTACAGAGGCTAAGAAAGTAGACATTTCATTGATTTTATTATATTTTCTGAATTTGTAGACGTTTCAGATTTTGTGACAAAGGTTTGGACCAAGAAAGGTAAATGCCTATGGAAGGCACAGGTGTAAACTATCAAATGGGATTGTAATTTTGTTTCAAATCTACTACAGAGGCTGGGAAATGACAGAAATGGTATTTTTTAGCAGACGTTTTACTACATTTTCATAATTTCTGACTTGGTGATTTTTCTAAAATTGTGATAATGATTTGGACCATGGCAAGTAATTTTCCATGAAAGCCAAAGGTCTGAGCATTCAAATAGTTTTGGAATTTTGTTTCTAGCTGCTTCAGAGGCTGAGATATCATTTTTTTACTAGACGTTGACAGTCCTGTCAAGTTTTACAGAAAAAGTCAGGTTTTGGGGGTATTTTTCCAATCGGACTTAGGTTTTTAGGGCTTTTTTCTACGGACTTAGGACACAATGGGTTAAGCAAGTGGGTCGCGTTGTGGTTTCCGACCAGGCCGCTGGTTGGTGGCCAGTGGATTTCACTCCTGTATTTGCTTGTTGTTGGCAGAGTTCTGTTCATAAATTATTTCTTTTCACGAACATTTTCCGCAGAATAGGACTCACAGGCAGCCTGATTGATGGAGCAGGAGGTGCAATTTAATACATGAAGTCACACAGTCACGTTGTGTAGTTCCACCACCACCACCACCATCACCACGCTCCAGATCCAGTCAAATCCTCGCCTCGTCGCGTACGCGGCAGGTGGCACACGGAGACCGACCCGTCTCGTGCCTTCGTGTTGTGTATGTATGTGTGTGTGTGTTATAATGTTATAAGTCTCTCGCATTCGAGCGAGCACGGGCTGCACACCCGCGAACAAACACTCGGCTTCCGATGCACGTGTGCACTAGGTATACAGGTACATCTCCACTGTTGGTGAACACCGACGTACGCGCGGCTGTGTCAGAGACTCACATCGCATCGGTACCGACTGACTCCCGAACGAACTCGTAACGGTGTGTTCTCACAACACCAGAGGCACAGCTGCACGTACGCACGCACACACACACACACGCACGCACACCGATGTACTGATTGCACGCGCCCACACAATTTCTAACACAAAAATGTGCACCGACGCATGCACACACACACAAACATATGCACGCCGCACACACACACACACACACACACACACGTCCCAGATGTAAGGATCTCAAATTGCTATATTTTCTTGGAGTCGTATCTCTGTGAAAGCGATAGGCCCTCCTTGTCTAAGCTGGAATGAACCCAGAGTTATAAATAACACGCTGGCAAACATATCCCCCCTCTCTCTCTTCTCCTCCCGAAAATAAGGCAGCGGTACGACCGTATAGCAAACTGAAACTCTCTCTGCAAAGGCTTCCATTTTATTCCTGCCTGCCTGCCTGCCTGCCTTCCACCCCCCCCAAACTATAAAATGAAAAAACGAAACGAGGGAGAAAATGCTCTCGCTATACTCGATGTTCCAGACGATGTCTCTGCTGGAATGAACTCCACGGCACCATCACCCGCTGGAAAGGGATCGGAATATCATCGTGTAGAGTAGTGTTGTAGGGTTGCCGTGTCATTGTACTGACCTCACGTTGTTTACAATGTACTGTCCCCTACCTCAGGGTTGAAAACCCCTTTTTGACACCAGGGACCAGCATTTGATGACATTTTTAGCCCCAATGACCTAAAACTAAAGAATTCTGGATTCTTTAGTTTTAGCTGGGAATTTGCAAAACAAAACAGCGTCGTCTACTTAATTAAATAGTGCTTCAGCAGTTACCCTTCAGGCGATGGATATTTTCAACTCTTGAGAGTGTGAAAATGAAACCAAATGGACCCGCAAGGGTCCATTTGGTTTCATTTTTACATTCTCAAGAGTTACTGTACATCTGGTTAACCAACTTTCCATCATTCAGCCTGGGGACCACCTGGAACCCTCTCAAGGACCACTGGTGGTCCCCGGACCACCTGTTGAAAACCCATGGCCTATCTCTAACCCTCAACATAACCTCCAGCACCACTGCCTCCGAAGCGGAAAAACAACAGATCATGAACCCGCGTTTGCCCCCACGGTGGGCAAATGCGTCCCTAAATGCCCTGACCGCCCCACCAAACATGATGGCATGCAAAACAACCCAAATTTCAACGACATTTCAAACTAAAGTGTATTTAAAACGAATTGAAACGCGACGCTACTACAATTGTGGCACCACTAAACCCACAGCATTTCATCATCATTGAAAACAGAAAAACTCTCTGAGTCAGACCTTTAGCTTTATGCATGCTGCGTGCCTGTTGCAACTTCAACAACAACTAATGTCATCAATTAAAAAATAACATCATAGGCAGCGATGGTCCGAGGCACGGCAAGCAACGGCTGGCTCACCGTCCTAAAGCCTGGCAGTCGTTGTGTTAACAGAGTTTATTTTTATTTTTTATTTTTTTCTTGTAGTGTACTGTATGTATGACAAAATTGAAATTCGGACATCATGTACTATTTTCTGTGAGGCTGGGTTGAATATATGCACTCACGCACACACACACACACACACACACACACACACACACACACACGCGCGCGCACACGCACACGCACACGCACGCACGCACGCACGCTTGCCGTCTGCCTTACGCGTGGCGGTATTGAGATATTTATGTATTTGTTTTATGGAGGCGAGGCTGTGTTTTTGCTGAGCACGCAGGTTTGATTTCCATTTCTACATGCGGTATATGTGCTGTGAAGTAGGATCCAGTGTTGTAGCGCTGGCTCCACCAGACAGACAGAGAACAGTCACACCAGGGTTGCTGCTTTCAAGGACATCGTAGGTTTACGTTAACGCACCGCGATTCTGTTTCAGGCTCACTTTGAGTCGAACTGGATCTTAAGGTCATGACCATTTTTATCTAAACAGGCGCAACCGTTTCAAAAACGTTTTTTTTTTATAGGCTCCTTTTTATACGCCCTCAATCGAAACAATCTTTTTGCGTCGGCCACTACCAAATAATCCTAAGCCTAACCTTAGCCCTAAACTTAACCCGAGTAAAACCATGCCTAAGCCTGACTTTAACCCAACCCCTGACCCTTTTTTTAAAGTTCCCTATAGATTTGTAATTCTTGACTAGCATAAAATGAAACCGAATGGACCCGTACGGGTCGGGTCCATTTGTTTTCCTCTTATGCTCTCAAGAGTCACAAATCTAATCGACTTAAACATCTGGATTACTTAAATTTCAAGAATATACACAATTAAAAATGTAGAAAAAATACTTTGACCCAATGTTAATTGCCAGTCATCTCTCCTACAATGTACATGGTGGACAAAAACTTGAAAATCCTTGATTTTGGGGTCAACTCAACATTAAAAGGTGGTCCCCTGGGGCTAAAGTGCAGAATAAATAGTGGACCCGCGGTAGGCAAACGCTTGAAAACCACTGATGCAGTGTATCTACAATCATTTTCGAGAGGACCTTTATTTTTTTTTAGTTCAGGGTTAGTTGTTATCTTATTAGTTTTAGGGAACTATATACAGTAGTTAGCAACCGTTTTTAGTATCTAGTTGTATAAAAACATCCTTCGCAGGTCCTTGTTTGTTTTATTTATTCTAAAAAGTGAGACGCGTTCCCTCAAACCCCAGCAGGGGTTTGGTTCCAGGGGGGAAGGGGGGCCAATCGATGGTGCATTGCGGCTTTAAAAAGAGTTACGTTATGCATCCGACATTGAGTTCCATTAATTGGAAAAGTGTTCTCCTATTCGGGGGCATGATTAAAATGCAGCGGGCTGTGTGTGTTTTTGCGATAAAGACTCTTGGGGGTGGAGAGAGAGAGAGAGAGGGAGCGATGGAGAGATATGAGAGAGGCTGCTCAGGGGTGGAGGAGGACGAGGAGGCCTTGTGGGCTTGGCGTGTGCTGGCTGTGTGTGTGTGTGTGTGTATGTGTGTGTGTGTGTGTTTGTGTACTACCTCCAGTAGCCCCATGTGGGTCACATCTGTGTAGCGAACGCTGCACCCGCTTCCAATGTCACCGACGCACCGAAAGGGGACGGACCCTGTTGTTTAATGTGAACGCTCTCAGTGGTGTCTATCCCCAAATCCAGCCACAATTCCAGGCTGGATTTGGGGAAACAAAACAGTCAAACATACAGCATTAATCTTCTACGTTTTCTTGGCCAATTTAGATGAATATCTTAACTCTTTGAGAGCGTTAACATGAAACCAAATGGACCCGCCAGGGTCCATTTGGTTTCATGTTTACGCTCTCAAAGAGTTACATCTGGTTAACCAACTATACCAGGTGGAATAGGTCCATCACGCGCTGGTTGAGGTTTAGGCCAAATCACACTAAAAATGTCCGGGCCGATTTTTTTTTTTTTTTTTTTTTTTTGCCCAGTCCACCATACACTGTCTGTGTTATCTGTGGTGCAGGGCTGTGAAACTGGTAGTAACTGGTAGTAAGACGTAGGTACTCACGGTTGCCCCTGAGAACATCGTTCCCAAAGTGGTATAGGTTATGTCGTCCCCCTTCAACCCGCCTTGCGTCCCTTCCAAACCTCAGAGACCGTGGTGTTAACGATAAAACCAGTTGTAAACAAGGTAAATCATGTTGTTTACCTGTGCCAATGATAATGTGCATGCCAATTCCTATTCCTTATTATTGCAGATAGCATTTTTGCCCCCCACCCCCACCCCCCACCCCCCCCCCCCCAAGGTGGAGATCCACCTGAACTGTAGCCACACCCACAGCTGTAGTTGTATGGTAAAGGAGGAGGAGTTAGGGGAGGAGCTGATGCGTGACGTCACTATATTACAGCCTTTGTCATTGGCACATTTGACTGGAAAGGTTTTAGCCTCCAGGAAGAAACCCTAAATACAAAGGGAAGACATCATTGCACATAAAAAAACAGACCAAGGGTTCTAATGAAGTACCATCACCTCTTAAACATGTACAAAATTGGAAAAAAATACAAAAATCACGGCACCCCCTCTTTAACAAAAATACTGGCGGGTAGAGCGTTTGCCAACGTGCATCGTCTCTGGTATCTGGCGCTACGGAGAGCACCCAGTGCTCTTATGTTGACCACTTTCAGTGGAAACAGGAGATAACTCTATAGCAGGGGTTTTCAACAGGTGGTCCGGGGACCACCAGTGGTCCTTGAGAGGGTTCCAGGTGGTCCCCAGGCTAAATGATGGAAAGTTGGTTAACCAGATGTAACTCTTGAGAATGTAAAAATGAAACCAAATGGACCCTTGCGGGTCCATTTGGTTTCATTTTCACACTCTCAAGAGTTAAAATATTCATCATCTGAATTAGTACCGCTTAATTAATAAGTTTACACTGTTTTGTTGGCAAAATACAGCCTGGAATTGTGGACAAAATCAAAAGAATTCTTTAATTTTAGATCTTTGGTGTGAAAATGTAAACAAATGGTGGTCCGTGGCTCAAATGCTGAATAAATGGTGGTCCCTGGGATGAAAAAGGTTGAAAACCCCTGCTCTATAGCACAGAGAGGGATCAGAAACGCACCGGTTCTGTTTGTGTGAGGAACCACCGGCTCCAGGCTCTTGGCAAGCCAACGACAGAGAGAGAGAGAGAGAGAGAGAGAGAGAGAGAGAGAGAGAGAGAGAGAGAGAGAGAGAGAGAGAGAGGCCAGCCAACCACAACACTTGTATGGATTTAACTTGTCGGTAGAGGGAATGACATTGTCTGAGCTCTACAGTAGCACTAGATACTGTTCTGGAAACACAAACTGGAGAATCTTCACTCGCATTCTCCGTGACCACAGACCATGGAATATCCATATCTCACACACACACACACACACACACTTGACAAGATTGTTGTGAGAATCCGACAGCAAGGCTACGACCCGTAGGGGGGCCGGTGGTATCACGGTATGATTAAAAGCACTGGTTTTCAACCTTTTTGATCCCAGGGCCCACTATTCATTCAGAATTTTGAGCCACGGAGGAGAACCACCATTTGATGACATTTCAGCCCCCACCAGACCCCAAAACTAAAGATTTATTTTGCTTCTTATTGGTCCACAATTCCAGGCTGGATTTGGGGAAACAAAACAGGTCAAACATACAGCATTAATCTTCTACATTTTCTTGGCCAATTTAGATGAATATCTTAACTCTTTGAGAGTGTTAACATGAAACCAAATGGACCCGCCAGGGTCCATTTGGTTTCATGTTCACGCTCTCAAAGAGTTACATCTGGTTAACCAACTATACCAGGTGGAATAGGTCCATCACGCGCTGGTTGAGGTTTAGACCAAATCACGCTAAAAATGTCAGGGCCGTTTTTTTTTTGTTTTTTTTTTGCCCAGTCCACCACTGTCTGTGTTATCTGTGGTGCAGGGCTGTGAGTGTGGAAACAGGCTTATTGTTGGACCACCCGTTCAGTTCATGGGTCTCCTCAGGGCCGCTTGGACCACCTCTCTGTGTCCTCCAGGTGGTCCAACTGTTTCCCTGGACACCCCACTGAAAACCACCCCCAGGGTGCACTTCCATACCCCCCTGGCACTGGATCAGTAGAGAGCATGATCCAAACCCGACTACGGCTGGATACCCCCCGGCCCGGGCAAGCTGCTACCCCGCGGGGTGGTGGGGGGTTGGAGCAAGAGAGAGGAGGAGGAGGGGGCTCTGTTGTTGGAGTCACTGAGCTGGATGGACCGCAGCCAGATGGCTGGTGCGCAGGGGCGGATCTAGGCGTGGGCACGGTGGGGGCAATGCCCCCTCTAAATGCCCAGACTGCCCCCACCAAACACGATGGCATGCAAAACAATCCAAGATATTCCAAATTAAAGTGGTTTTGTTTAAAATGATTTGAAACACTACTACTGCTACTGACTAACTACAGTTGTGTCACCACTAAACCAACAGCATTTCATCATTGAAAACAGAAAACTCTCTGAGTCAGACCTTTAGCTTTATGCATGCTGCGTGTCTGTTGCAACTTCAACAACAACTGATGTTATTATTGATGCTTTACTTGAAAGTCCTGTAACCAAAAATGGTATGCGGCTTCATCGCCTTCATGGTATGCTGCTGGAAGAAGCCGCACCCATACCATTTTCCTCTGCCCCCCCAATTGGGGGGGGACAGAGTCTATTTATGTTTCTCTCATGAATAGACTCTTTGGGCCCTAGAGTGTAAAAATGAAACCAAAGTGTAAAATTTTACTCTCTATGAGTTACATGTGGTTAATCAACTTTTCATATTTATCTGGAACTCTCTCAAGGACCACTGGTGGTCTCCGGACCACTGGTTGAAAACCATAGTACCCTTTCACCGGCCGGTCAGAGTCAGCCAAAGGGCCGCATTTGGCCCCCGGGCCGCACAATGCCCAGGTATGCTATATAGACCCTAAGCATGTTGAAGTAGCATTTTCAAGTGACTGTTTTGAGCAAGGGTGGGCAATTATTTTTTTCCCAAGGGGCCACATGAGATGCATAAAATATTGTAGAGGGCCAAGACTAAAGGCTGAACTTAAGTCTGCGTAGTATTAATTTAATTTGAAGATAAAAGTAAGAGCCATTTTGACACCAGGGCCCACTATTTATTCAGCATTTTAGTCACCATTTGATGACATTTTAGTCCCACAGACCCCAAAACTAAAGATTTATTTTGCTTTTGTCCACAATACCAGGCTGGATTTTGGACATTCTCTAGTTGTGTAGACTTGGGCTAATTCACATGATGAGTATTTTAACTCTTGAGAGTGTAAAAATGAAACCAAATGGACCCGCAAGGGTCCAAATGGACCCTTGCGGGTCCATTTGGTTTCATTTTTACGCTCTCAAAGAGTTACATCTGCTTAACCAACTTTCCATATTTAACTGGAACTCTCTCAAGGACCACTGGTGGTCCCCGGGCCGGTCAGACTCAGCCAAGGGCCGCATTTGGCCCCCGGGCCGCATAATGCCCAGGTATGGTTTTGAGGAAGGATGGAATCTATCTACAACTGTAGACCACATCGCAAACAATTTCGCATCCAGATCAAAAATCCACTAGCTCCACTTGCAACCAGATTGCAAATCCACTAGCGACCAGGTCAAAAATCCTCTAGCTCAGGGGTTTTCAACCTTTTTGACACCAGGGACCACCATTTATTCAGCATTTGAGCCACGGACCACCATTTGATTACATTTTCACCCTAAAGACCTAAAACTAAAGAATTCTTTTGGTTTCGTCCACAATTCCAGGCTGTATCTGGGAAACAAAACAGTGTAGACTTCTTAATTAGGCGCTGATTCAGATGAAGAATATTTCTCCTCTCAGGGTCCACTGGTGGTCCCCGGACCACCTGTTGAAAACCCTGCTCTAGCTCAACTAGCGACCACCAGGTCGATTGGTGAATATGCGCTGCGTGTACTAGGCTGTAACTGGTAGATCTGTTATTTTTTTTTTAGATATATTCCACCAATGTTGTCATCCATTTTAAAAGGAGGGCGTGCCGGTTGTGCCATTTCAACTGTTCAGGTTTTCCTGATCATTTCCTGAAGGTTTTCTGCGAAAATGAATCTTTTTTTTTTATCTGCATGTTTTATTCAATAGGCCTAATGCTAATTACACTGTTTGCTACTGAAAAGAATTGTTATCTATTTAATTCAGAGAATATGAATAAAATTAACATACAACACCTTGGCAAATGCCCCCTTTTCTCACTGATGATGTTTTTTTTTTTTTTTACAATCCACAATCAACAGGAGTGCCAATAGCAGCGCATGTTAAGTTCTTGTAATTTTACTAAAGTCAGATTTTTTTTTTTTTTTTAATTTTTATCCCACAATTTTGTAACCCATTTTTTCACCCAGTGCCAATTCCTAATGTGATCCTGGGCTCTACACACCCTCCACCAACCTGGGGAGGCAGCGGACTGGCCTCATGCTTCCTTCAATGCATGAGGAGTCCAAGCTGCCTTCTTTTCACCTGACGGGGGAGTTTCCTTGGTTGGACGTAGCGCGTGGAAGGAACACGTTATTCCAACCAGTTCCTGTCCCCTCCATCAGGCGCCCCGGCTGGCCAGGGGGAGGCAGTTTAGAGTCCAGGATTACAGCATGTTTTTGTGAGGGTATCTACCTAGGGGGACACAGGGAGAACATGCAAACTCCACACAGAAAGGCCCTTTCACCAACCCCGCCTCGGGTATGTGCACTGATGACGCGGAGGAGCAGACACGCCGCCAGCACCCACAGCAGCGCCCCTAGCGGGAATCGAACCCAGGACCTTCTAGCTGTGAGGCGACAGCACTAACCACCGTGCCCCCAAAAGTCAGATTTTGAATACAGGTATTGATACAGAGGATCAGCTTCTCAGGAGATACTAGTAGGAAACTTGGAGACTAGTGCTAACCTTTTAAATTCAATCTAAAACCTAACTCTAACACTAACCGTATAACCGTATACGTCTTAACCGCTCACGCAAATCAGTTCCACAATGTCTTTGCTTCGGAGCAGTCACTTATTGCAGCCAGTAGGTTCCACTAGACCCTGTATTGTGTCATCTTTCTAATAAAATCCACTGGCAGCCAGGTCACAAATCCACTAGCGACCAGGTCACAAATCCACTAGCGACCAGGTCACAAATCCACTAGCGACCAGGTCGCAAATCCACTAGCGACCAGGTCGCAAATCCACTAGCGACCAGGTCGCAAATCCACTAGCGACCAGGTCGCAAATCCACTAGCGACCAGGTCGCAAATCCACTAGCGACCAGGTCGCAAATCCACTAGCGACCAGGTCGCAAATCCACTAGCGACCAGGTCGCAAATCCACTAGCGACCAGGTCGCAAATCCACTAGCGACCAGGTCGCAAATCCACTAGCGACCATGTCGCAAATCCACTAGCGACCAGGTCGCAAATCCACTAGCGACCAGGTTGCCATGGCCAGGTTGCCAGGTCGACAGTGAATTTGGCCGTCTCCCTTCTACCTGCCCTGCCTCACTTCGTCATCTTCTATAGTTCCAGTCAGCCCTGCCATCAGTCAAACACACCTAGGCTTCCCTGCCAGGGTGTCAACACCGGAACCCGCTCCAACGTTCACTAGCACTGCATTAGCAATGCTAATTACACTGTTTGCAACTGAAAATAATTGTTCTCTATTCGGAAGAATATATATATATATATAATTAACATATATATATTAACACCTTGGCAAATGCCCCCCTTTCTCACTTGTTTTTTTTTACACATCCACAATCACCTGAAGTGCCAATAGCAGTGCATGTTAAGTTGATATTAGTGCTCGGCTTGGTTTCTCTGGAGTTGCTATAGGAAACGTGGAGACTAGTACTTGTACTTACATCTAAAACATCTCTAAACGCTAACCGTATGACTCAGTCTAAACCGGTCACGCAAATCAGTTCTCGCAAATTGCGACCAGGTCTCAAATCCACTATTGCGACCAGGCCACAAACCCACTAACGCGACCAGGCAGCAAATCCACTATTGCGACCAGGCAGCAAATCCACTATTGCAACCAGGCAGCAAATCCACTATTGCGACCAGGCAGCAAATCCACTATTGCGACCAGGCCACAAATCCACTATTGCAACCAGGCAGCAAATCCGTAATTGCAACCAGGCAGCAAATCCACTCTTGCGACCAGGTCACAACCCACTAACGCGACCAGGCCACAAATCCACTATTGCGACCAGGCCACAAACTCACTAACACGACCAGGCCGCGAATCCACTATTGCGACCAGACCAGGTCCGGTCGCAGCCACTTTTTTACTAGTCACGACCAGGCCTTCTGGTCGTCTTTGAACATTTACCTCAACACGAGGGGGGCGGCTCAGCCGCGACTTTTCAGATGCCACCCGAAATAAAGCAGCGGGGTTGGGAAGGAGCGCTTGTTTTATCTGCCGGCTACTACTAGTAGGGCGGGGCGAAGGAAGTTTTACTGAGGTTATGGTTAGGTTTAGGCATAGGTTTACTGAGGTTAAGTTTAGGGTTAGAGTTAGGTTTAGGCATAGCCTAGTTTTACTGGGGTTATGTTTAGGGTTAGGGTTAGGTTAGGGTTAGAGTTAGATGGTGCTTTATGCGGTAACTAACCCTAAACATAACCTCAGTAAAACTATGCTTCGCCCTGCCCTACTAGTAGTAGCCGGCAGATAAAACAAGCGCTCCTTCCCAACCCCGCTGCTTTATTTCGGGTGGCATCTGAAAAGTCGCGGCTCAGCCCCCCTCAGATTTGGCCGTCTCCCGTCAACCTGCTTGCCTCACTGGTCACTTCTGGTTTACAAACCAGTGCTCTGGGGACCACCAGTTGTCCGTGAGAGAGTTCCAGGTGGTCGCCAGCTAAACGATGGAAAGTTGGTTAACCAGATGTAGCACTTTGAGAGTGTAAAATGAGACCCAATGGACCCGCTTGCGGTACAAGAGTTAAAATATTCACCATGTGAATTACCCCGAGTCTACAAAACTAGAGAATGTAGAACAGGTGTTTTCAACAGGTGGTCCGGAGGGACCACCAGTGGTCCCTGAGAGAGTTCCAGGTGGTCCCCAGACCCTGGCGGGTCCATTTGGTTTCATTTTCACACTCTCAAGAGTTAAAATATTCATCATGTGAATTAGCACTATTTAATTAAGAACTCTACACTGTTTTGTTTCCCAAATCCATTTAGTTTTAGGTCTTTGGGGCTAAAATGTCATCAAATGGTGGTCCGTGGCTCAAAAGCTGAATGTATGGTGGTGCCTGGTGTCAAAAAGGTTGAAATCCCTGATGTAGAAGATTCATGGTCATCAAAAAATAAATCTTTAGTTTTGGGGTCTGTGGGTCCAAAATGTGGTCCGTGGCTCAAATTATGAATAAATAGTGGTCCTTGGTATCAAAAAGGTTGACACCCGGCCAGCGTGTCAACCCAGGAACCGGCTCCAGCGTTCACTAGCACTTTGTTCAGAGTCACTCGGCCGAACAGAAGAGCTAATTACACAGGCTGGAGAGTGAGGAGCAGCATTGATTGTAAAGTAATGTCTCCCAGGGAGGAAGGAATTCAATCACCGACGGCTTTTGGCAATAAAGGAAGAATCCCTGTCAGGGAAATAAACAGCTTTTTTCTTGGACAAAGAAAGGAAACACGATAAGAGATGAGATGCGCGCTGTATATTAAAATGCTAAATAGAGTTGTTGCCGCGATTCATCCAAAAATGTGTTTTCTCCCCTCGCTTAAATAGAGCGTGTCACATCGCAGCGCCTTTCCAACTTTCCATACAGGCAGACAAACATAGGCATGACTTCAAAAGTGTCATTTTGTGTGCAGGTTGTGCCAGTTTGCAGTTTTGTCAGGTGTCAATACACTTTCAGACCGACATGATTGTTCCAGTCCGGATGATTATGCTGATTTATTCATCTCATCTCGTCTCGATTGTTTAAAACATGACGTCACCGTGGACCTCTGTGCTCCATAACAGTGGTAGATAACGAGTACTCGATGAGCTTGTTATCGGAATATATAATCCTGTATGGCTATCGGGGCTCCGTCCCAATTCATAAACACATGAACCCAGTTGTAAGTGAATCTCCGGCATTTGTCAATCGATCTATGTCAAGTTAGCAAAACATGACAGAAAAGCAAAGCTTTCGAACCGCCGAAAAACAATCCACCTCTGTGGCGTCTACACCCTGCTGAGCCTCAGAACATCACCGCGGTGAGAGATCTCTTCCTGTCTCCTTCTCTGCGTGGAGCCTCCTGGCCTAACTGTCTGTCTGTCCGTCTGTCTGTCTGTCTGCGCGCGTTAGAGCCTCGGAGATGGAGCGACATCTGCGGCCGTCGGTGGGGGTGGGGGCGCGATGTCTTCGTCTCCGTCCGCGTGTCAAGAGGACACGGCGGCAGCGGTGCGATAGCCCCCCCCCTCCCCCCGATAGCTGCTAGTACAACTCGGCGCCAGCCATCGATCCCGAGGTTCTGGGTTCGGGCCAAGGAGCTGTCAGCCACGACAGAGAGAGAGAGTCACTTTAGGAGAGAGAGAGAGAGAGAGAGAGAGAGAGAGAGAAGAGAGAGAGAGAGAGACAGAGACAGAGAGAGAGAGACAGTTACTTTAGGGGAGAGAGAGAGAGAGAGAGAGAGAGAAGAGAGAGGAGAGAGAGAAACAGAGAGACAGAGAGACAGAGAGAGAGAGAGAGAGAGAGAGAGAGAGAGAGAGAGGAGAGGAGAGAGAGAGAGAGAGAGAGAGAGACAGAGAGAGAGAGAGAGAGAGAGAGAGGGACAGAGAGAGAGAGACAGTCACTTTAGGAGAGAGAGAGAGAGAGAGAGAGAGAGAGAGAGAGAGAGAGAGAGGAGAGAGAGAGAGAGAGAGAGGAGAGAGAGAGAGAGAGGAGAGAAGGAAATGGATTGCCATGCTGGGAGGATGGAGCAGCTGGACAGTGAGAGAGGAAGGTCTATAGCAGATATCCTGCTGGAACGAATGGCCGGCGTAATCAGATCAGTCTCGTCAGAGGACCTTCGGTCAGGCTGGATGGCATGCGTGTGTGTGTGTGTGTGTGTGTGTGTGTTGTGTGTGTGTGTGTGTGTGTGTGTTGTGTGTCACAGTAATCACAGTTATATTTTCTTGTTTGCCCTGTCATCTATACCAGGGCTAGGCGACCCGACTTTTCCGAGGTTAAGTGGCGTGTCTTCATTTCCCTGGTAGTCCACGCGCCATTATGACACAACATCAAAATGATATATTTGCACCCTGATATCTATTGTCCATATGCAGG
The DNA here is from genome assembly GCA_039105355.1 of Benthosema pterotum. NCBI lineage: Eukaryota > Metazoa > Chordata > Actinopteri > Myctophiformes > Myctophidae > Benthosema > Benthosema pterotum. Next base: position 3,321,608 of record CM076976.1, on the reverse strand, counting down.
GAAACCTTTGTTTTTATTTGTGTATAGTCTTCCTCAAAATAGCAGGCGTTCACGGCTCATAGCGCCGTGAACGGCTGCTATTTTTCAATGAAAGTTGAAACACCACAAGTACCAGTCAAGAATTCAATGAATGTGAGCTTGAATGTATGCACAATCATGTGCAGGATGTAATTGTCTCGGTTTCCAGGGGGGACATTTTAGACCAGCCCACAGGATGTTGCTGCCAACCCGTCCCTTATTTGGGCCTCTCAGGTAGCAAGAGGATGAGGCTAGCGATGCTAACGGCCATTAGCACTAGGACCACATCGAACAGTACCGCTATTAATCAAAGATTTTCAATTACTAAATTAGTTGACAAGTGATAGTTTGTCGATTCAACTACGATTCATCGCAGCAGCCCTATAGTAACTCCATTTGGAAATGAATGGAGCTGGTCTTATCACGGCCGATTTGAGAAATCACGGACTGATTTATCAGATTTAATCGTGTGAACGATTCCTACGGTCTGGTGTATAAACGGCAGGATTATGAAGCGAATTGGGGCGTAATTTACACTTGATGAAATCTAATATATTCATGCACCATAATTGTCTGGTAATGCAGCGTTTTGGCAGCCATGACGCCTCATAATCTGGCAACAAACGTCACCGTTTGGCAGTCGGTGGGTAAAATATCAGCTTATCAGGGTTTGAGTAAAAATCCCACAGGACAGAATAGGGTGCAATGTTTTGGAACCATGAAGACCTCTAATTTGAGTTAAGACGACGGTAAACGGTCGGATTTCAGCTTGCCAGACAAATAATAACAATAAGTACAGATAAATCAATTTACCAGCAGGTTATATACAAAAGGATGCAGCAGCAAGATCACTGTGTGTGATCTTTGAAATCAAGGTGTGCACACACGCACACACACACAAACACACACAATCCATCTGAGCTCTATCTCAAGTCTCTCTCTCCGCTACTTTCTAGACTTCAAAACCCCATGCATTATTTAGTGTCATAAAAAAAAAAACGTGTGCATTTATATCATAATGCACAATTAGTGTAAGTGAAGAATGGTTTCCATCTTAAGAGTGATAAACGCCGGCATTACCGCCTAGGCGAGATTCCACCGTGCACCTTCTCACCTGATGACTGGGGCAGACAGTCGCTTGGTGTGAAAATCTCACCAGGATTGAGGAATAAAAATCAGACACGGGCGCGTGCATGAAACGTGTGATACCCCCGTGTGAAACCCCCACTTTAGAGTGGGTATGAGCCGAGGTGTCAAATTTTGGGGTCCTGGGCCACATTAGGTCACACAAGTTCCCTCAAGTTAGGAGTACAGTTATCATTTACTGGTCTGCTGCACAATTGTTTGTATCGTCTATTTTTTGTCTTGACTTTGTCTTATTGCACTGTCTATTGTCTTGACTATTGTCTTACTAAACTGTCTATGGTCTTATTGCCCTGTGGAAAATTGAAACGTTATTTCATCCCTGTATGTCCTGACATACACTGGAGTGACAAATAAAGACCTTGAATCTTGAACCTTGAACAAGTTGGGAAAGACAGAGGAAATCAAATAGACCTTTAGGCAAGCCCCTCCCTCTTGGACACTTTCCAGCCGAGATAATTCAATCCAATGTAAATATCATGGACTTTACACAATAAATACCAGACCTTCAAGTTGTCCAAATCCATCAACAAGGCAGGTTATATGCAGTGGAAAAATATGTGTGACATTTGTGGATGCAGATTTGGAATAGTACTTGGAAAAGGAGAAATAGACACATTAATAACGAGACAACACCAGAGCTTAAAGATGAGTGATTGTATAATGGTACCATAAGGTACCATACCATATGGTACCGTACCGTAGGTACCGTACCATAAGGTACCATTGACTTACATCTCATGTATACATCTTAGTACATCTTACATCTTAGTCAAAGCAACACAAAGACGTGTGTGAAACTGGTTAGCTTATACCCAACCAGAAGCCAACCCCCCATGGCAACAGGAGGTGACAATACAGCTTTAGACACAGGTCAACAAAAAAATGGTCCGTCACAAAATGAAACCCCCACCCCTAACATGAATATCACAATTTCCATGACACATTTATTTATAGGAAAGCCATTGGTGAAGTGGTTTGTCTACCACATGTTATGCTTAGCTGTGATTGGGCCATAGCAGTTTGAGGAGGGGCTTACCTAAAGGTCTATTGCACCAGAGGCAGAAGCAGATACAACCCTAACCATTAGCCCAAAACATAACCTCAGTACAACCTAACCTGCCGCATGCATCTTGGGCATCTGCATCTGCCAGAACAGGTGTCGGGGGCCGCACTGGACCTCTCCAAGGGCCGCATGTGCCCCCCCCTACACACACACACACACACACACACACACACAGGCCAGTTGGGTGGAATCGAAAGTAAACTATCATCCATCCAGCCAGGCACTGATGACCGTCCATTATACGTCCATTAAATGAAGCACACGGCGTTGGTTTATTCAGGAGCGCGGCGTTAAGAGAGTCCTGCCCGCCTCAGCTGTAATCATCTGTCAGTCGCTTCCCCTGATTTCCTTTGCTTAGCAGCATAACTGTTCTGGACCAAATTCAGAGAACATCTCCCCGAGCGGAGAGAGAGAGAGAGAGAGAGAGCCTTTAACACCGAATTTAACTCAATTTCAATTTGTCGCGAATTTAAAACGATTCATCTGCTTTTGACGCTGAGTGTTTCCTGTCTGAACTTTGTCATTAATTCTTGTCGTGCCAGCTTATTGGAGAGCGACTGCAAGAGAAGAAGACGTTTATTTACTTGAGGTATTTTTTTGGGTGGGGTGAAGTGGGGGGGCTTGGCAAGAAATTAACACAAAAACTGCTTCCCTTGCTTTTGTGACTGTGCATATTTAGCAAATGTAGTTACTGTATTTAGAAAATGTGTGAAACACAGGGATGCTAGGAACGTATCGGATTGGCAAATACTGTATGGTATCAGAAAAGTTTTGATCGTTCTTTGTCATTATCAGGTCATATTGGCATTGGCAACTATCCCAGTCTAACCAGTGATCAGACACAGGGGTAAGGGGTTGACACTATGGTGAATATACCAGTCTAACCAGCGATCACACACAGGGGTAAGGGGTTGACACTATGGTGAATATACCAGTCTAACCAGTGATCAGACACAGTGGTAAGGGGTTGACACTATGGTGAATATACCAGTCTAACCAGTGATCAGACACAGGGGTAAGGGGTTGACACTATGGTGAATATACCAGTCTAACCAGTGATCAGACACAGGGGTAAGGGGTTGACACTATGGTGAATATGCCAGTCTAACCAGTGATCAGACACAGGGGTAAGGGGTTGACACTATGGTGAATATGCCAGTCTAACCAGTGATCAGACACAGGGGTAAGGGGTTGACACTATGGTGAATATACCAGTCTAACCAGTGATCAGACACAGGGGTAAGGGGTTGACACTATGGTGAATATACCAGTCTAACCAGTGATCAGACACAGGGGTAAGGGGTTGACACTATGGTGAATATACCAGTCTAACCAGTGATCAGACACAGGGGTAAGGGGTTGGCACTATGGTGAATATGGAGTTGCCCAAGTGCACATTTGAGTGAGAATTCTATAAGAACTTCTGTAAGAACTTTTTTCTTATACAGTATATAAGATATATGTGGGCTGAACTGTCCACAGCTCTCCTATGAGACACCGACTGAGGGGAATAAAATGGTGGTATTTATCATAAACAATTAGACCAATTACATGAAAATACGTTTTTAGGTAGTGAAGTGGTCTTTTGACACCAAATGTGACTATTTTTGTCGCAGTAAACTGCTTTGACGCCGATGTCATTAATTTAGTTTATTGGAGAGTGACTGCAGAAGGAAGAAAGGCATTTGTAGAATTAGCTCTCAGGTCAAAATGGGTTAAACAATTAATTCAGGTAAAGTTATTGACTTGTTGTTTTTCCCTTTTGCTGTTTTGTTTTCTTTCCTCTGTCAAACTGGGGGTCAAAAATATTAGAAAACCAGCAGGCGAGGAAATTGCAGCCGGCTAACATGAGAGGCAGATAAACAAGACAAGGTCCACGGTGTGAGACATTTACTGGCAACAGGGGCTCACATTTAGATGTCAGGGTTTTTTAGACCAGGAGTGACAGGCGTGCAAGTCAAGGTTAGACAGCTTGACTTCATGCTGCTTAAGTCCTGCTGTACAGTAACCCCTTGGGCTGTTTTAAAGGTGCATTGAAAAGGAAATGGAGGGCATTTTACTTTGAAAGTGTTTCAGCCTGAATTTCCCTGTAAACGCCGATCTGAAGTTTCTGAACCAATCAGTGCCCTTACACCAAGATAGAGGGACGGCTCTACTCTGAGTCCACGCAAAGTGTGGACTGTTTGTTCATAAAAGTCGCTGCTACGTGGCTTACCATATATCGTTTCAGATTTATGACGCGATGATCAGGTTTAAACCGAGTGATACACTGTCTGCAATCGAGTTAACTCACGGCTGAGTTAACTCGCGATTAACTAGTTAATGCTGACAGCCTTAGTTTTTATTCATTTAGTTTTTATTTAAAAATACACAAAAGTGAAAATATTCCCATTTTTGGTATGCACTGCAGGGGTTGACACTAAGGTCTCCGAGGCACTTGCCCATCGGGCAAGTGAAAGTCAGGTTCTACTTGCCCTCAGGTCATGGTCACTTGCCCCCCAAAAATATATTGTAAATTTTGCATTTAAGTTTACTTCCTACTTGGGTGCAGAGAGGGTTCCAGGTGGTCCCCAGTTAAGCTGCTTAACCAGATGTAACTCTTGAGAACGTAAAAATGAAACCAAATGGTTTCATTTTTACACTCTCAAGAGTTAAAATTCATCATCTTAATTAGCCCAGGTCTACACAACTAGAGAATGTAGAAGATTAAAGGTAATTTTGATGTGTATGTTAATTTGCCTGTTTTGTTTCCCAAATCCAGCCTGGAATTGTGGACAGCTAGAAAGCATGGAAAGACACAGAGGCAGAGTACAATGACTGCCTTCAAGACAAATTTATCTTGTGTTGTGTTATGGTGCACTAAGTTGCACACTTGCCCGATCGGGCAACCAGGTAGCAGTCTTCACTTGCCCTACCATTTTTTTTTACTTGCCCCGGGCAAGTGGGCAAGTGTTAGTGTCAAGCCCTGCACTGTTGGGTATGGCCATATAATGACCAGGGATGTGGTCTAAAAGTGTTAAAAAAAAAAAAAAAAAAAAAAAAATACATATTTTCCAATTCACTGGGACTTTAAGCATTAGCTAGCATTAGCTTTAGCTATTGAAAGCATTAACTATTGGACACAGATCTTCTCAAAGCTTCTGGTAGGTCCCTTCTGGAACTTCACATTTTCAGGGTCCACAGCCAAACACAGAATAATTTCCGGGAGGGGTCCTTGGCAAGAAATATTGTCAGCATCGCCGACACAGAAACAAGATTTTTCATAAAACTGACACTTTGTAGAATCTTATTGGTGAGTGACTCTAGAGGGAAGAAGTTAATTTATTTTTGTGTATTTTTTCATGTATTTGTTTTTTTTTCCAAGGGGGAGATTTTCCCGAACTTTACAGTTTGTAATTCGGCGAGTGACTTGAATTCTCTGAAAGTTTTACCATCCCAGCGTGGTAAACAAGAGTCACTGCCAGATGTGCGCGACCCCCACGTTCCGCCGCTCGCTGCAAAAACAAGGTGTTTATTTCTATGTGGGCATGAAGCTCGCCTGAGAGCCCCCGGCAGATGGGGTTCTGGTGCAGTGCAGGTAGAACTAGACTCCGCTGGTGTTTGTGCACGCCTGCTCCTTATCGAATAACAATGTCTTACTTTGCATATCAAAACCCAAATCTATCTTTAAAAAAAAAAGAATTAACCTTTCCTTTATGAGCATTTCTTAATTGGTGGTGTTGTCTGGCGCACGCACACACACACACACACACACACACACACACACACACACACACACGCACGCACGCACACGCGGGGCCAGAAGTTTGTTAGGACTTAACCCACACACTGAAAGCTTGCATAAATTTTACCCAGCAAAACTTTTTTTTATGCAGATGATTAACTTCTGACTTACACACACACACACATCTAAACGATACCAACCCACATCTGACAAAAGAGAAAAACTCACTTTAATTTAAACTTGTTTGTCCTTATGCAAAACACCCAAGACTGTTTTTGAAGACTCCTCACGTCTTGTGTAATTAAACAATTATTTAAAAAAAAAAGTTATTGGCTTCTTGTTGTTTTTCTGTTGTTTTTTTTTGTTAATTTCTTTCTTTATTTCTTCTGTCAAAGAAGAGGGGTCAAAGACAGAAAAAAAACAGCAGGCAAAGAAATCGCAGCCGGCTAACGTGAGAGGCAGATAAACAAGCAAAAGGTCTCTCAGCGTGACATATTATTGGCAATTATGGCAGAGGCGTGTGGGCAGAGGTTCGGGGGCGCGAGGGGCAATCGAAAGAAGAAAAGTAGAATTTCAAGTTATTTACATGTCGGTTTTAGACCAGGAGTGACACGTGTGCAAGTGAAGGTTAGTCAGCTTGACTGACTTCACGTTCACGCTGGTATTAGATATGAATGGAGGGATGAGTCAGTGGGCAGGGTGGGGGGGTGGTGGGTGCAGGTTGGTGGCTGTTTGTATGTATGTGTGGACTGGATGCGCGCGTTGCTGCGTGCTCTCGGCTTCGTGCGCTCGGCTGCGGTAAAGGAAAAAAACGAACGCTTCTCTGTCGAGGCTTTTCAAGCGTGTAAGAGCAGAGATGTGGGGCTTTATGGTGGAAGAGAAAAGACCCCAAGGCTGTGGGAGGGGGGGGGGGGGGGGGGGGGGGGGGGGGGGAGGGGTGGTGAAAGGACTGACACACACAACACACACACAAACACACACACACACACACACACACACACACACACACACACACACCAACACAACACAAACCCCTCACCCACGCAAGCATTTAATACACACCCCAGCCATCTCCTCCACTCTTCTCCTTCTCTATCACACATGCATGCACCAGACTACAGCAGAATGCAGGCCAGCCACATACACTCGTAGAGTACGATGCGCTTTCGCGAAAGTCGGACGCGAGTGAATGTGCACGCAACCAAGATATGAATGAGTGCACGCCACACATGCAGTTGTGCACGCACACTTTGACAAATCAACAGGATTTCACGTAACGCATTGCAAATAAATGGAATCGACATTCCATAGATAAACGACCAACCCACCCGCCGCACTGAATATAATTACTTGATTTTTTTAATTACTTCCTGAAAACAAAAATGTGCTACACGATGACGCACCGAGGCCCACATCAATAAAAGCAAGTAGAAAAATTGACCTGTTTTTATTCCCATTTCTGAATCATCCTCCACAAACACAGGTGCCTCGATTACAGTCGGAAATACTCCATTTTTAATCCCAATCTGGCATGCAGAAAACTCAATCATCCCGTTAGAACAGGGGTTTTCAACAGGTGGTCCGCGGACCACCAGTGGTCCTTGAGAGGGTTCCAGGTGGTCCTCAGCTAAGTTGTTTAACCAGATGTAACTCTTGAGAGCGTAAAAAATGAAACCAAATGGACCCTGGCGGGGTCCATTTGGTGTGTGACGTCCCATCGTCTGAGGGGATGCATGCTCTGATTGGTTCAGAAACTGGTTCAGACAGATACCCGGGTGTCATGCAAAAATAAAATGGCTACTTTTTTTTCACTTTTCACCTTTAAATATGGAGACGATTGTGATTTTTCCACCCTAAAACATGAACAAATGCTTTAGAATGTTTAAAACATGTTCTATAAAGAATAGGTTTGAGTCTGGTTAACCAGATGTAACTCTTTGTGAGTGTAAACATGAAACCAAATGGACCCTTGCGGGTCCATTTGGTTTCATGTTTACACTCGCAAGAGTTAAAATATTCGTCATGTGAATTAGCCCCAAGTTTACACAACTAGAGAAGATTAATGGTCATCTTGATCTGTATGTTTGACTGTTCTTTTTTTTCCCCCGAAATCCAGGCTGGAAATGTGGACAAAAGCAAAAGACCTTTTTAGTTTTGAGGTCTGTGAGGGCTACAATGTCATCAAATGGTGGTCCGTGGATCAAATGCTGAATAAATAGTGGGCCCTGGTGTCAAAAAGGTTGAAAACCACTGTATCAGCTGATTGGAAACCTGGGACAATCATGCCATGTTCAGATGATCAGAAGCAAAAAACAACAAAAACAAAAAATAGATATACTGTATATATAATGTATGCAATATTATACACCATGTTAGACTGGATATTGGACTGGAATCACTGTCAGCAGTCCAAAATCTAACTGGTGCATAAACACTGCATTAAGATGGTTCTGCTATACTTCCAGGATGAAATCATGATCAGTATACATTCTAAACTCAAAGGCAAAGCACTTGGACTCGGTACTGAGCTGTCAGACCACGACAGGCTGCGTTTTAAAATGTGTCACAATCTGATTACTTTGAGGCTCAAGTAGCCCAGGCCCAGGGTCAATTTTCTGTTTTTTACAGATTAATAAGGTATGCAATGTAAGCTTTCATATGATGCATCACTCAGGAAATTGGAGCATTTTAATATGACAAAAACGATTTTAGACGAAAAAAGAAAAATATACTTTAGATGGCTCTAAAAGGAAAAAGCCTTGGGCGACATGAGGACCAAAGCACCAGATTCTATTCACAAATGTCGGTCACTGAAAAAAACAACACTGAATATACTGTGAAGAAATGCTCCCCATGCATGCAGCCCCATCCAATACTGCCTCAGCGAACAAAATGTTTTCAAAATTTTAATCTACAAAAGAAAAAAAAAAAAACTACAGTCAGCTCTTGACATAGTGGCTGCTATGAAAACTAAAAAACACAAACAGAACGCCAGGGTAACACTCTGGGATAAATGACCAAACGCCTTCACTGAAGAAAGAATGTTGTCGAGCTGATTTTGGAGAAAGAACAAACTCACTACGCATACAGGAAAATCTTAGTCAACAGTCGCCTCTAACAAAGCCCGGGGCGGATTGGCACATATTTTCCCACCGGGCCAATTTTGCCTTTGCTAGGCCACCCTGGTTGGGGCAGCTGGTTAACCAGATGTAACTCTTTGAGAGCGTAAAAAATGAAACCAAATGGACCCTTGCGGTTCCATTTGGTTTCATTTTTTACACCCTCAAGAGTTAAAATATTCAGCATGTGAATTAGCCCAACTTAGTCTACACAACTAGAGAATGTAGAAGATTAAGGGTCATTTTGATCTGTATATGTTCCAGGTGAGATCTAGCGCATTCTAGTGCATTTTGGAAGTGCCACTAGTATGTAAGTAGTAAGTAAAGTTTATTTATAAAGCACTTTTCAAAACACAGTTACAAAGTTGCTGTACAAAGTCAAAATAAAATAAATTACACACAGGGTAGAAAATACAACATAAGAGACCTACAGAATAAAATAGTACATCAGGAACAAAGAGAACTAAAAAACAATGTATCACAAGCAAAAGTGGAAAACGATATAAATGTGATTTTAAACGAGACTTAAAAATGTCACTAGTGCATTTTGGATCTTGTCCAGGCCACTAGGTGGTGCAGGCCACCAGGAAAACTCCCTGTACTCCAGATGGCCAATCCGCCCCTGAACAAAGCATCGCGTCTGGCAAGATGGGCATACAGTATTTCTCTGGCATTTTTTTTTAATTTAGTGCTACTAGATCAGCACTTGGTAGTGTGAAAACTTGCGTGTCGCACATAAGTAGGCGATGGCCCAATCGTGCGTGAGCGGAGCGAGATAGCACTCATGACTTCAGCTATAGAGGTCTTTTACTGACGTCCATCCATTACATCATCACCTAAACCGGCCAATCGGAGTGGCCCAAGGGACGGCCGAACGCTGACCATACACACTGCGCACCACCGAACGCCGACCGTGCACCGATCGCTTAACGTGCGGCCACTCTGCTCGCGCGAGTAATAAGACATATCATTACTTGGTCACGCAAGTAATGCAGGGCGCTATAACACAACACAAGATATATTTGTCTTGAAGGTGGTCATTGCGCTCTGCCTCTGTGTCTTTCCCTGCTTTCTAGCCATCTCCTCTCTCTCCCAGATCCATTTGGTTCCAAAATATTATTTTGCTGGAGTCACAGACCCCTGAGTCTGTGACCACTATGGGATCGACTGATTTACAAGTCGAATATTTACTGTAGGCTGATTGTTAAACAACAAAACATAGTCTTTGACTCTGAAAGGGAATGTTTTAAATTACCCAAGTAGTAAGTAAACTTAAATGCCAAAATGTACGAGATATTTTGAGGGGCAATTGACCATGACGTGAGGGCAAGTAGAAGCTGACTTGCACTTGCCTAATGGGCAAGTGTCTCTGAGACCTTAGTGTCAAACCCATGTAATGATACCGTTCTACACTTTTTACAGTACAGTATAGCTTGTTAGAACGGCTGTTTTTTGGCGATTTGCTGCAGTGCTGGGTCAGGTTTGCTCCGCCTGTTGCATTCGTTTCGCATGGTAGTGTCAATGGGATGTTATGGTTCTAACAGGGTCTTGGTGGTGTTGGTCCGAGACACAATACCGTTGGTGTTGCATCTGTAGCTGACCTTTCGCGCATGAAAATGGCACACGTGCAGCACATGTACTGTACGTTAGGGGTGGAACGATTCACTTGCCTCACGATGCGCTACAATATCGGTATTTACAGTAGGGTTCTGAATCGATTTATATTACGATTCTAAATTATGCTGAGATTCGATTCCATATATTGATGTATCCCATTTTTCCACACAAATGGCTTTGCTTTTATTATACTAGAACACATATGTCAAAGTCAGGCCCGCGGGCCGGATCGGCCCGCGAGATGATTTATTCCGGCCCCAGGCTTGTAGAGCAAAAATGTCTGAGTCTATCAAAAAAAAAGTAAGTCTCTAGCACGTTCTATCAAAAGTTATGATCGTTTAAAGAAATGCCTTTGAGCTCTCCTCTGAACGGCATGTAATGCATGTTGTCCAGCAGGGGGAGTCGTTTTACCAGGCTAGGCTGTTGGCGCTGCAAAGTGAGAACTTTACTTCAGCAGTACAGGGTGTATATACCGAGAAACTATACTTCAGCAGTACAAGGGTGTATAACTGAGAACTATACTTCAGCAGTACAAGGGTGTTATAACCGAGAACTATACTTCAGCAGTACAAGGGTGTATAACGAGAAACTATACTTCAGCAGTACAAGGGTGTGTAACCGAGAACTATACTTCAGCAGTACAAGGGTGGATAAGCAAGGACTCTTACTGCAGCAGTACATGGGTGTATAACCGAGAACTATACTTCAGCAGTACAAGGGTGGATAAGCGAGAACTATACTTAGTTAACTAACTACACATACTTACTTAAATTTAGTATTTGAAATTTAAATGCTATTTTCATAAGGTTTATTGATGCTCTGTAAATAAAAATAGCATTTTCATAGCAAATGTCTTAATCTAGGCTACAAGTATAAAACAATAATGAAAGTCATTAATATATATTATAGCCATTCTTAATAATAAATATGACTTGTGTGATATACTGTAGTGTAGAAGTAACGGCTGTGTACATAAACATGCGTGTGCCGCGCATGCTTGCGGTCTGCGACTGGTTGCACCCGGGCGCTCCGGCCCATGAAGTCACATCAAGTCCAATGCGGCCCCCACCCCAAATGACTTTGACACCACTGTACTAGAACATTTAAAAAGGGGAATTTCACCCATTTTCATTATTTTTTTTTCCCGAGGGCGTACAAATGGAACCAAATGGACCCTAAAGAAAAAAAACTGGATGAGGTCAAGGGTAAACGTGTGTCTAGCCCACCTCCACCGAGAATTGATTCTACTGCCAAGTAAATCCTGACAGTTTTCCTGAAAAACGCCAGTCATCGGTCCTTGCATTTTGCAACAAAATTAAAGCACAACTCAATACCAGACTGATAATTGTGAATGGACAAAACCAGTTAAGAATACACTTGACATCCACTCTGTCAGTTCATGAAGACATTTAGACACAACACACACACACACACACACACACACACACACCACACACACACACACAACACACACACACACACACACACCAACACACACAACACACACACACACACACACACAACACACACCACACACACACACACACACACGCACACAAACAATACTGTGAAGTCAAAAGCGACAGATTATAGTTGGAGGTAAAAAGGGAAAAGAGAAATATACAGGGAGGGGATTTCCCAGAAGCAATACATTTGCCGGTCCATTTGGTTTCTTTTTCAGTCCAAGTCTCCTCAATTAGAAGAGTAATGGTCATGGAAGCAAAATAAAGCTTTAGTCTTTGGGGTCTGTGGGGCTAAAATATCCTCAAATGGTGGTCCGTGGCTCAAATGCTGGATAAACGGTGGGCCCTGGGATCAAAAAGGTTGAAAACCCCTGCTATAGAACACCAAAGGGCATTCTTGGCCAAAAATGTGCTAGTAGAGAATCTGCAGACAGTGCCAGTGAGAGGACACGCGTGCATGCACGTGTGGTGGGTGTGCGTGTGTGCGTGCGTATGTGCACGCGTGTGCATTCGCGTGTGGCACAGCATACTGTATGCTGGAGTGAGACTAAAATATCCAACCAAGAGGTGGATGAGAAGAGAGCTAGAGGAAAAAAGGGGAGAGATGGAGAGATGGAGGTAACAGAGAGAGAAAGAGAGAGAGAGAGAGAGGAGGAGAAGAGAGAGAGAGAGAGAGAGAGATGAGAGGAGAGAGAGAGAGAGAGAGAGGAGAAGAGAGGAGAAAGAGAAAGAAGAGAGGAGAGAGAGAAGAGAGGAGAAGAGAGAGAGAGAGAGCGGAGAGAGAGAGAGAGAGAGGAGAAGGAGTGAGAAGGAGAGAGAGCGAGAGAGAGAGAGAGAGATGGTGCCGCGTGATTCTCCGATGCTATCTGGGGGTTTCGGGTGGGGGGAGACGTGTGTGACACAATCTCAAATTGGAAATCTCTGTTTCAATCTCGCCTCACTCTGGGCCTATATACCGGCGCCTGCACCACAGATAACACCGACGGCCCTTAATTCTATTAAAAAAAGGAAAAAAAAAATCCCGCGAGTGCATGTGGTTCCTGAGATGAGGAGAGAGAGAGAGGCAGAGAGGATGGGAGAGTGCGGTGAGGAGTGAACACAGATGAAGTTAAACAATGATATGCAAGACAGAGGCGGACTAACCACTGAACGACTCGGTGAACGATCAGTATTCAGGAAAGGGGCGGACTCCACCAGAGACAAGTCACGAATCCACTAGCCTGGCCTAAACTGAAATGATTTTGGCCTGGTGGGGGGGGGGGGGGGGGGGGGGGGGGGGGGGGCGGGGTGCCTCGATTTTTCGACAGCAGATCGAGCTGATCTGATTGATCTCACCAATGTGCCGTCATCTCCGGCCAATCCCCTACCTACCGCCCCTCCACTGTGTTCTACGTCACATCATTTGGGAGCGACTGCCACCCGGAAGGTTGACTCCTCCCTCTAGGCCACCGTGGGGGTAACACATTAGTCCACGCTTTCCGTTTTCGTGCAAAGCGGACGAAAATGAAAGCCTGGATGTCGAGGCTACGAATCCACTAGATCCGCTAGCAACCAGGTCGCAAATCTACTAGTGACCACTTGCTTACTCGTCGCCACCAGTTTGAACTATATACCGTAGCTTCTAGACGAGGGGATGGCTCGCCGGTGCACAATGGCAGGATATAGGGTTAGATATAGGGTTATGTTTAGGGTCTCTGTAGGTAGGTCCCAGTAAAATGTTTTAAATATACCACATATTTTTCAATATCTAACATACCTAAATGGGGTCCCTGTTCAGAATGGATTAAGGTCGTCTTCACACCGGAAAGAAATGCGATTAAAAAACAATCCTGCTGCGTATTGAGGTGTGAAGTCTCATTCGAACCCTAATGTGCATCAATTTACTTGCATTCTACTCCTTCAAATTCCCCCCCAAAAAGGTGGCTTCGCTTCACTTCAAAACCCAGCAGAGCGTGGATCACTGCAGGTGTGATTAATTAACCATTAAACATAGGGGGGTAAATATACCATTATGGGATGAAGAAATAATTTTTCGGTACATGAGAGAGAAGGAAGGAGAAGACATCATTACGCACTATGCAGTGATGCGTACAGATGCCCAGGCAGTTGATTCAAAAAAGGTTCAAAAAAGGAGGACGTGATGTCCACACCCCGGCCGAAAGTTGGAATGTGCAATCTGCAGTGTAGAGCCCACCCTGTAATATGCAAGAATCAGAACTTCTCCGCCCATTCGCATCAAGTCTACGAAGAATCGACCATAAAAAACTCTCTTCAAAGTGAACCAAGTTTCTCTTCTCTTCTTCATCGCTTCATCCCATCTGCCCCTCATTCTACCCGTCTCCCTTCCACACACACACACACACAGACACGCACACACACACTTTCCTAACTCTCTCTCTCTCCCCCTTCTCCCCAAATCGCTCCTCATCCTTTCAATCTATCTAACAACCCAATCTGTCTCTCTATCGCTTCTTCCATCTGCCCGGCTCTGTCTTATCACTCCCCACAGGTTAACCCCATTCTCATTTAGGACAGCTCTCTCTCTCTCTCTCTCCTCTCTCTCTCTCTCTCTCTCTCTCTCTCTCTCTCTCTCTCTCTCTCTCTCTCTCTCTCTCTCTCTCTCTCTCTCTTCTCTCTCTCTCTTCTCTCTCTCTCTCTCTCTCTCTTCTCTCTTTATCTTAATCTCCAACGCCGTATCTCCTACCTTCCTTTCAGCCCCCCCCCCCCCCACCCACACACACACACACACACACACACAAACACTCTGCTGGCTCGCTCGCCCATTGTCTCCCCTCAAAGGCATCTGTACTCTCTCTGTCATTACGCCTCGCTAGGTTACAGCCAACCGGCGGCTGGCGGGGCGAAGCCTAAACTGACAGCCAGCGCGCTTTCATCTCGTCACTCTGCCCGACAACCCACCGCCGATCCACCGACCGACCGACTGACTGACGGCCAGCAGGGAGAAACACCATAGAAAGGAAAAAATAAATAAAAATACAGAAAACAAAGGAAGAAGGCTGAGAGACTAAATGTTTGAGAACACTGTCCAGTGAACGAATAGTCAATATGAGGCTTCATTCTGTAATGTCGTATTGGTGTTAGGGTTAGGTTATTGTAGGTTAGGGTTAGGTTATTGTAGGTTAGGGTTAGGTTATTGTAGGTTAGGGTTAGGTTATTGTAGGTTAGGGTTAGGTTATTGTAGGTTAGGGTTAGGTTATTGCAGGTTAGGGTTAGGTTATTGTAGGTTAGGGTTAGGTTATAGTAGGTTAGGGTTAGGTTATTGTAGGTTAGGGTTAGGTTATTGTAGGTTAGGGTTAGGTTATTGTAGGTTAGGGTTAGGTTATTGTAGGTTAGGGTTAGGTTATTGCAGGTGCACACCTGCATTTTTTTTTTGGGGGGGGGGGTGCAGCATAGACATTTCAATATGTTCTTTCAAAGCAAACGTTTCGTAAAATCTACAGTGCCACGTCAAAACGGGTTGATAATAAACCTGAATCAAACAAACAGATCGGAATCTCAGCGCCACAGCTAAGCAGGGCCCTCGAACGGCCCGAACGACGATTAAGGACATAATCACTGTGCGTGTGTGTGTGGGGGGACATTTCCATTGTCCCGTCCACAGAATCAAAGCAAAAATAAAGAGGTCACCGTGTCAAAGCCTTATCTGCAGCCCTGCTGCACGATAATGGGCTTTTTTATGCGTCTTTTCTATCCCTTTTCCTCCCCTTTCTACAACCTGCCAAGTCTTTTGTCTACAGAGGCAGCGGTGACAGTGCCGGGCGAGCCGACCGGCCGGGCGGGCGGGCGGGCCGACCGGCGAAGCCTCGCACAGCAGCAGCAGCAGTGATTGTCTGGGAAGAGAAAAGAGACTTGATAAAGATAAGAATAAACGACTCACCAGGGAGCTGAGCCGGAGAGCACACCAGGACAATCCTTCCTTCCTCGCTCTGTCTGTCTGTCTGTTGGTAGGATTCTTCCTCTCTCTCTTTGCTGTGTGGTGATGATGTTCTTCAGAACGCAGCCGGCACCCTGCTCTCCTCCTCCATGGTCGCGTCTCGGTCTGCGTCACGTGGAGAGGAGAGGGAGAAGGAGAAAGAAGGCGTTACGGATGGGTATTATAAACGCTGGGCCTTGTGTGATCCATAATAAACCAGGTATGAAAAAAACAATCTATTTCAGGGGTTTTCAACAGGTCGTCGGGGGACCACCAGCGGTCCTTGAGAAGGTTCCAGGTGGTCCCCAGGCTAAATGATGGAAAATTGGTTAACCAGATGTAACTCTTGAGAATGTAAAAATGTATTGGCTCATTATGAAGAGACTGCTATGCTGTGATTGGCTGTGATTGGCGTTTTAGCCAATCACAGCATAGCAGTCTCTTCATAATGAGCCAATAGGGTGGAGGTGAGGTGGAGTTAGATTCAAATCTGTTTACAAACGCATGCTTCTTACTCACTAGAGTTGACTATATTACCTATACTACTATATACTACTAAATCAGGGGTTTTCAACCTTTTTGACACCAGGGACCACCATTTATTCAGCCATTTATTTATTGAGCCACGGACCACCATTTGATGACATTCTCACCCTAAAGACCTAAAACTAAAGAATTCTTTTGGTTTTGTCCACAATTCCAGGCTGGATTTTGCAAACAAAACCATGTAGTTGAAGTGGTGATAATTCAGATGATGAATATTTTAACTCTTGAGAGTGTAAAAATGAAACCAAATGGACCCGCAAGGGTCCATTTGGTTTCATTTTTACACTCTCAAGAGTTACATCTGGTTA
>CM076976.1:3284670-3302170 GCA_039105355.1 Benthosema pterotum | reverse complement strand
TACTGCCCGGTATTGTTATGGTAGAAGATAAATAATCCATAGCAACACGCTGACAGGCAATAAGTGTTCATTTAGAGAGATCGGCTATGTGCTGAAGCACGTATACTGTAAACACATCAAACAATATATTTTAATATATTCAATATCTAAGTGGTGAAACCACTTCATTAAGGGGCTATGTGTGTCCGGCCGTCCCTGGATCGTTCTCTTTTGTCTCTATTTTGGTCTGTCTGAGCGTAAAAAGGGGGGTGGGGGGTCGCGACTCAAGATTGTCGTTCGCCTCCGATTGGATCTCACCCATCTGTCCGTGAATCCACCTTTCAGCATGCCATAGATCAGGGGTTTTCAACCGGTGGTCCGGGGACCACCTGTGGTCCCTGAGAGGGTTCCAGGTTGTCCCCAGCTAAATGATTGGACAGTTGGGAACCACATGGGCCCTTATACTGTAGATCTCTGTAACTCTTGAGATCGTAAAATGAAACCAAATAGACCCTTACGGGATCCATTTGGTATCATCTTACACTCTCAAGAGTTATAATTATATATAAACATATGAATTAACTTAATTTTCAAGAATCTGCACGATTAGAAAATGTAGGAAAATTGTTATTTTGACCAACGTTTTGCCAGTTATCTCTCCTAAATTGTGTACACAAACTTGAAAGTCCTTAAATTTGGGTCGAGAGAGTAAACTCAACATCAAATCTAACTAGATGTAAACTCTTTAAGAGCGTAAAAATGAAACCAAATGGACCCTTTTTTTTTTTCATTTTTACGCTCCTAAGAGTTAAAATAATCATCATGTGACAAGACAACTAGGAATGTAGCACATTAATGGTCATTTTGATCTGTATGTTTGATTGTTTTGTTTCCCCAAATCCTGGAATTGTGGACAAAAGCAAAAAAAAAAAAAAATCTTTAGTTTTGGGGTCTCTGGGGGCTAAAATGTCATCAAATGGTGGTCCTCCTCCGTGGCTCAAATACTGAAGAAACAGTGGGCCCTGGTGCCAAAAAGGTTGAAAACCACTACCATAGATGAACGTCCTAAATTGAAACAAGACCACAAAGACTTTTTTTTCTTACCGGTGATCCCGTTGTCTGTGTTTGACTGATACTGTACTGATTACTTTCGGTCAATAAAACTACTCAATCAATCCCATATAAGGAGTTCCTGTCTGACCCCAGTGAGGCCTGGGGGTCATAAAACCCTATAGTTTCAGTTTGAAAAAGAAATGCTAATTGAATGCAGATTTGTTAGGGAAGGGGGGAAAAAATGTTAAAAAGGAGAGCAGAAACAGATCACAAATTAACGGCTAAGAAAAACCATGCAAGATTGGGTAATGCTTTTTAACCATTTGTTTACTGAACGCATTTTGGTGTTCAAAGCATTGTGTTACACTTAAGCTATTGAAAAATATCAGACCTACAAGCTCACAGCGCGCCACCGAGTGGCGCGCTGTGAGCTTGTAGCTCTGATATTTTTGAAAAATTGTGAACATGTGATGCAAATCTTTGAATATACAGTATATTCTTTCGGAAGCAAATATTTTTGAACTAAAATCGTTGCTTCTGGGGGATCCCTACAACAACATGTTTTCAGATGGGAGGGTCCGCAGCCAAATATGGAATAATTCCGGTGGTCCTTGGCATGAAATATGTTGAGCATCACTGACACAGGAACATGTCATAAACTAGAATTTAGTGTCAGAAACTACAATCAGGTGTCAAGAATATAATTCTCAGATTTGCGCATCATTTTCACAATTTTTCAGAAAATATCGAATCTACATAATCATCTCGTTCATAACACCAAAACGCATTCAGCACGGTAAAGTGTTAATGGCTAAGAAAAACTCTGCAAGAATGGGTAATGCTTTTTAATCTGTTCCAGTCCTCCTCGGGCAGAGAAGCAATTATTGAAACAAGCAACGGGCAGCCAACAGTACAGCAGATACTTAGAGCTGACGGGCATTTTGTTTCTGACCAATAATGGGGTTGTTCTACCCGACGGGAGACTCATGCAAAACAAGTAACCGGATAATAATCCAAATCCTGCATACTATACATCAGGAACTACATCAGACAGAGTTCAACGCAAAGTGCAGCTATAGAGCGATGGAGCGCATTCACACAGACGCCATCTTAGAATGTAAATTAAGGGGAACTCCACCCATTTTCATCATTTTAATATGTCATTAATATATACCTTAGAGATGTTGTGTGGACATGATGAAAAAAGTTCCCCCATTTCTGGATTACCTAAAAAAAACAGGTCTGAAAAAATCATTAACATGGTGAAATACATCTGATGACATCATCAGGATGTATTTCACCATGTTAATGATTTTTCTTTCAGACCACTTTTTCCTGAGAGAGGGAAAAAGTGGTCTGAAAAAAAGTGGTCTGAAATTTGCGTCACATTTGTATCCTCTCAGGAAAATTTTGAAAATGGGTGGAATTCCCCCTTAAAGCGCAAATAACACAAGATTCCTCAAATTGGTTTGATACTATCATATTGTCTATGTCACTCAAGCTTATTTCTGCTGGTTTGAGCCTCAATCACAGTGTTGCCAACTGCCAAAATCTAAAATGCACTAGTGGCACTTCCAAAATGCACTAGAATGCGCTAGAGCAGTGGGTTTCGACTATTTTCAGACCAGGGCCCAATACTTATTCTGCATTTTAGCCATAGACCACCATTTGATGTTGAGTGTAGTCTCTCAAAGACTAATTTAGGAGAGATAACTGGTAAAATGGTGATTTCTTGAAAATGAGGTAATTCAGATGTATAATTTTACTCTTGAGAACGTAAAATGAAACCAAATGGACATGTAAGGGTCCATTTGGTTTAATTTTACGATCTCAAGACGTACAGATCTATAAGGGTCCATTTGGTTACCAATGGTACTTTCTAGGAAGGAAAGGGGACTTCATCATAGGAGGAAAGATGGTGAAAAAAAAACAAGGGTTTTATCTCTGGCATCTGTCAACCATTTTCGCCCCAACTCACCAGCAAAAAAGCACTAGATTTTCTGCCAGGCTTTTCTCTCATTTTGGCACTCGATATAACCAGTCCTTGTCGTTTCTCTCTGGACCGTTTAGTTGCAGTACCTCAATGCCCTGAGGTGGTGGGGGCGCCACCATCACCACCAACATATTTGAGTCATTATAATACTGATGATGCAAAACCAGGCTTTTTTTTCCATTGCATGCCAGCTTGGGAAATCAACAATGGTAGACATTGTAATCAAAGTGGAAATGCAAATTTGGAAATGAAGACTGAAGGAGAGGAGGAATTAGACAAAGTAAGGAGCATTGATTACATCATTATGAGGAAACAAGAGCTGTTCCTGAGAGCAATTTCCATTCAAGTTAATAGAGGCAACTTCAGTGTGTACAAACACTGTTTGTAAAACAGATTTGTTTAAAAAACAGCACCTAACTCCACCTCACCTCCACCCTCAGGGCTTGACACTAACACTTGCCCGCTTGCCCGGGGCAAGTAAAAAAAATGGTGGGGCAAGTGAAGACTGCTACCTGGTTGCCCGATCGGGCAAGTGTGCAACTTAGTGCACTATAACACAACACAAGATAAATTTGTCTTGAAGGCAGTCATTGCACTCTGCCTCTGTGTCTTTCCCTGCTTTCTAGCTGTCCACAATTCCAGGCTGGATTTGGGAAACAAAACAGGCAAATTAACATACACATCAAAATGACCATTAATCTTCTACAGTGTAGACCTGGGCTAATTAAGATGATGAATTTTAACTCTTGAGAGTGTAAAAATGAAACCAAATGGACCCGCAAGGGTCCATTTGGTTTCATTTTTACGTTCTCAAGAGTTACATCTGGTTAACCAACTTAACTGGGGACCACCTGGAACCTGGGGGGCAAGTGACCATGACCTGAGGGCAAGTAGAACCTGACTTGCACTTGCCCGATGGGCAAGTGCCTCGGAGACCTTAGTGTCAACCCCTGACCCTATTGGCTCATTATGAATCTGCTGTAATTGGCTAAAACACGCTCCCCCTTCACAAATTATCACCGGCTTTCCTGAGCCCGACAAATTTTCACGATTCGTTGACGACAAAACAAAGTTCTGGAACCGTCTGCGGGACGAAGCAAGTGACTGTCTGCAGGGAAAACGTTTTGAATTCGCGCACAGTGCGGGAGGCTAGCGGAACATCGAGTGCTTCCAAGATGGCCGCCGTCTGAAAACGGGTCAATTCTAAAGTCATGAAGCAGGAACTTCTTTGACGGCGTAGTAACTCTGAGCAAAGCCCTTTTCTCCACCGATCGATGGCCCGGATCGATAGAGGAGGAGGAGGAGGAGGAGGGACAGGGAAGTGATTGGCACTTGTCAAGGAGCAGCCGATCTATGTGATCATCTCCACGACCGGCTCCTTTCCCATAGGCCCCAACACACCCCCCAACACATGCCAATCAATATACCCCCCTCCCACAATCAATATCTCCAGAGATTCAGACTAATCTCTGCTGCTCTTCTCTCAATAGGCTGGCATTCAACAACACACGAACACACACACACACTGCGGGCGCACACAGACGCATCTCTTTCCAGGGGGGGATCTAGGCATGGACATGGGGGGGGGGGGGGGGTGGGGGGGGGCAATGTCCCCCTAAATGCCCAGTCTGCCCCACCAAACGTGATGCCATGCAAAACAACCCAAGATATTTCAGTGCTGTATTTGAAACACTACAGCTGTGTCACCACTAAACCAACAGCATTTCATCATTGAAAACAGAAAACTCTCTTGAGTCAGACCTTTAGCTTTATGCATGCTGCGTGTATGTTGCAACTTCAACAACAACTGATGTTATTATTGATGCTTATAGTTGCCCAATAAAAGTCCTGTAACTGAAAATGGTATGGGGGCGATGAAGCCACCCCCATACCATTTTCTCCTGCCCCCCCAATTGGGAAATGTTACATCCGCCCCTGTCTCTTTCCCCACAGCCGACGACAGTCATTCACGCTCGCGTCACTCTGGAGTACCGCCACACAAAAAACGGAAACAAAGAAAACTCTGCTTCACAAATTTGAAGAGGTTTTTTTGACAGGAGTCACGCTGGTGTATTTTGGGGCTTAATCCAATGAAACCTGGAACGCATCTATGTCACCTTTTTATAGCTTTTTTACAACTTTTAATATGCTATTTTACTCTTTAGCTGATAGCGAAAATGACCTACTTATGTGGGCTGTTCTCGAAAGAAAACAGCCCACATCAGAAAAAAAATATCCTAACTTTGGAAATTAGTTTTCCTGAAATGAGTAACACTTTTAAAGGTGTGGTTTGCACGCCGCACAACCAAAATTGGCAAATTCAACCTTGCTTTGAGGCAGATTCTGAAGATATGCGGTCATAAATAGCACAAACAAAGTCAAGAAAGGAACCAGCCATAAGCCATGCTTATGTGCCTGGCACACACCTGTGACTGAGTGGCACACACCTGTGACTGAGTGGCACACACCTGTGACTGAGTGGCACACACCTGTGACTGAGTGGCACACACCTGTGACTGAGTGGCACACACCTGTGACTGAGTGGCACACACCTGTGACTGTGGCACACACCTGTGACTGTGGCACACACCTGTGACTGTGGCACACACCTGTGACTGAGTAGCACACACCTGTGACTGAGTGGCACATGAGTGGCACACACCTGTGACTGTGGCACACACCTGTGACTGTGGCACACACCTGTGACTGAGTAGCACACACCTGTGACTGAGTGGCACACACCTGTGACTGTGGCACACACCTGTGACTGAGTGGCACACACCTGTGACTGAGTGGCACACACCTGTGACTGAGTGGCACACACCTGTGACTGAGTGGCACACACCTGTGACTGAGTGGCACACACCTGTGACTGAGTGGCACACACCTGTGACTGAGTGGCACACACACCTGTGACTGAGTGGCACACACACCTGTGACTGAGTGGCGCACACCTGTGACTGAGTGGCACACACCTGTGACTGAGTGGCACACACCTGTGACTGAGTGGCACACACCTGTGACTGAGTGGCACACACCTGTGACTGAGTGGCACACACCTGTGACTGAGTGGCACCTGTGACTGAGTGGCACACACCTGTGACTGTGGCACACACCTGTGACTGAGTGGCACACACCTGTGACTGAGTGGCACACACCTGTGACTGAGTGGCACCTGTGACTGAGTGGCACACACCTGTGACTGAGTGGCACACACCTGTGACTGAGTGGCACACACCTGTGAATGGCACACACCTTGCCAATACTTAAAATTCCAAAACAAGAGGGAATGCCAACAAAACGATTTTTTGAGGATTTTTGACGATTAAAACGATATAAGAT
Source organism: Benthosema pterotum (assembly GCA_039105355.1). NCBI lineage: Eukaryota > Metazoa > Chordata > Actinopteri > Myctophiformes > Myctophidae > Benthosema > Benthosema pterotum. Next base: position 3,295,803 of record CM076976.1, on the reverse strand, counting down.
ACAATGCCAGTTGGTATTATTAAAAGGTGGATAATATACTTCCCAGAGTTAACTAACTAACCGAAACTTATGTGGGCTGGTTTATATTCTTTCTGTCACAACGTGGACATGTAGTCCAATATAAGTATATTATTATGCACATAAAACTCACAATAAAGGTGTAGCAGGATATATACGCATAAGTCAGGGAACAGACGGTAACATACTGACTATAATCTGTCAGGGAAACACTGAATGAACACAGGGAGGTTTAAATACACGCAGACTAACTAACCAGACGCAGGTGCAACACAAACTACAAACAAACACCTCATTGGCTGAGACTAAACAGGACACAGGTGGAACACAATTGCAATGAATACAGGGTGAGACGAGTTCAGGGAGAAACAACTGGAGCAGACAGGAAACCCCAGGGACAACACTACACAATAAAAGCATACAGTGCATGACGCATTCACAGCAAAATGTTTTTTTTAAAGGAAATGGAGGGCATTTTTGAAGTTTTCAGCCTGGATTTCCATTTCCGTGAAACACTGGTGTCTGAGCCCAGTCAGAGCTTTCGTCCCTTCAGGCTATGGGACGCAAAGAGTGAGGGACGGCTCTACTCTGAGTGTTCAGATATACTGTATATTCTAACGTGATGATTGAGGTTAAACCCAATAATGCACTGTCTGGATGCCAGAATGGGATTCAAAAAGTATTTGTGACTGTAATCAAAGCCACCTGTGATTCAGATGCAAGCCGACAAGTTTGGCTTGGTTTACCAAACTAGTAGTAGGCCTTTTTGTTCCTTCGCTCATTCTCAACACAGCGCTCATTCATGAATCCTTTCAGGCATGTTCATGGAGGTAACACTTCCTCATTAATCTTCTACGTTCTCTAGTTGTGTAGACTTGGGGCTAATTCACTGGTTGAAAACCACTGCTCTATGGGGTCGGGCAGGCCGGATACACGTACAATCTTGGAGGTCCATCGTGTCATGAAACCGTTTGAGCACCACTGGCACAGAAACTTAAGTTTTTACTCAAAAAATTGTCTTCAGAAGACAACAGAATAGTACAGGACGGGGTCCTCGGGTCTCAATGGCTTAATTGGTGCTCTTCTTCTCATGGAATGAGTTCTAAAGCATGGCAGAGGGCCCTGCTGGCTTCTGAAAACACGGGAGGTAGAGAGAGAGAGAGAGAGAGAGAGAGAGCACACCACGCTCAGGAAATGATCAAACGGCGGTTGGTTAAGGGTCTCTCTTGTTGCAGAGTCGTATGGGAGGCGGACGCACACGACGAGCCTGGCATTAAGCCATTTTGTTATGACACCAGATTCTAGTTTCCGACCCTAAGTTCTAGTTTCTGACACTAGATTCTATTATCTGACACTAGATTCTACTTTCTGACATTACATTCTAGTATCTGACACTATATCCTAGTTTTAGACTCCAGATTCTAGTTGCAGACACTAGATTCTAGTCTCTGAGCCCAAATTCTAGTTTCTGACACTATATTCTATAGTTTCTGATGCTAGATTCTAGTATCTCACCCTAGATTCTATGTTGTAGTTTCTGACATTAGATTCTAGTTTCTGACCCTATATTCTAGTTTCTGACATTAGATTATAGTTTCTGACACTAGATTCTAGTTTCTAATGCTAGATTCTAGTTTCTGACACTATATTGTAGTTTCTGACACTATATTGTAGTTTCTGTTACTAGATTTTACTATTTCCGAAAGAAATCGATGTTTGTGTCAGTGGTGCTCAACATATTTCATGCCAAGGACCACCAGAATTATCTATGTTTGGCTGCGGACTCCTGTCTGAAAACATGTTTAAGGATCTCCAAGAAGCAAAGAATTGAGTTAAAAATGTTTGCCTCTGACAATTTTTTTCTTCAAAAATAACAGATCTACAAGCTCATAGCGTGCCACTCGGTGGCACGCTATGAGCTTGTAGATCTGTTATTTTTCAATAGCTATAGAGCCCCAAAACTCGTTACGGTAGGAAAGGGTTAAGCAAAGCAGCGCTGATGAATGCGATGACTTTTTGGCCGTGGTTATAGATAGCCCCATTTTCTCTGGATGGCTTTCTTTCCCCGGGCTGTGATCTGAAAGAGGAGGGGATGGGGGGATGGGGGGATGGGGAGACTCACTGCTGCTGCTGGATTAATCCTTTCATTAGAGAAAGTGAGAAGTTAATTGCGCCGACAGCTGCATCTCCCCGTGTTTACACGACTGGCGTTGGTTTTTCCAAAACGCCGTCCCCTCCCCTAAAAAGACGTGCGCGCGTGTGGCGCAGCATGATGTTTAGCGTGCGTGTGCGGTGGAAGCAATTATCAATAAATGCAGGGCAATCTTCCCCACGCGACGATGAATCCAGCTCAAATTAGCCTTTCTTTCCTTCTCCCCCGGCAACAACACCGCCCGCCATCCACCACCTCCTCCTCGTCCTCTACCACCTCTCCATGTGCACAAAAACAAGCGCTCCTCTTCTCCTCTCTCCAAAGCGAGCGAGTCGAGTCGAGGCGAGGCGAGCGAACGGGGGGCACTTGACGCCACCGCGTCTTCTCGGCTCGCGGCGAGCGTTATATAGGAGCAGGGGGCCGCCGGCGCACACGAAGCGCCGCGCAGCAGGTCGCGACAAAAATAAAACACTTGACTGCAACGCCTCCCCGGCGAGAGGGATCAAAAGCGACGCTGAAAAGGGGAGAGGAGACGAGAGGGGAGGAGAGGAGGAGAGGAGAAAAGAGCTCCTGCTCGCACAGGGAGAGAAATAACTGGTTGGTGGGGGAGGGATGTTAAGGTGGCGCACAGAGCAGTTTCTGCTGCTGCCAGAGAAAGAAACACATCAGAGGAACCAAAACATGTTGGCACTCCATTATGGATGAATAACTCGGTTTGAGTTCCCGTGGGAATGCATATAGAGAGGGGTTTTCAGACCTTTTTCATACCCAGGGCCCACTATTTATTCAATGTTTGAGCCACGGAGGACCACCATTTGAGGACATTTTCACCCCCACGTACCCCCAAACACTAAAGATTTCTTCTGCTTTCGTCCAACAATTCCAAGCAGGCTGGATTTCGAAGAAAACAAAAAAATGACTGTTAATCTTCTACACTCTCTCGTTGTGTAGACTTGGGGCTAATTCACATGATGAATAATTTAACTCTTGATAGCATGAACGTGAAACCAAATGGACCCGCAAGGGCCATTTACATATGTTTACTCTCTCAAAGAGTGACATCTGGTATACAGACTTTCCATCATTTAGCCTGGAGACCACCTGGAATCCTCTCAGGGACCACTGGTGGTCCCCAGACCTCCTGATATAGAGGGAATGAATAGAAGAATTGCGGGATCCGCGTATTTACGGGAACGGTGTGGAATTCGACTTGCTGACCACGATGACCCGCTGCATCGATGACGAGATTAACAACTTCCAGTGACGTACTGCAAGGTTTAGCCCAGTGGTGTCCACACTTTTTTGACTTGAGGGCTGTTTTCAAAATGACCGGCTCAACAAGATCTACACATAAAAATAAATCCATTTTCAAGGCCGCCACGAAAGTTTGAGCTTTGAAATAGTGGTGATGGTGTTACTTACTGTTATATTGCTTAAGAATAAAGCACTTAAAATGAAAAATAGAGGGGGGGGGGGGATTGGAAGGTTTTCCTGTATATGCTATTACGGACGTCATCTCTTGCACCCAAAACTAAGAACTTTCACGTTTTTTTCTCCCCAATTGGGAAGGAGAACTGTCAAACATTGGTCAAAATAACACTTAATTTCCATTTTCTAATTGTTTTCTAATTGTGTTTAAATAGATGTTTAAATATAATTTATGTTTAAATATAATTTAAGTCTTGAGAGCAGTAAAATGAAACGGGTCCATTTGGTTTCATTTTAACGCTCTCGAGAGTTACAGATCTATATCAGGGGTTTTCAACCTTTTTGACTCCAGGGACCACCATTTATTCAGCATTTGAGCCACGGACCACCATTTGATTACATTTTCACACCAAAGAACTACAATTAAAGAATTCTTTTGGTTTTGTCCACAATTCCAGGCTGTATTTTGCCAACAAAACAGTGTGAACTTCTTAATTAAGTGGTGCTAATTCAGATGATGAATAGTCTAACTCTTGAGAGTGTAAAAATGAAACCAAATGGACCCGCAAGGGTCCATTTGGTTTCATTTTTACATTTTACATTCCAAGTGCTGGGGGGGACTGTCATGTGATCTACCTGCACGGCCTGTGTGATCTGCTGGTAGATCACCATCTACCTTTTGGGCAGCCCTGCTTTAGCCACCCTGAGCGGGAGTCGAACCCACGGCCTCCGCTTCAGTAGTCCAGGAAAGCAATAAGCCGCGTGAGGAGAACTATAGCTCCCATGTTGGAGCAAGTTAATTACGGCCAGGTCTTTTGAAGGGACGTTACAATACCAACATACAAGTGTAATAATAATGGATTGCATTTTTATAGCGCTTTTCTATGCACAGCGTGTAAGCGCTTACAATGGTCCATTCATTCATACATTGGGAAGTAGAGCGGTGAACAGTCAACGTCAGCGTCCGAAACTTCACACATTCACACACCAACGGTGGCAACCACTGGAGGCAAGGTGGGGTTCAGTGTCTTGCCCAAGGACACTTCGACATGTAGACAGGAGGAGCCGGGAATCGAACCGCCGACCACTTGGATCATTGGCTGACCTGCTCTACCTCCTGAGCCACAGCCGCCCATGAGTGTACGCACAAGGCCGATAATACAGCTCTTTCACGTTCTACCATTGCCCCAGCTTTGAAACTCTCCTGTATATCTGACCGTTCCTGACCTATATAAAGATCTGCCAGCTGTGTCCTTCTGTCCGTACAACTCTTTTATCGGAGGCCGTCGATGAAAGAAGAAGTGACTAGCCACCCATGATAGCTTCATTCTTTAGGAATAAAGGGTCAAACATACTACAGGGTGAAGTGAGTTTGGGTGAAGAGTGTTCACCGTGGTGTAGTTCTTTTTTTGAGGCTTCACCCTGGGCCGTACAGTACATACTCCAGGCCAGGGGTTTTCAACCAGTGGTCCGGGGACCACCAGTGATCCTTGAGAGAGTTCCAGGTGGTCCTCAGCTAAGTTGGTTAACCAGATGTAACTCTTGAGAACGTAAAAATGAAACCAAATGGACCCTTGCGGGTCCATTTGGTTTCATTTTTACACCCTCAAGAGTTAAAGTATTCATCATCTGAATTAGCCATTTTGGAATTGTGGACAAAAGCAAAATAAATCTTTAGATTTGGGGTCTGTGGGGCTAAAATGTCCTCAAATGGTGGTCCGTGGCTCAAACCCTGAATAAATGGTGGTCCCTGAGATGAAAAATGTTGAAAACCACTGCTCTAGGGTGAAGCCTTAGAAACTACAGTCTTGTTTCCATTCTGGTCCAAGGTATTGAGTTCATAATGACATGAAACAGTTCAAAAACAAGTAAAAATAGCAAAAATATGTATTGGTTGGGGACCGAATAGGGTTTTAAAAGGAGGTGGACAAGTCACTAGACTACATTTCAAAACAAACATGGGCAAATTTTCCTTCTACAGCAGTGAGTGGTGCTGGATTGTTGTACCCATCCTCATATTGTGGCTGTGGGAGTTTGTCACGTATGCGGGTGCAGAGAGAGAGACCATATAGAGGGAAAAGCTGCATTTACAATTTTTAAATGTCAGTGCTGATATTCCCTAATGCTAATATTACTTTAAAATGTCTACGCAATGTATTTCTTTTTAGTTCTATTTGTGAGGTGCACTAGCTCCTCAATATATTAAACTAATAGTGTAAATTTTCATCGTACAAAAAAACCTTAACAAAATGACAATGAATCAAGAATTTTAGTCATAGTCCTTCCATCTTTAACCGGTTATCCGTGGCAGGTCGTGGGGGCAACAGCTCCACCAGAGAGCTACAGACATTTCTTTCCAGAGAAACACCAATAACTTCCTCCTGGAGGATCCCGAGACGATCCAAGGACCAGAAAGTCGATGTAATCCCTCCATCTGGTCCTTGGTCTGCCTCGGGGGGTCTCCTCCCAGTGGGAAGCGCTTCGAGGACCTCCCTCGGGAGACGCTCGAGAGGCGTCCTAACCAGATGAACCCGAATCACCTAAGCTGGCTCCTTTCCAGGCGAAGAAGCAGAGACTCGGTAGAGTCTCCCGCTTGACTGAACTTCTCACCTCATCTCTAAGGGAGATTTTGGCAGCTTGTATTCATGACCTTATTCTTCTTCCGGCATGACCCACATTTAATGATCATAGGTGAGTGTAGGATTGAAGATCGTTTGGTAGACAGAGAGATTTGCCTTCTGGCTCAACTCTCCTTTTGTCTATTTTTGTCTTGCACAAATATTAAAGGTAGTAAAGGCAACTTTATACTGTGTACAAACACTGTCAGTAAACAGATTAAAAACAGAATCTAACTCCAACTCGCCTCCACGCTATTAGCTCATTATGAAACTGCTGGAGACTGCCTTGCTTGGCTCCGCCTGTCTTGAGCCCGACAAATATGTTGTTTTGATGTATTGCAGGACAGTGCAAGTGCCTGTGTGCAGGGAAACAGCTGCAGCATCGATTTTGAATTTTGGCAAAGAGCTGCGTCTATTACCCTTAAATTCCCCCTGACAACGAATGAACAATTATATGACGATAGGTTCCCCTCACTTCACACAGGTGTGATTTTCATCATTACAACCAGCAATGGATCACTATATTCCCTCTGTAGCAGTGCTGTCTCTGCTTCCCGGGAAGAGTGCATGGGAGCATTAATTGTGGGTGGACTGGTGGGAAATGAGGGTTATTTATGCATTACATTAATGTATGTATGCATGCACCGTATGTATATGTTTATGAATAACTCACAAGGGAGGAAAGACAAATCCAGGAACCCATTAGTAACACAACTCACTATTAAAACTATACAGAATACTACAGAACAAAAAGTGCCTGCATGGATGGATGGATAAAAATGTGGCTTTAATAAGCATAAGGCATTTATTTATTTATTTTAAATGGAGAAGTAGAATTGGATTAGAATAATGGGGACTTTAAGCTACAGTGGATAGAGCTGTCCACCTCCGGCAACCATTCATCGACCGATCTTCCCCCTTCTGAGAAGCTACGACTGTATGCGCATCAACGCGGGAAGCAAAACAGGGGTATGGGGTTGACACTAAGGTCTCCGAGGCACTTGCCCATCGGGCAAGTGCAAGTCAGGTTCTACTTGCCCTCAGGTCATGGTCACTTGCCCTCCAAAAATATATTGCATTTAAGTTTACTTCCTACTTGGGTGCTTTAAACCAGGGGTTTTCAACAGGTGGTCCCTGAGAGGGTTCCAGGTGGTCCCCAGCTAAGTTGGTTAATCAGATGTAACTCTTGAGAACGTAAAAATGAAACCAAATGGTTTCCATTTGGTTTCATTTTTACGCTCTCATCATCTTAATTAGCCCAGGTCGCAATGACCGCCTTCAAGACAAATTTATCTCGTGTTGTGTTATAATGTTGCACACTTGCCCGGTCGGGCAACCAGGTAGCAGCAGTCTTCACTTGCCCCACCATTTTTTTTTTACTTGCCCCGGGCAAGCGGGCAAGTGTTAGTGTCAAGCCCTAAGGGGTATGGGGCGGTGGCCGGCGGCCGCTTGCTTAGCGCTTTTCATTGCTCTACAGCGATTGCGTCATATAGCAGAAAAAACAAAACAAAAACTGTCGTTGCTAATTAAACTCCCCAATAATCTCTGACAGACAGTCTTGGACCAGAGCAACAGGAGGCGGCGGGTGGTACCACAATGATAAACAAAGTGAGTTAATTGAGGACACACCAACCAGGCTGCACGACGACAAAAAAAGAGAAAGAGATAAAGGACTACAGGACGAATTAACCCATTGTGTCAGATTCTAGTTTCTGACGCTAGATTCTAGTTCACAGCGCTAGATTCTAGTTTCCGACGATAGATTCTAGTTCCTCATGCTAGATTCTAGTTTCCGACGCTAGATTCTAGTTCACAGCGCTAGATTCTAGTTTCCGACGATAGATTCTAGTTCCTCATGCTAGATTCTAGTTTCCGACGCTAGATTCTAGTTCCTCATGCTAGATTCTAGTTTCCGACGCTAGATTCTAGTTCCTCATGCTAGATTCTAGTTTCCGACGCTAGATTCTAATTCCTCTCAGTAGATTGTAGTTTCTGAAGTTAGATTCCAGTTTCTGACACTAGATTCTAGTCCATGACACTAAATTCTAGTCCCTGGCGCGAGGTTCTACTGTAGTTTCTGGAAAAAATCTCTTTCTGTGTCAGTGATGCTTAACATATTTCATAGGAAGGACCCCCAGAAATATCTATTATTTAGCTGCAGAACCTCATCTAAAAACATGTTGTTCTAGGGGATCCCCCAGAAGCAAAGATTTGAGTTGAAAAATGTTTGCTTCCGAAATAATGTATTCAAAGATTCGCACCCCATTTTCACAATGTTTCAAAAATGGCAGAACTACAAGCTCGTATCGCGCAACTCGGTGGCGCGATATGAGCTTGTAGATCTGCTATTTTTCGACAGCTAAAAACGCCAAAACGCGTTCGGTACAGAAACGGTTAAAGAGACATCAATCCGACAAATGGAAAACACACGGGAGGGGAACAAAAACATAAGGGGGAAGGAAAAAAGCGTAACGCACCGGAGTCCAGCGGTGAGAGGACAGCGATGGAGGACGAACGACAGGGGGACGGGGGGACGGCGCTGGGGAGGACAGATGACACACAGGACAGTGAGGACTAATCCATACGGGACACAGTCTCTGACAACTTTATATCAGGGTCGGATCTAGGCATGGACAAGGGGGGGGCAATGCCCCCCTATATGCCCAGATTGCCCCACCAAACACGATGGCGCATGCAAAAGATATTTCAAATTAAAGTGCTTATATTGAAAATGATTTGAAACACTACTACTACTGCTACTGACTAACACTACAGTTATCTCACTAAACCACCAACAGCATTTCATCATTGAAAACAGAAAAACTCTCTGAGTCAGACCTTTAGCTTTATGCATGCTGCGTGTCTGTTGCAACTTCAACAACAACTGATGGTATTATTGATGCTTTACTTGCCTAATAAAAGTCTTGGGGTGAATTTAAAGCGTAAAAATTAAACCAAAAAAATTAAACCAAATGGACACTTGCGGGTCCATTTGTTTTCATTTTTTATACTCTCAACTAAAATCAGACAGATGGACGGATGGATGGACGGATGGATGGACGAATGGGGAGGAGAGAGAGAGAGAGAGAGAGAGAGAGAGAGAGAGAGAGAGAGAGAGAGAGAGAGAGAGAGAGAGAGAGAGAGAGAGAGAGAGAGAGAGAGAGAGAGAGAGAGAGAGAGAGGAACCCATGCGGCGGTGCGTGATGGAGAGGAGCAGGGGTAACAGGCACTGTTAGCACCGATCAATTTCCCCGTCCCCTCAATAATAGATGTGACGAGCGGGGAGGCCTGTTATCTGACGGGCCTGAACGACCGAAATGCAATCCCCGCGGGGCGGCCCATCTCTCTCTCTCACACACACACACACACACACACACACGTGCGCACGCATACAAACAAACACACATCAACGCGCATGAGGCGCGCACATGGGCCGTGTGTAGTGTACACATCATGCAAATCACTGCACAGGGATTAAAGTAAAAAAAAATCTTGAGACTGAAAATGATCTTTTGCAAATAAGCACTGAGCTAATTAAATGACCCCTATGAAATCCTCAGGACTGAAATCAGTACCCAGTACTGAGAACTTTAATCAATGCACTGCACATTTACTCGCATCCGGTGGAGGGAACATTTTAACCCATGGTGTCCCGATCAGATTCTAGTTTCTGATGCTTTTCACATTTTTTTTTTTCAAAAATAGCAGAACTACAAGCTCATATCGCGCCACTCGGTGGCGCGATATGAGCTTGTAGATCTGCTATTTTTCAACAGCTTAAAAACACCAAAACGCGTTCGGTACACGAAGGGTTAACAGACTGTAAAAGCATGTACGACACTGTGACACGCGTGCGCGCGCTGTAGGCTTGTGCGTGAGCACACGTGCACGTTGTGTATGTGTGTGTCTGCCACACACACACACACACACACACACGTGAGCCCAGCAAGCGCACAATAAACCCTGATTGGAATTGTATAAAAGCAAGTAAAAGGGGTGAAGGGAGGAGATTAATTCAGGCTACATGGAGTCCTTGAATGCCTATACATGTCCATGCTCCCTATGGATGAATGGTGTGGGATATGTTTGAGTAGCGCTGCACTCAAAACAGTCACAATAGTGTTGTAGTGGAGACCATCTAAATCAGGACCAAGACAAGACCAAGACCTAGGGAGGGTCGAGGCAGAGACCAAGACCACTGCGAGGCAAGACCAGGTTGAGACCGTCTAGAGCAGTGGTTTTCAACCTTTTTGATACCAGGGCCCACCATTTATTCAGCATTTGAGCCACGGACCACCATTTGAGGACATTTTAGCCCCACAGATCCCAAAACTAAAGATTTCTTTTGCCTTTGTCCACAATTCCAGGCTGGATTTGGGAAACAAAACAGGCAACCATTAATCTCAACATTCTCTAGTTGTGTACACTTATGTAATTAAGATGAATATTTTAACTCTTGAGAGTGTAAAAATGAAACCAAATGGACCCGCCAAATGGACCCGCAAGGGTCCATTTGGTTTCATTTTTACGTTCTCAAGAGTTACATCTGGTTAACCAACTTAGCTGGGGACCACCTGGAACCCTGTCAAGGACCACTGGTGGTCCCCGGACCACCGGTTGAAAACCTCTGGTCTAGAGTGATCTTGGTGGCGAAAGAGACTCGAGACATTCGCTCCGAGAGCAAGACAAAAATTGAGGGCGAGACCAAGACAAGATCATGCGAGACAATTAAGTGTGAGAGCGGCGAGGCCGAGACAAGACGAACCTTGAGGATGAGCCAAAAAACAAGACGAAAACAATGAATGTGTGTCTCGAGACTGACCTCGAGACGAGACCAATGTCTCGAGAACTACGACGCTAAGAGTCTCGCACACACACACACACGCATGCACACACGCAAACAAAAGCAACACACTT